>JAKSZT010053883.1:1733765-1758998 GCA_026826555.1 Tolypeutes matacus | reverse complement strand
ACACACCGACATACGCATGCACGCGTACGCGCACACACACGCACATGTGCACATATGCATACACACATGCATACACACACACGCACACACATGAACACACACACACCGATTACATCTGTGTGCATTTATGTATCTACCTAGCACACAGAGACCTCCAGTTCCATTCTGCCACCACAGGGATCCCTCCATTTCTGTCCCTTTTCAGTTTTAGGGCTCCCTGCTCCCCCAGCGAGGAAGCCACTCCCATTCTCTTCCACAGAGTTACTAATCTGACAATTAATCTGAGCATAACCGATCTCCCATCACCACGGTTGCCCTTCCACCCTCTGTGTCCGCTCCCACCTCCCTTCGCTGGGGTCAGTGTCCCACACTGTCCCTGCCGTCACCTGTCGGGGACCCCCCTCCTGTCCCCACCTGGCTCCAGCGTTGGCTGCCCTGTGAAGAACCCCTCCCCACCTCAACTGGACTCCGACCTCGTGCCCGGCAGCCTTGGCGCAGGGTGCCCTTTGCGCCTCGCTGGGCTCCGACACCCCATGCTGGGCGGCCACAGTGGCTGCCCACCCCCCACGGCATCCTCCTCCCCTGCCCGCCTCTGACCGGCCCCGCCGGGCCGCCCCCGTCCCCCGAGGCTGCACCTGCCCACCTTCCCTGGTAGGGAAGGGCTGGGCCGTTGGGGAAGGGACGAGGTGAGGGCTTTTTGCACCTGCGTCTGCTGTGACAATTCCGTCCTCGGCCCCCTGGACCTGTTTGCTTAACACTGGAAGGATCATTTCGGCTTGTCCTGTAAGTGTGTGTGTGTGACCTGGAGGGCAGCCGCGGAGCTCTGGCTTCCCAAGGAGACCTTTAACAGAACGCTAACGCTGCGCTGGGAGCCGACAGTCCAGCTGCACCGGCCAAAGCTGCGGTGAATTTCTTTGCCTCCGATTGGACTGATTTCATCAGGTGGCCTCCAGGCTACCCTGACTGAGGTTCTTTCAGGGTAAATCATTGTCCCCAAGCAATGCTTTGGGTTTCAAAAGAACACGATAGAGGGAACTCCCTGTAGTTGTAATTTGAAGGACTGGGGCAAAAGGCGCCTCCCGCGTTTCTGACAAATACGGATTTGAGCCGCTCACAGGTCTCAGCTCAAAACATTTGAGGCAAAAGTATCAACATGGCAGAGGGGCTGCAGTCCTGACTGCGGTGAGGGGCTCTTGCTTTGGGGTCGCTGACAGGGCTGGCAGAGCTGGGTCCATCCCCAGCACCGGGCCTGGTACCCCTGTAGGAACAGTTTAACCTCATGGTTCAGGCAGCTGGCTCTGGTGGGGGGCAGACCACAGTTTCAACTTTCACTTGGCCACTAACTAGCTGTGTGACCTGGGGCAAGTTACTCAACCTCTCTGGGCCATGCTTTCATTACCTGTAGGTAAGGAGAAAAGCAGAATCTACCCTGTCTAGGTGGACATGGGAGTTTAAAGAACTTAACCGAGGGCTGAGCACGTAAAAAGTCACCAATGCTGTTTCTTCTGGAACATCCTAGGTAGAGCTGCCCATGTGAGAAGCAGCTCCAATGCCGATCAATGCCTGCAAACAGGCATTATGATGTTGATTTTTCAGTTTAGAGTTCTTTTCTGGAACCACTGCTGTTTTCTCTGTCCACAGTGTTTTAATAGGCATCATGTGGCAAGTAACTCCTGAATAATGCTTTGTAATTGAAAACAAAGGAGTAGAGAGAATGCTGAGCCTTTTGTAAGGCCCAGGATCTCAGGCGAACCCCTCCCTTATTTCTTGAGGCCTGATTAGCCAGCAGCAAGGAGCTGGTCTTAATCCTCTTTGTTCTTTGTAGAAGTCATGTGGGCTATTTTGGGATAAGCATGTTGATTTCTGCATAAAGCCTGCTGGGATTTTGAGGGAGGTTGTGTTGACTCTGCAGATCCACTGTGAGTCCCTCTTTTTTTGAGATTCTTCTTGAGATCTTGTCTGATCTGCAGGTGTCTCAGTCTGCTAGGGCTGCTGGGACAAAGAGCATGCACTGGGTGTGTTAACCCACGGGCGGCTCTTGTCTCGCAGTTTTGGAGGCGAGAAGCCCAGATCAAGGTCTGGAAGGGCTGTGCTTTCTCCCGAGCCTGCAGGGCCTGGCGCTGGTTTGCGGCATCCCCGGAAGTCCTTCCGTGTCTCCCTTGTCACATGTGGCTCGGCCTCGCTCCCTGAGGGCTCCTGGCTCTGATGACAGGCTGCCGCGGATTTCCTTGGCTTCGGAGGACTCCAGCATATGGACGAAGGCTCCCCGATTCAGCTTGGCCTCATCTAAGGAGGGTCTTCGAAGATCTCATCCTCAGAGGAGCCCACGCCTTGTCTGATAACAGCATCGGCGAACGTCCAGTTTACAGACGGGCTCACAGCCACGGGGTGGGGCCTGGACTTGCTTTTTGTGGACCCTCGACTCGGTGCCCGTCAGAAGGCCTGTCTGGGGTTTGAGGTGCTCGGGGCCCCGAGAGCCAGTCTTACCTGCCTGGCTGCAGGTGGTCCTCCTGAAAGCCCCTGCCAGTAGGAGTCATGGCTACGGAGAAGAGCAGAGCTGCCCTGACCTCGTGGTTAGGATTTAGCTCACTTCATCCTCAATTTCCATCTTACAGGTGGAGAAACAGGGGTGCAGTGACGTAAGCTGTGGATGACACGCAGCGGCAGGAGGGAGATGGAGAGCTGGGCCCCCGCGGCCCCCACGGCCCGCGTCTTAGGCTCCGCCCTCCCAGGCACACCCCCACTGTGCAGTTTCGAGGTGAAAAGTAGCAGGCTCATGAAAGGAGCAACGCACTACAGAGATTATGAGGCGGGAGACAAAAGCGGGAAACAAGGATGGACAAATGCTGCCTTAGGTGGTTTCTGAGTCCTGAGCCCACCGTCTTTTTTCTTCCCCTCCTTGACTTTGTGAAGCGACTTCACAGCATCTTGGCTGCCTGGGGAGCCTCCAGGGCGGCCCCTGGGAGACTGTCTCCTGCCAGCACAGTCCCCACTGACCCTTCCGCTGTCCCGTTCCCACAGGGCCTGGTGCTATGACTTCAGAGATGCCCTTTAGTTTGCGATAAACTCGCTCATACCCTCCAACACGATTTTCTTGGCGGCAGGGACTTTGTTTCCTTCTCGGCACCATCTCTGCCTGCGATAACGTCTGGCTCGTAGAAAGTGCTAATACATATATTGTAAATGAATGAACAAACGTGTTATCTTGTCTAGCAGCATTGCCAATTTAATAGGGGACTTCTGGGACCCAGGGCTGTGATGCAAAGGAATTACTTTCTAATGTGAGAATGTCTGGTACTGGGGAGGGGGTTGCCTGGGGAGCGGCGTGGGCCTCTGAAAATGCACTTCCCCTCGTGACTGTCCCGGTTGCCTCCCAAGGGCTTCCCCGAGGTGTCAGCGACAGGTCCCAGCCAGGTGCAGCCAAGGTCCCGGCAGCACCTTCCCCAGTTTCCCCACTTCCAGCGTAACCTTGCGCCTGTGTGGAAAGGGGAGGGGAGGCAGCTGGGTGCTTTGGAAGTTGCAGGCTGGAGGGGCCGATGGGAACTTGGAGCTTTTAAAGCTTGGTCTCCATCTCACCTTCATTAAACAAAACATGCATATTTAAAGCATCGAGGTGAGCAGGTGGGACAGGGAGGTGTCCACCCGGCACGGGTCTTCCCCTGAAGCATCGTTATGACCCAGCGCGTGATTCGCTTCCAGGGCTGCAGTGGGTCCCCACACAGCCCTCCCAAAGGCAAGCACGAAGGGAGCAAAGCAATTCCACGTAGCTGCACTCAATTCTGCTTCTGCGGGGAGGTGTAATGAATGAGAAACACTCTGCAAAGCCCTTAAGATGCAAGGACTTGAGAGCAGGAGGCCTCTTGCCAGACCCTGGGATGGAGTCCTGGGTAACTGAGGGCAAGAATTTCTATTTGCCTTTTTCTTGGAAGGAGCAGAGATTTCCAGGCCTCCTCTGAGGTTTGCGGGCCCCGTGCTCTCAGCAGCTGGTTAAGGGCGTGGACTTGGACTTCGAGGACCTGCCATGTGTTAGCATCACGATGCTGGATGAGCCACTGCCCCTCGGAGCCTTGGTGTTCAATCTGCATGATGGGGACAGTGCTATAAATCCTAGGACTCTGGGGGGATCCAGTGTGAAATACAAGGAAAGCTCTTATCCCAGTGCCTGGCACTTGGTGAGTGCTTGACAAATGACAGTTATTAGAATATCTGAGAAACTCAGCTCTCAGGAAGGGGTCCCTGCCCCTTGAGACTGGGAGCTTTGCTCCTGCAAAAAATGCCTCGAAGCTGCGGGGGCTCGTTTTGACTGGCAGCCTCTGGCCCTGATTTCTTGTTTTGCCGAAACTTCCTTCTCTGCATCTTGCAGCTCCTCCTTCGCCTCCATCCTGGTGTCGACCCAAATGTGAAAAGCTCCAGCCACTTGTCCTGATCACGTCGTCTTCTTCAGGGCACTGCCGGGTGCTTCTCTGAGCCCAGTCCACATCTTGTCCTCATCTCCACCCTGGGAGAGGGGCACGTTTCCTTCCTCTGTTTACAGATGGGGAAACCGAGGCACACAGCTGCGCCTTCATCGGGAGGTGTTGGGGCTGGGTGCAACATGAGCCTTCTGGCTTCCACTCTGGCTACTACACTTTTTCTGCCCTCAGAACATACATTCACACGAGGGCTTTGCATGTGCAGTGGATCTTCCAGGCACACAGCTCAGAGTTAAGATTGTCCGCTCCACCTGCAAGGTTCCGATATCACGTCATCTGGCTGAACTGCGTCTCCCCAAAAGATGCGGCCAAGCCCTCACCCTGACAGCTGCGAATGTGCCCTTATTTGGAAGTGGGGTCGTTGCAGATGGAGTCAGCTAAGTCAAGGTGAGACTACCCTGGAGCAGGTGGGCTCTAGTCCTGTACGAACGGGGCCCTTAGAAGACGGGGAAGGAGACAGACCCCAGAGAGAAGACTGCCAGGGTGCAGCTGCGTGACGGGAATGCCAAGCAGGGCAGCGAACTCCGGAAGCTCAAAGTGGGGGAGGGACAGGGAACGTCCTCTCGGGGGGCCTTCAGAGGTCCCCCGGCCCCGCCGACACCTTGTTCCAGGCTGCAGAGAAGGAATTCCTGTGGCTCTGAGCCTCCTGGTTGTGATAATTTGCTAGCTGAGCCCTAGGAGACTAGGACATGCCTCCCCCCACCCCCATGCCTTGCTCATCCCCAGGCAGCTCCTCTCTGCATTTTCTGGGCCGTTCCCTCTGTCTAGCCAGGACACCTGGCTCCCCTCAGGTTGCTGTAAGAGAGAAGCTGTGCTTTCGGCCTCCTGCTTCCTCCCATTACTGCCCTCGGCCAGGTTCCCATCCTGCCCCATGCAGCCCAGCAGACCTGCAGAGGTGAGAGCCGGGCGCGTCCTTTCCTGCTTTCCTACCGGCATGTGTGGGGATATGCGTCCTCCTTGCAGAGTGTGGCTGGCGGACTTCTGAGCTGGCCCTGGCTTCGTTTGCTCTCGCTCCTGTAACAGCCAGAAGCATTAACCAGCGGCCTCAAGCAACACGTTTTTATTCTCTCACAGCTCTGGGGGTCACGTCTGACACAGGTCCCACTGGGCTGAAGCCAAGGTGGGGCAGGGCTGCGTTCCTTTCCGGGGGTCCCGGGGAAGCACCTCTTTCCTTGCCTTTTCCAGCTCGTATTCCTTGGCGCGTGGCCCCCTCCTCCGTGGCATCCCTCTGACATTCCTCTGTGGGCACAGCTCCCTCTGGCCATGGCTGGGAAGGATTTAAGGATTCCGGTGGTTAGATTAGGCCCACCTGGATATAATCCAGGCCCCCCCCATCTCAAGGTCCTGAACTTTAATCATGTCTGCAAAGTCTCTTACTGCCATGTAACGTCACATGTCCAAAGGTTTGGGGGATTCGGATGTGGTCCTCTTTGGGAGACCATCATTCAGCCACAACCCCCAAGATTCCTGCCCCCTGGAGTATAGTCCCCTCCCCTTCACTGTGAGCAGACAAAGATTTCACTCAGGATTAGGTTATGTTATATTACAAAGGTGCAGGCATTTTGTAGATGTAAACAAGGCCCCAATGCGTTAGCTTTGAGTTAATCAAGAGGGAGAGTCTCTTGGGTGGGCCTGACCTAATCAGGTGAGCTCTCAAAAGGGACTGGGCCCTTCCCAAAGCCAGAGTCTCAAAGCATGAGAGAGATGGAAGATGCAAAGTGCTGTGATGTGAGAAGGTCATCAGCCCACGACCCGTGGGTGGCCTCTAGGAGCTGAGAGTGATGGGGACGTCAGTCCTGCAACTGCCAGAACTGGATTGTCCCAGCAACCTGGCTGGGCTTGGAAGTGGACCCCGGGCTCCGGTGAGAATGCAGCAGCTGGCGCTGTGACTGAGAACCTGCCCAAGTCACTCCTGCACTCTGACCCTGTCCGAGCTGTGAGCTAGAAAACGTCTGTTGTTATGCAGAAAGAGCACACTGCTCTGGTGACATGGATTACGCAATTAGGAGCCAGGACCGGTGGCTATAATCAGTTTAGATTTTAAATAATTTCTTTTCTTTGCTTTATTTCTTTTTTTAAGCCTTATTCTGAAAGGCCTGAAGCTCGTAACTCATGTCCCTGAGTCTTAGCCCTGGGCTTTGGGCTTCCCAGTCTGTTACTCTCACATGCAGGTTTCTTAGCTTCAAAGAGTTTTGACATGATCTGAGGGAGCTGGAGATCAACCATCCATCACTGTCCCTTCCAGGAGGCTCATTAGCAGATCCATGAATTCAGGCTGTATTTGCCTTTGTCTTCGCTTTAAATAAGATGTTCTTCCATGAGGGCTGTTACAATTCATGATGAAATGAACATTTGTTTGAATTTATGCAAGTGGGTTAGAAATGGATACGTTTTGCATGTCTGAGGTCTGGTCCCTGACAACTTGATCTTAATCATCTGCCTTCACAGCCCCACTTGGTGGGGAAGATTCCATGGCGTCCTCGAGCCTGCCAGGGCTTCAGGGGGTATCTCGGGGGCTACAGGGCCAGGTCTCCAGCTCTCCCTTTCTCCTTCTTTCCTGGTCCCCTTCTTTAGTCTTTCCACTCTTTCCGGCCCAGACCTCTCTGCCATCCATGGCCATCCGAGGCCATCCTCAGCACCGAGCTTGCACGTGACAGTGCCAGCCCCCTGGAGAGGCGACTTCCCCTCTTGGCCCCAACCCACCATTCCCAAGAGAGGGACTCTGGTTGGCTTGTGTCAGGTGAATAGTGTCCTCTGGTCTAGTCAGCTGCCACCAGAGGGTGGGATCTCAGAACAAGCACTAGGGGGTCACCTCCTCGAGAAGGGGGGCTTGGTCATTGACTTGTGGGCAACAGGATTGGCCAGTGTTTGCAAGAGGCCTAGCCATGGGGCTTAGGATCGGGGGAGCTTAGGGGTCATCTCACCCTCCACTGCGTCCACACCCAAGAAGTGTCTGCCTCCAAGTGAGGTCCCAGAGACTCTCTGCACCAAGCTGGCCGAGCGAGACACGTGAAGTGGTGCAGGAGACGGCCCACCGTGGTCCAGGGACCTGGCGGCAGGGGTTCTGCCTGCACCAGCAGCGGGGCCAAGTTCGTCCAAACCGGCGTTCATGCGGCAACGCGTCTCGCACGAGGACGGCTTTTAAAGGCAAAGGAAGACATCCCTCTCTGGACAGACTGGCTGCTGGCCTAGAAAACATTTTCCCTCTGATCTCGCTGGTTTCCTCCTGGTACCTGGCCAGCGTGGCCTTGTCCCCACCCAGTGGGCAAATACTGCCTGCTGGGAAAAGTATAAGCATGGCCGAGTCTATTTACCTGATGCAGGCAGGTGTGGCTGTCCTTACTTAATGGATTCTTTTAAGAGTAAAGCTGTGAACAAACAGATACAAAATCTTTACACTATAGAAGCAAGTCTTTTATGTACCCTCAATCCCAGACAGACCAAGGGACTTAAGGGCACAACGAAAAATGCCTTGGGCAAGTTGCCAAAAGTAAAAAAAACAGCCTTGGTATGAGAAATGACAAAAAATTGCAAACAGACATTGTCAGGATATAATAAAGCTAGCTGAGATGGATGTCGCTGGAGCGAGACTCTCCTGCATGTCCCTGCTCCGGCCTGGTGCAACGAGCAAGCGGCGATCGGCTCCATCCACATCTCTCTCCGGGTCTGTAGACTGAGCCTGAAAAGTGGCCTGGGAGGCAGCGAGCCAGCTCCACATCCTTCACTTCCTGAGAGCTCGGGCCCTGGTGTGCTGTGATGCAGACCCAGACGAAGACGGGTTACCTGGCGGGGGAGGGGAGAGGACAGGCCAGGTGAGCTTCGCCATGCACCTTTGGCTCCTGCGTGCGGCCCCAGCGGCTTCTGGGATAAGTGGCAGCAAAGCTTTCACGGCTTGAGTAATGCACCTGCATCTGTTAACAGTGGAATGTTCCAGCCTTCCTAGTCCACAGTGGTCCTTTCCACCCCCCTGGCTGCAAATCCTTGCTGAACAGGAGGTGAGGGCTGCGAGGGTCCCCAAGGGCCACTGCCAGACCCTGAAATGCCCTCTTGGAACCGGGGGGAGGGGGCACTGCAGCAGGCTGGTGAACCATGAAAGTGGGGCCTAGCCTGAGAAGATGGGGTGCTGGCTTTGGAGCTGGGTACCCCTGGGATTGAGGATTAGCTCTCCTCTTTACCTGGGCAAACTGTGGCACTCTCTGAGTGCCAGAGAGTGGGCGAGAGGGGTGCTTGCCTCATGGGGCAGCTGAGGGGATCAGCCAATGGCTGCATGGGGTCTTGTGTGTGGGAAGCACCCCATCAATGGGAGGGAAAACCGGGGTACTCCTTGGTCAGGGATCGTCAATTCTTGGGTGGAAGCATCAGAGCTAATCCAGACCTACCCCCACATTGCCAGCTGCAGACCTGGCTTCTAGCTCCCACCAGGGACTCTCAGTGGCCGTCCCCTCCAGCGTGGGTTTCCCAGCAGCGGCTGCCTGGACCCGCTCCCACCCCCATCCCCAAACGCCCCAAGCCTGCCTGTTCTCCCTCAGTGGCCAGAGAGTAGTTACTCTTAGTGACACAGCGTTGGAGCTCAATTAAAACCAGTGACCTGCAAATCAAGGTCCCCCGATCCCATTCCCTGCCTCCTTTTTAGGTTGGGTCTCTCACCGGCCGTGAGAGCTGCTTAGTTATGAATCTGTCACATGGCTGCAGACCGAGGCTCCGTTTCCAGCAGACTGAATTTATCTTTGCATTTGTGCAAGATATTATTATTTTTTTAAGTAATTGCCCATTTTACCCCCCACTCTTCCTGCCTGCATTGTGAATGTTCTTATTTAAAGTGAAACCAGGAAGCTCTTGTTACCCCAGGAATAGATCAAGGGACCACACAAACGTGTCGGGATGGGCCATGACAAATCTAGGTTATTTTTCCGCAAGATAGTTTGCAGGCCTGGATTTAAAGTCAAACAAAGCTTCAAAGTGTAAACGTTCAAAGAGTTTTCATGGTCTCTGGTGTGATGCGGTGCCTGTGACACAGGCAGTGGAGGCAAACGGGCCCGGGCAGCGTCCACCTCCACGGCAAGGGGTGTGGGGTGGCTCGGCAGCGACACAGGAGGCAGAGCTGAGGCTGCAGCTGTGAGTCGGGCTCCATCCCCAGGACGCAGAATGGCTGGCTCCCGGCCGGCTCCCATGCTCTGGCCGAGGTATGACCTTGGGGAAGTGTGTGACCTTGGGCAAATGACCTTGGTATGACCTTGCCTCCCTGGACCTGCTCCTCACCTGTGAAATGGGAGGGTGGGCTACATGAGAGCTAGAATCCTGGGGGTCATGTCTTCTCCAGGTACCATATTCCTTCTGTTAAATTCCACGGTGCCAGGTCTTGGCACGCCTTTTCTCCCTGCTTCCGAATTGGGTGCAGAGCTTGTGTTTAAAGGCCAGTCTTTCTGCTATGGCTTCCCTCCCACCTTCCAGGAAATTCTCCCCCAGGGTTGAGCTAAATGTATATTGGCAGATACTTGCCAAATGGTCCAAGCTCGGAGGATGTGTTTGGAAACCATCTGAGGATGTGTTTGGAAACCAAAGATGGTTTCAGAGAATAAAGAGTTTGTGACTGGAACCAGAGGGCTGGCTGGTGGAGGGTGGCTGGTGAGGTCTTTGGGGAGGGGTCATTTCTGAGCTGTGCTTGCAGCTGCACCAGGAGGGCAAAGGCGCCCTTGCCCTGGAAATGCCCAGGGGCCCTTGGGAAGCTAGAGCAGCGAGGCAGCTACAGCCTCCAGGGTGGCTGGACTCGGCTGGGGATGGTGCTGGCCGTTTCCTGCTTTCCTGCAAACGCGGTCCCATGTGCCCCCTCGTTTCCTTCTGCTTCCTTCCATCCTTCCGTTTTCCCTCCCGATCCTCCCCTTCTCCCGCCTCTGGGTGCCTGAGCCCATGCCGGGTCCCGGGGGCTGAGACGTGAAACCATAGTACTCGGAGCTAAGGGCGTCCAGGACGAGGCACCCGGCGGGAACTGCTTCCTCCAACTGCCCTCTCGGTCAGGACCCCAAGGTTTCCAGAGCTGTGGACTTCCGCTGTGCATGAGGCTGGGGGCGAGCTCCCCCTCCCCCCACCTTCTCCTCCGGGCAGACTGCGGGCGCCCCTTTCCTGCCGCCTTTGCTGGCTCTTGGTGGTCAGTGTAGGGATGATGTGCCCGGCCATGAGAGGCTTGAGCAGGCGCCGACCCCTGAACCCCCAACACCCCGTATACCTCAGGGCGTCTCAGAGGAGGGGCACGGTGGGTGTGACGTGGCTCCCGTGCTCCTGCCCCAATCTCCACATCAAACCCGTTTCTCTGTACCAGGCAGAATGGGGCTTCCCACGGGAGATGCGGCCCTGGAGGAGAGCCTGGGGGTGGAACGGCCGTCCTGCGCAGCGTCCATGTAGGCAAATGGGGTCCCGTGGAAGTGGGGTCCCGGGCGGGTGGGCTGCAGGCGGAGTTTGAACTGTAGAGGTGTTTTTGCTCCTTTTGGCTCATTCTGTTTAAAAAAAATTTTTTTTTAATTAGTTGCCAGCACTTAAAAACCAAGTCAAAGCCCCTATTTCTTTCTTTTGAAAAACATGGGAGGATGGTAGATTTTATAACAAAGACAAGTCTGCCCACAGAGGCCTATATTCTCATGTGATCCCAACCGCCTGGACCTGGGAGGCAATTACCCCCTTTAAATAGGCATGTACTCCAGTTTGCTACAATCACCACCGCTCCCTATTGCCTCCCTGATGCCAAGTCCTGCATCTGTTGCTGTTTATCATCTCACCGTTGCTGGTCCTTTATGTTGTCAGCCCAGCTTTGTGGGTGTTTCGAGTTTTTTCCAACCTGCCACAGTGGAGTCATGGCTATGACCGAGCCACTCTGGAGTCCGCCGGGCTGGGTTTGGAGTCTAGTTTGGTGATAACTGGCCACGTGACTGAGGACAAGTCATTTTAACCTTTTAAAATCACAGGTTTTCACTCACACACTGGGCTAAAATAGCTGCTACGTCAGAAAGGTATTGGAAGGATGAAACAGGACAATAATTCACGTCCAGATCTCAGTCTACTGCCTGTCACGGGTATCAACAATTTCAACAATAATCATAGCAGCCAGCATGTACGCTGGACTTCCTAAGGCGGGCACTATCTCAAGCTCCTGGCTCAGATGAGCTCATTTAACCCCACGGCAACCCCAATGGGGCAGGTCCCCTATTTAGAGATGTCAGAACCAAGGCTCCCCGGGGTTCGGATGCTTGAGTGTCAGCCGACGGTGGGCAGCAGAGCTGGGGTTTGCACCGAGGCCACGCGGCGTCCCTGCCTCCGGTCTACCATGCCGCTGCCTCTGCCACAGGGATCCAGCCCTCTTAGTTGCCGACCGCCCTGTTGAGACGTTTGCTGTAGGGTGTGGGACTTAAGTTAAGGGACCCAGGGTAAGTGAGGCCTGGTTCCCCTGCAGCTCCAGTGCATCTAAGCTCTTGGTCCCTCTCGCCACTTAGAAGGTGAGGGGCCTTGGGCCAGGTCCTTGCCTTGCCTGGCCTCAGTTTCCCCATTTGTCGAGTGGGGATTTCCCAATATGAGCTGGAGAGGGGAGTGGAAGAAGGGGGCTGGGGTCCCGGCCCCGGGCAGACCCTCAGTAATAACCCCTACCAGCCTGTCGCTCTCGCCTGCGGGAACTTCCAGGAGGACACGCAGGAGCTGGAACTGCTTTTGCTCCTTCACATTAGGGCTTGTCGTGCCAGGAGTGAAGAGGCAGCCGCGCCCTTGCCAGCTGGAGTGATCCTGTTAAACAGTTCTCAGATCTACACCAGCCGCACTTTCAGAGGCCCGAGGGGGCGTGTTGCAAGTAGAGTGGAAATCTAGCATCGCTTCCAGCGGCTGGTGGTAGAGCAGAGAGGAAACGGCGGCAAGGCGAGGGTGGCAGAGCAGAGTGGAGAGGGCGGCGAGGAGGAGAGGGTGAGGCGAGGGGCGTGGGGCTGTCGCCCATTTCCACGCAGTTCCGTGCCGGGGCCCACGCTCAGCGCACGCTCCCTCCTTTCCCACTGCTGATGTGCAGAAAGAGGCCTCACAGGGAGAGGGGCCGCCCCTCCCAGGGCGTCCTCCCTCCTGGGCCAGGAGCCAGCCTGACGGGCTCTACTCAGCTCTAATGGCACCACTGAGCACGAGCGCCTGGGGCAGGGTGGCCCTGTGGTTAGATCCAGGTGGAACCAGGTCCTGCCTGCCACTGAGATGCTTGCAGCACTCAGCCTCGGTTTCCCCATCTGTCGAGTGGGGATGGTTAGAGTGCTAGGCTCGTGGGACGAGAGCAAGATTGGAAAGTGCCCGCATCTCCTACGGTGAGGTATTAAGCTTGGGGAGAGTGGCGGGGAAGGGAGGGGAGTAGAGAGGAGGAGACAGGAAGGGAGGCGAGGGGAGGGGAGGGGAAAGGAGAGGAGGAGAAGGGAAAGGAGGGGAGAGGAGTGGAGGGGAGAGCGGAGGAGGGGAGGGGAGGGAGCTCTGGCAGGGCTGGGCACTGCCCCCCACCTCCATGTGGAGGGTAGGCGCTGGGTGTGGGATGGCGAGGGGGGCCTGGCAGGCAGCAGGCATTTTCGCCATGCCCTGGGCATCTCTGAGTAATAATCAAAGAGCAATTAGCACTTATTGAGCATTTGCAACACGACACTGCAGTGGGAATTGATGACTTTTTGTCTGCCTGGCACTATCATGTGACTCAGGCTGACCAATTATAGAACTCCATCTCTCAGCCATGCTGATTGGCTCAGAGGTGGTCACATGACCCAGATAGGCCCAATCAAATTCACCCCTAGGTTTTTTGCCGGCGTAATTAGGAAAGAGGCTTCCCTCCCCTCCCCTCCCCTCCCCTGCTCTCCCCTCCCCTGCCATTAGCCAATAAAAACCAAGAGCTGCTGGTCTGTGGAGGCCATCCTGCCTGGCATGTGGGGACAACCTACCTGAAAGTGAAGCCAACACAGCCGGAGGGAGAGCTGAGAGGGAGAGAGGGACAGAGAGAAACACACAGAAGGGGCGGCCAGTTGCAGCCTTGTGCTTCCTGATGTGGAAGCCAGCATCTGCCCTCTTCGGCCCAGGGTACTTGTGTGGGGTTCCGATGCTTGTTCCCAGGTGCTGGGCTAAGCACATCGTGTGCATGTTGTTTTTATTCTCCTGCCTTCAGATGAGAAGCCTGAGACCTGGAGAGCTCCCGCCACCCCCCTGACGAGGATTCCCGTGGCTTGGAGGGCACGGGGCTGGGATACGAGCATGGGCATGTCTATGCCGGAGCTCCTGGCCGGAAGCACGGTTGAAGGCTGGCTTCCTTCCAGTTCCCAGCAAACTGCCTGCACCCTGAAGACTTTAAATAACCAGTCGCTGAATAAAACTCAGCCTGGCTGCTGAGAGTCCAGTTCAGATCCTCTTCCTCCTTGGGAGTGTTTGGTTTCCACATCGAATGTGCCTGAACTATTTGCTTCTCACTCCTTGGTCAGGCAGGGATTTTACCCGGCTACAGACATGGAGCACCTCTGCTGGGAGATTGACATGGGGACTGGACAATTCTTGGCATTAAAAAACAATTTTCGTGACCCTCTAGGAATCTGCGATGGACCAGGCCACCGTAAAATTAGTTCAGACAGGAAACATTTTGCATAAGCCGTTAGATGCCGTGTTCCAGTTTAGAAGAGATTTTCTAGCTTGAGAGAACAGAGGCAGTTCCATGACGCCCAGGTCAACCCATTCTTTGGGAAATTTTTAAAAACGGACTGAGGTGTGTTCTGAAGAAAGCAAATAAGTCCCCTTGGTGTTTTTCTTGTCCCCATGTGGTATCCTCTGATCCATTTGGAGAAGATCAGAAGCTCTTGCATTTGTTCCTTAGCTCGGGAGAGATAAAAACCAGAGTTGGCAAAAGTGACCTCATCTCCAAAAAATCCCTTAAAAAATCCAGGTGGGGTTGGTTCGTCAAAGGGAAACCGGGGTTGACCTCCTGGACCGGGGAGCCAGCTTTCTTCGGCTTCCACCCAGCCCCGGGGCCCTTCCCCTTTTCATGCAGGCTCTGGGAAGTCTGGAGAGGACCAGGGGGCTGAGCTGGTGGAAGCTGAGCTCGTGGAAGGGGAGGTGGGTGGGGGCTGACGTGGGAGAGGAGGCGACTCCTCGTTCCCTCCCCTCCACTGCTCCTTTCACCAGGGGTTGTCCCTGAAGGCTGGCAGCTGTCCCAACCCGGGGGTCTGAATGGGGCTGCCCCCTTGGTGAGCCCCCGTCTCCTGGCTTCTCCCTGGGGTGTGGTCTCCTGCCCAGTCCTACCCAGTGCAGATCTAGTGGCTGAACCCTGGTTGCTTGGGGACCCTGGCCACCATGGGCCGTGGTTACAGAGAGGATTGGGTCCTCTGGGGCCATCAGGCTGACAGCCCTGGGCCCTTGACCCCGCTGGGTCCCCAGAAGCAGGCCTTGGGAGGGATGTGAGTGCAACTTATGCAATGGAAGCCGACGGCAGGAAGAGCCAGAGGGAAGAGGCTGCGAGACAGGGCAGGGAAGTCAGTCCACCGAGGCTGCGTTATCCAGCCCAGTTGAGGCCGTCGGGGCTCAGTGCCTTGGGGGGCTCGGGGAGGCAGCCTAGAATGGTTCCCAGCAGCAGATTCTGGCCCGGCAGTTCTGGGGGGCGGCCTGAGCTCTGCATCTCTCTTCATCTCCGGGGTACAAAGTCTAGAACATGCCTGGATGTAGTCCCAGCCAAGGGGCATGGGAGCGGCTCCCCTGGGCACTTCCAGCCTGACCCACAAGTGGACAGAGCAGTCCCATAGGCAGAGGAAGCTGCAGCAGAGAGGGCAGGGGTGGCCTTGGGAGCCGAAGGGGAGGTGGGCAGGCCTGCAAGCCTCTGCCAGGGTCCTGCTATGAGGGACCAAGAACTTCCTGCAGGGTGAGCTGCTTGGTGCCTGGGCAGGGAGCTCTGAGAAAGGGAGCTACAAAATCGAGGGAGACAAGGCCAAGGCTGGCATGGCAGGCAGATCGACCTTCCACTCTCCTTCCACACACCTCCATCTGGGGCCCACCCCGCCATGCTGGGGGAAAGGCTTCCCTGGGGAGCGCCCAGGGCAGTGCAGGGTCCTGGGCAGTGAAAGGGATTTGAACCACAGGATCCCTTTTGGAGTCCTGCCTCCACTGCTAACTTACATCTTGGAGCCTCAGTTTCCCCAGCGGCACGTGCATGTAATTGCACACAGCCTTTGGGGTTGAAGGTTGGAGACGACAAACGTAATTGCCTAGATCAAGAGCAGGGAGCCCATAAGCAGAGTGAAAGATGAAGTGGGACCTTCTGGCAGGGGCAGGATGAGCTCCGAGGGGGCCCGACAGCTCAAGGAGTCCCTTATTTCCTGGGTGACAGAGACTCTTTCTTTTTCCTTCGGCTTCCCGTTCCCTTGCCATTTTAGCCCCAGACTTCTGGAAGCTCTTTCGAGAGGCAGCTGTTTGCAAAGTCCGCCCTGTACTGTTGATTTATGCCTTAGCAGGTCTCACTTTTATGATGATAATATTTGATTTGCATCCTGAGTTTCTCCTGTTTCGGATCTCTTTCTAACGCATTAGATCTTTCATCACGCCTCCAACTTCATCCTTGGAACTTATCTGCGGGAGCCAGCCCCTGGCTCCCCTCCTTGGCATCTGACCCATTCATTTGCCTTTTGCAAAAACAAAAACACATTTGGCTGATACGGGTCCTAGAGGCTGGATGCCCAGAGGGCGTGTGGCCTAGGGAAAGTCACAGCTGTCCCACTGCCCAGGAAGCTGCCTTAATTGAATTTCCTTGAGCTGAAAGGGTCAGCCCTGTCCTTAGAGCATGGGGCAGCTTCCAGGGCTTTGTGGCGTGGGCGATGACCGCATCAGGGCTTGTGGGAGGCTGGCGGGGTCTTCGCTGAGAGGCGAGTCCACACTGGACCCACTGCCCTTCCGTTCTCGCAGGAGCCCGGTAAGGAAACGTGGGCCCCTCAGATAAGACGTGAGAGCTGACCTCCGTGGAGTCCTGGCCCTGTGCTTCTCCAGGTGCTCTAGCTTCGTTTCACATCCAAGCCGCACGTCTCTGGAGATGTAAGCCCATTTCACAGATGGGAGGACTGAGGCCGAGCTCTGGGCCTAGGGTGACTGAGCAGTTGGGAGGCAGAGCCAGGATTCGAACCCAGATGGCCTGAGCCCCTCTCACTGAGCTCTAAGCCTCCCTCGAGCACTCGTGCTAGTGGCACTGGTGGGTGGAGGCCAGGCCTGCTGCTGAAGCCCCAGAGTGCAAGTGGGCAGTCCCCACCGCAGAAGGACCTGCCCAGATGTCACCTGAGCCGGGGCTGGGAACCCCTGCTGTGGGCGCCCGCCTTGGCTGCCCTCCGTCTGTCCACCTGTGGCCATGCCCCGGCCAGCTCTCTGGCTGGCTCCGGATTTATTAATGAAAGGAGTCTGGACGTGGACGGATATTGGATTCATCCATGGAAGGATGGTAGATTTTATAAGAAAAAAGGAAAAGAAAAAGGAGCAGGCTCTTTTCATAAACAGAGTGTGCCATCTCCTTGCCTTGAAGGAGAGAGCTGATGCCAATCTGTCACTAAAGGCCAGATGCTGCCTGGGTCTTCGTTCCCCAGGACCACACACTGGGTGGTTTTAAACAATAGGAATTTATTGTCTCCGGGTTCTGGGGCCAGAAGCCTGCAAGGTGTGGGGTCGGGCTCCCTCGGCCCTGCCTCGTCTCCCAGCTTCTAGCAGTTACTGGCAGTCCTTGAAGTTTCTTCGCTCGTGGCTGCCACCCTCCCATCTCTGCCTCGTCTCCACACCTCTCCCCGCCTCCCCGCCCGTGTCCCTTCTCACAAGGACGCCATTCAGATTGCATTTAGGGCGCTTCTTAATTCACGACAATGCATCGCGATACAGACCCAACTCCAGGGCTGCTCCAAGACCTGAAGCTGGAGAGCAGAGAGCTTTTGCCTTAGCCCACTTCGCCTTCCAAAATTTCTTCCTTCTTTCGTGTTCTCATATTACTTTATGGTTGTATTGGGTGATAAAAATCATCTGTTTCCCCCCTTTTTCTTTGTTGCCTGATTTTTGTGCTATGCACATTTATAACACAAAGAGAGGGATTTAATAAAAAGATAACACTCCCATATCCCCTACAAACAGAAAAACCAAAGCAAAAGCCGAAGAGAATAATATTTCGTTCCACTAACCAAGCATGGGGTTTGAGCAAGTGGGAGAGGGTTTAGCCGTGGTGGGCTTGGCTGGGGGGTGATCCTGGGGGCAGAGCCACGCCCACCGACCCTCCTGCTCTTTGGGGCTGTCCCAGTTTCCTGGGGGCTGCCCTTAGCAAAGCACCACAACCCAGTGGCTAAAAGCAGCAGAGCTGTGTCCTTCCCGCTCCCGGATTAGAAGCTCCCCCCGAGGCTCTAGGGGAAAATCCGTCCTTGCTTCTCTGGGGGCCCCGGGGTCACGGCCGCCCTTGGTTCTCCTTGGCTGGTAGGTGCCTCTCTCAGTCTCTGCCTCCGTCGTCTCATGGCCATCTTCCCTCTGTGTCTGTGTGTCTGTCTCTGCTTTCAGAAGGACACCAGCCGTTGGATTTAGGGTCCATCCCATCCAGTGCGGCCTCATCTTCACTAGCTGTATCTGCAAAACCCGATTTCCAAAGAAGGTCCTGTTCTGAGGTTCCAGTTGGATTTGGGGGGACGCTATTCACCCTAGGACAGGGAGCCTCCTGCTCCCTGTGAGACGGGGGGCCAGCGGGTGACATCCAAGGGCAGTTCGCAGCCAGGCGCCCCCCAGCCTCTGGCTCTTGGTAGGTGTGAGCCTGCCCTAGCCTCCATCTCCACCTAGGAAGTGGCCGCCTGCCCACCCGGACCTCCCTCAGGGACCCTGGGCTGATTTTGGGGGGGCTGGGCAAGGAGGAGGAGGCAGGCTTTGGTGCAGTCTGAGCCACCCTGTCCATCCGGGTCAGAGCCTGGGGGGATGGGGTGTGGCTTCCGGCCTCTCCCAGACCTGGGCCGTGCCGAGACCAGGGCGCCCCCCACCCCGCATGCACATGAATAATGGCTGTTCCCAGGAGGAGCTGCAGGGGTGTGGCTGAGACAGGAAGAGTCAGCAACTGCCCGGCCCCTCAGTCAGGGCCCAGACTGGGCAGTTTCCACCCAGACCCCTGAGGAAGGACACTTCTATGTTAACACTTCTCCCAGCTCCCCCAAGGGGCCTCTGGCCTTTTACCAGGGTGACCGTGCGTTAGGGAAAAGGAGGTGACCAGACGCGCCAGGGGCTGCTGGATGCCGGCTCTGAGCAGAGAGCGACTCCTGGAGACTCAGAGCGTCTCTGTGGTCTGGAGGTCACAGGGCCGGGGGCTTTAGCTCAGGTCTGTCTCGCCGAGGGCGCAGTGGGTCCCCGGACAAGCCTGTGGTTGTCTCCCCAGTTCGGCAATGCATGAGTGGAGGAGACGTGCAGGGCAGCTGGCAGGCTTCTGCAGGGCAGAGGTTTCAGGGAGCTAAGGACAAAGAGCTTCGGGGGGCACCGTCCTGCACACTGGGGGTTCATAGTGTCAGTGAACTTGGGGCTCTGCGGGGCAAGTTGGGGGTCCTCCAGGGGAAGTTGGGCTTTTCTGGGAGAATTTGGGGTCCTCCAAGACAACCTGGAGTGTTCCAGGAGAAGCTGGGGTCTTCCAGGAGAAGCTGGGGTCTTCCAGAGATGATGAAGAACTGGATTGACAGAGCAGTGGGGCCGGAGGGGTCGGGGTTGTGCTGGGCAGAGGCCCTGGCCCTGGCCAGGAGGTGGGAGAGCTGGCTGGGGCGGGAGCCCAGGTCTGGAGAGCTCAGAGCACCTGCCCCCAGGGCTGGGGAAGTGTGTGTGTGGGGGAGAGCCAGGCCCCAGCCAGGCATCAGGCCCTGGGGGGCAGTGGGAGTGGGGGGCTCCAGGAGGCCAGGCCTCTGCAGTGCCCCTGGAGATGGGCCCACGGAGTTGGCAGAGTAGCACTGCAGGCCCGGCCAAGGCGCAGCGCCGGGCAATGCAGGGAGAGGAGGGCGCGATGCCTGCGTGCTCGTGTGCGTGGGTGTGCAAGTGCCTGCGTGTGTGTCCATGCGAGTGCACGTGTGTGCATGTGTACATGTGGTGCACATCAGCAGGTGTGCACGATTGCACATACATGTGCATGCGTGTGCACGTGTGCTTGTGCATGAGCCCGCACGTGTGTGCATGTGCCTGCATGTGTGTGCACGCATGTGTGTATGTGAGTGTGACCTGCTAACACCCAGCCACAAAGCCCTCTGGGGTTCGGAAGTCTGACCCAATCAACTGCCCTTTCTTAGGGAGGAATTGGCTTGGGGAGGGGCGAGAAGGAGAGAGTGCCTCTCCCCGCCTATTTGTGATATATTTTTCCAAATAGGAAGAGGGGCACGAGCCCACGTTTAGAGACCTCGTTTTAGAAAAACTTAGAGGCTCACGCTCAGGAAAACGACTGGACAGATATAGAAAAACCTGTCAGCGGCACGTCTGCAGTTGTGGGCTTCTGGGTAATTTTTTTTCCTTTCTTTTGGCTTGTCTGCATTTTCTAAAAGTTTTACAATAAACATCTATTACTTGGTGATCACAACCACAAAGTTAGTGTAGCCGCTGGCCTGGAGCCGGGGCGAGCGTGGGCTGAGCTGCCTGGCGAGCTGGCCCTTGCGTGTGCCATGTCCCCACTTCTGCTGGGCGCCCCGGGCCAGGGGGCGGGGGGCGCAGCTGCAGTTGCTGAGATAATAACCAGCCTCCTTGAAGGCCTCTGGGCTCCCACCTCCGTGCGCGGCTCCCTGCCATGGCGTTGGCGGACTGGGGTTTCTGGGGCGCGTGGTTCTGCTGGCGACTGTCACTGAGCCTATTTGTGCTCCTGGCAGCTCCCAGCGCACAAACTCACGGTCATTTCCATGTGGGGCCGGGGAGCCCCTACAGAGTGACTCTATGTGTTACTTGTTTTTTGGGGCGTTTAGAGCAGTTAAGATACCAGGCTCCTGGGCCACCACTGGGCACCAGTGACCTGGGCAAGCCCCTTAGCCTTTGTGCCTCAGTCCCCTCGTCCGTAAAATGGGGATATACTAGCATTTCCTGCGTAGGGCTGGCCCGAGGATCGAGCGAGGCAGGAGGTGCCGAAAGCACGTAGACAGTAAGTGCTAACTCAGTGCTTGCTATTGTCATGTCATCACCAATCATTGTGCATAGAGGGGCTTGGGGCTGGCAGAACAATGCGCCCCCCATGGCCACGTCCCAATCCCTGGAGCTCGTGAATTCATTACGTTACATGCGCAAGGGTTAAGGTCGCCGCCGACATTCGATTGCTTACTTTAAAATTAGATTTAATTAGCCGTAATTAAAACAGGGACGTTACTGGACTGTGCAGAGCCAAATGCGATCGCAGCGGTCCTGGAGAGTGGACGACGGGGCCAGGGGAGAGAAGGAGACGTGGCGGTGGACGCAGGGCCCGGGGGTGCTACGGGGCTGGCTTTGAGGACGGAGGACTGGGCCTTGGAAGTGGCCCGGAGACAGCTTCTCCCCGAGACCTCCAGACGGAACGAGCCTCGATTCCAGCCCGCGGGAACCGTGCTCGACTTCGGAACTGCAGAACCGTGGGAGAATGAATTTGCGGGGAGTTAAGCCACGGGGTTTGTGGGAGTTTGTTAAGGCAGGCATAGGAAACTAGTACAGGCTGCCCTCAGCTTCCCTGGCCAGAGAAAGTGCTGGAAGGATGGACGGGCTCCAGCCCCAGCACAGCCCCTCCTGCCGCCTCGAGTTTGGAATTTGCTCTAGCCACAGTGTGGGTCTCGCCTTACACACCCATAAGAGAGATCCTTCCCTTGCCAGCTCGGGGGCTGTGATTTTGGAGGAGGGGGTAGTGGTCTGACACTCGGGAGAGGCGCAGCCTCGAGCTCCTGGCCCCAGAGCAGGTGCCGCCCGGGCCTCTGGTGGCATCTGATTTCTGGAGCTCCCGGGTAACCCCTGCCGCCTCCTGGCGCTGCCTTTGCACGGGCGCCCCCTGATCATACAAAAGGGGACGCCTGTGTCCCCGTGCGCAGAGGCCTTGGCAGCGAAGCGGCCGTGCCCAGTTCTACTCCGAAACCTTAAGGCATGAAGAGTGCTCACTGGAGACGGACTCGGCTCAGGCACGCAGCTCGGAGAGGACGATGGGAGACGTTTGCAGCCGCTCGCCTTGAGGGCTTCAGAGGCGCCGAGGGCGCAGTGGCCGGGGAGGGAGCCAGGGCCGGCCATGGAGAGCCAGGGCGGGTGTCCAGCCTCTCCCCGTCTCCCCATCTCTGCTCCGGCTTCCTGTGCCGGGGCGGCTGTCCTCTGCCTCGGCCCGTCCCCGAGGGAGCTCTGCAGAGAGGCCCGCTGAGGCGCGTCCCCGGCTGGCTGCTCTTACGATAAGAGCCGGGCGAGTGGGCCATGCCCAGCCCTGTTCTAAGCACTTTTCCTGCATTAAATAATTCAATCCTCCAGCTCTCAATGAAGCAGACACTGTTGTACCTCTTCTTTTACAGAGGAGGAAATAGAGGCCCAGAGAGGCGGCTTGATTTCCTCAAAGTCACACAGCTGGGAAGGCGGCAGAGACGAGATTTGAGCTCAGGTGTCGGACGGGCCCCCCAACACCCTGCCTCTCGCACCCTGAGTGCACTTATTAGCCAAGGACATGAGTGAGGGGCCCAAGAGTTTTGCTTTGCAGCCAAATCCATTTGAATAGGAGGACAAGCCGGGTCTGCAGGGGCTGCCACGGGCCCAGGAGGTTGCGCTCCGTGGCCCATGCTGGAGTTTCTCAGGAGGAATCGCCGAAGCCCAGTGTATTAGTCAGCCAAAGGGGTGCTGAGGCGAGTACCAGAACTCTGCTGGTTTTATGAAGGGGACTCATTTGGGGTAGAAGCTTACAGTCACAAGGCCCTAAAGAGTCCAGCTCAAGGTACCCAAAGTCATTGACCACGTGTTGAAGCAAGATGGCGGGCGATGTCTGTGAGGGCTCAGGCTTCTCCTCCTTCCTCTGAAGTCTCTGTGGTCCCAGCTTCTTCCCATCTCAGCTGTAGGCTGGGATAAGGCTCATCTCTCTCCCCGGGGCTCATTTCTCCCTGAGCTCACCCTGGAAAGCCTGCCCCCAGCCCCGGCTACAGCCGGGGCGTCATTTGGTGAAGCCATGGAACCGAGGTGCTGAGAGAGCCTCTGGTCCCTGGCTTCTACCCCACTCGTGGCCTCACGGGGAGCTGGATGGTAAGGGGTCCTGGGCTGGGGTGCAGCTGTGGCTCGGGCCTGCAATGCAACAGCAGGCATTGCCGCGCGTGTGGCCGGGGGTGACAGAGGAGGGAGGTCCCCTCCCTGGAACGTAGATGCGAAGAAGCCTCTGTAGCTGGAGCGCTTATTCCACCCAAGCAGCACTTTTTTAAGTAGTCGTTTTGCCGGGGAAGTAAAAGTGGAATCTGCATGGAATTTGCAAATATCCACGCTCCTTCAGCTCTCAGTAGCTGAGCTTCACTGCCGTCCTGGGAGAGGTTTAGGCCTAGTCTGGGTGACGGGCAAACAGCCCTGCGTGCCCAGGAAGCGCCTGTGCTCGGAGCTCCCCAACCTCAGCGTGCTCCTAAAACCTGCTTCCTGGCCTGGATTGCTGTGGCTGGCTGTGGCCTCTGCTCCCCTGTGTCGTCCTCCGGGGTCAGGAGATGACGGCTGTGCTCAGACGGTGAGTGTCAGGGTCGGGGCAGAGCTGCCCTTTCAGGATCCTTCTCCCTCAACCCCAGCCGCCCCCCGCTGGGTTTGTCTCCCCAGATGGAGGCCGAGGCAGCTGCTCTTTTGCTGAGGTCGGAGCTGGGAGCCCAGGGACCTCGGCGCTGCGAGGCTCTGCAGCCCGCTGCCCGCGTTTTCCATGGCTGGGTGCTCTCTGCCAGGAGTCTGTTGGCTCCAGAGACCCTGGTCTGGTTGTTTCTCTAGAAGGCCAGCCTTCTCCTCGGCTGGGAGGAGACGGGGAAGAATTCCCAGGGCAAACCTGCTTCCCGCTGACTCTCTGTGGGGTTCTGACACAGAAGTCTTTCTCCCTGGCCGCCCTTCTGTCCTAAAGGCAGAGGAGGGGCTCTGCTCAGAAGAAAGCGGCTGCTGCCCGGAAATTGCAGCGAACAAGCAGGGCTTTGGAAGCAGCGCGGCAAACTCAGGCTGTGGAGGCAGAGGGCCTGGGTTCAAGTCCCAGCTCTGCCGCTTACTTGCTGTGTGACTCTGGACAAATTATTCAGCCTCTCTGAACCCCTTTGCCGGCGTATGAAATACGGACAATGAGAGGGTCTGCTATGAGCTGTTTTGATGCTAAATGAGAAGATGCAGGCGACGTCCCTGGCACCCCAGCAGGCTCCAGGCACGGTCCTGTGGGCACGTTTGCAGCATCCCTGGTACCACCGCGGCACGCGCTGTCCCAGCCTGCCTCACCGTAAGCCACCCCAGACTCCCTCGTTGAGGGCACTGGGGTCTCAGGCCTCGGCTGACTTTTCCTGAGGGGGACCCTGGCCCTGGGAGGCTGAACCCAGGGACGGGAGCTAGGTGCTGCGAGGCAGGGGCCAGTGTCTGGGCCCACGGGTGGGCAGGTCCTCTGTTTGCTTCAAGATATATGAGGAGAGCCTTCCAATCTCGGGGGAGCAGGGGCTTCCCAGCCCCGCGCGGAGGCAGCCTGGGAGCTCAGGGCTCACAGGGCCTCTGCGGCTGCTTGCTGGCTGGGGTCGGCGCATCCCCCTCCCCGCCATGCCCAGGCGCTAGGCTGGACAGCAGAGGGCAGGCAGGGGCTGCCCTTCCCTGAGGCAAAGCCCCTCTGGGTGTACCCCCTTCCTGTCCCCCTGGCTCTGCTTTGACTGAAGGCAAAGCTCCAGCTGGAGCTGGGCTGGGGTGGGGTGTAGCTGTCCCCAGGGAGAAAGGCAGAGGGGCTGCCGGAACTGCCCCATCGGCTTGGGTGGACAGACCTCCTGCCCACGACAGCAGGCCCTTCCCCTTTGTCCGACCGTCCGTCCGCCTCTTTCTCTCTCCCACTCCACCGTGTCCTAAAAAGCACTGCCTCACACTTTGAGGAATCAGTTTTTCATCTCCTGATCTGCTTGCCTTGCGACCTGTCTGCGGTGCTAGGAGTGTCAGGAGGGCGGGGGCGTACCTGTGCTGCTCAGGATCCTCCCGATACCTGGCAGGTGCCCGTGTCTGGCTCACACCAGGTGCTCAACAACAGGTGTGGGGCGGCGGCAGCTGCCGATGCTCAACCTTGAGCCGCGTGGCTGAGCGGAGAGGCTGCGGCTTCCTCGGCGTGCTGCGAGACACTCCGCTCCCCCGGCCCCTGTGTGGGAAGCTCTGGGGTGTGTGGCGCCCCCATAGTGTGGTGCTGGCTGCCCAGGCCACATCCAGCTTCAGGGGACTTGGCTCAGAGGGCCCAGGAGAGTCAAAGAGGGCCAAGGAGGGCCAAGGAGGCCAAGGAGGGCCCAGGAGAGCCCAGGAGGGTCAAGGAGGGCCCAGGAGGGCCAAGGAGGGCCCAGGAGGGTCAAGGAGGGCCCAGGAGAGTCAAAGAGGGCCAAGGAGGGCCAAGGAGGCCAAGGAGGGCCCAGGAGGGCCCAGGAGGGTCAAGGAGGGCCCAGGAAGGCCCAGGAGGGCCAAGGAGGGCCCAGGAGGGCCCAGGAGAGTCAAGGAGGGCCAAGGAGGGCCAAGGAGGGCCAAGGAGGGCCCAGGAGAGTCAAGGAGGGCCAAGTAGGGCCAAGGAGGGCCAAGGAGGGCCAAGGAGGGCTCAGGAGGGCCAAGGAAGGCCAAGGAGGGCCAAGGAGGG
>JAKSZT010053883.1:1683423-1733755 GCA_026826555.1 Tolypeutes matacus | reverse complement strand
GAGGGCCAAGGAAGGCCAAGGAGGGCCAAGGAGGGCCCAGGAGGGCCCAGGAAGGCCAAGGAGGGCCAAGGAGGGCCCAGGAGGGCCAAGGAGGGCCAAGGAGGGCCCAGGAGGGCCCAGGAGGGTCAAGGAGGGCCCAGGAGGGCCAAGGAAGGCCAAGGAGGGCCAAGGAGGGCCAAGGAGGGCCAAGGAGGGCCAAGGAGGGCCCAGGAGGGCCAAGGAGGGCCAAGGAGGGCCCACCACCACCAGAAGCTGGGAGAGGCAGGGAAGGACCAACACCTCCGGGGTTCAGAAGGCATCTGGCCTGCCCACACCTCGATTTGGACTTCGGCCAAAGCCACGCTGTTTCCAGCCACGTGCGGGCCCGGGAGACTAACGCAGCTGGAGGTCAGGGTGGCCTGGGTTACAGAGCCCTGGGGGAGGAGCAGGCCCGGAGCTTCTGGGTCCTGGATGCTGGTGCCTCCCGGGAGACAGGAGGCCCGGCTGTGTGCTGACAACCGTGGTTGCGGGGTCATTCTGAGCCGGTTCTGCATCCTGTGCGGCCTTGGGCCACTTCCTTAGCCTTTCTGAACCTCAGTTTCCACATCTGCAAAATGGGAGCAATGACTGAAGGGCTATTGGAAGGATTCGAGGAAGTAAGGTGCGGGAAGTGAGCGCACAGGCCGGGAGGCACAGTCCCTCGAGGCGTGCCGAAGGCGGCTCAGCATCAACAGAGTTTCCAGGGGACCCTGCCCTCTGCCGCCAGCTACTCCAGGATGCTCCCCTGGTTCCTGCTGGTTTTTAATGCTCCTAATCTCCTGTTGATTATTCCTGGGGTTTCAGCCAAATAAGCACTTCCAATTAAAGCTCCTGCCGCAGCAGCTGGAGTTGGGTTACCATGGCAATGGAAGCCGGGATTTTACTTCTTCCTTGGAATATACACACGCGTCTTGGGTGAGAGTCTTCGTGTGGGTTTTGCCTGCATGCTGAGCTGTTCCCTGGAGGGGGTGGAGGTGGGGAGGGGGAGACTGGAGCCCCTTCTGCATGGAGACTCCTTTCAGCCTGGGTGAAGGCTTGCTTGGGCCGCGCTCCATGCAGCGGTGGGTGGGGAAACATGATTTTCCTTGTGCAAGCTTTGCCTCCCTGGGCATGGCCTCAGGGCCCCCGTCTAGCCAGGCTGGAGGGATGAGGCCTTGCTAGGTGGTGGATGGGCCCTGCGTGGATCTCTAGAACATCACAGATGTGTGTGTGTGCATGTGTGAGTGTGTGCACAGCACATCTGCACATGTGTGGGCACAGAGATGATGTGTGTGCAAGAGTGTGTACTTGTGTGTGCAGGTATGTGTGCACACGTGTGTGCTTGTGGGCAGGTCCCGGGTGTTTCTGTGACCCCTGGAGCTGAAAGTCAGACAGCAGACAGAACGCAGCCTGCGGGGCCTGCATCCAGGGAGGTTCACTCTCTGACCTCGGGATCCTCAATTCCAGATGCAGGCAGCTCTGGCGGTCAGCACTGGAAGCTCCCGGAAAGCCGGCTGCTTCCTATGTGGACTGGGGGCTGTTTTAGTTCAAAGTGTCAAAGTAGCTTTAGGACAAAAATGACCCCCCCCCGGCATACACATGCACCCATGATGACACACACAGGCACACTCACACACATGCACTCGTGCACGCACAAGGGCACAGCCACACAGGCATGTGTGTACACATAGTGGCACACAGCCATGCATGCACACAAGGCACACTCACACACATGCACACACAATGGCACAGTCACACAGGCACACTCACAGGCACACTCACATGTGCACACAATGGCACCAAGTCACACAGGCACACTCACACATGCACACATGAGGACACAACCCCACACATACACACAGGCACACACACGAGCCCACGGCACACACATGAATGCACAGACACACGCGTGTGGCAGGGGCATCTGTGGGCGTGGTGCACCGGCCTCCAGGGCTGTGTGCTCGGGCTCAGGCACAGCTCCACCGGCCCAGCAGGGCTCTGCCCCTCTCAGGTCTCTGCCTGGCCGCGCCCGAGCGAGGGCCCTGTGTGGACAGGCCATCTCCTGGTGCTGGAAAGGTGGGCGCTGGCCACCGTGGCTGTCGTGCAAAGGGGAGAGGGCGGAGGCCCTGGGACACCGGTGGACACCGGGGACACGTGAGGACACCTGGTGGCCGTGTGCAGGCCTGCCTCGTCCCCCCTGCTCCATGGGTCCCTGCCCTGCTCAGGCCCCAGAACCGCCTGAGATTTGGAAGAAGCCAGTGAGGGGAGACGGTCTTGGGTTGAGGCCCCTCGAGCCCAGGGCCCCGGAGCGGGGCGCCTCCTGCCTTGGCACTGGCTTTGGGAATGGACTGAGAGGAGACAGGGAACCCGCGATGCTTGTCGCCATGCGTGGCTAGGAGTGGCCCCCAGAAGCTCACCCCCCAGACGCGGGGTGCGAGTGGCAGGTGGGGGTGTCTGTCTTCCCCCGTCACTGTTGAGAAGCAGAGCTGGGTCCAGTGCAAGGCAAGGGCCTGGCGGACGGTGGCCCGCGGGGGGCTTCCAGCCGCGATCGCAGGCACCTGGGGGCGGGCACAGCCTCCGAGGGACTGGGGAAGGGGCAGCAGAGCCCGAGGAGGGCAGAGCGCCCAGGCGGCCGCGTGTGTCGTTTGCACCTTCCCTCCACCTGAAGATGTGCCTCAGGTTGAACTGCCACGGGGCGGCCGGGCCCGGGCACTGCCCCCCGCCCCCCGGAGCCCACCTCATGTGGCAGCCTGGCTAGCGCCCCCAGCGCCTGCCTCTCTTCCCGGGGAGAAGGGGCTGTCGGAAGCGCGCCTGTCCCTGGAGCCTCCCTCCCGGCGAGCTTGCCTCGTCTCCCTTCTCTCTGGGCTGCTGCTGACCCCCGGCTTCCGGCCCCTCCCGGGGCTTTCTCTGGCTCTCGCTTCCAACTTCTTTCTCTTCTTAAAACCTCCAGGAATTCCGAGGCAGCCCCAGCCGCATTCCATTGGGCTGTTCCTTAATTTAAAATGGATCTCCAAGATGCCCTCTTACACCGCGCTCAGCTCCCACGAGGGAGCGGATTAAGCTTAAGGACACGTCTAAACTGGGGTGCAGGGACCCCGTGGGCCGGAGTGTCGGCCACACCTGGCTCACAGGTGAGGGAACTGAGCAGAGTGACCAGGGGCCTGGAAGCAGGCCCCTGGCCCCCCAACCCCCCGCACTGCTGCCTGCCCAGAAATCCCGCTCCGCCTCCCCTCGGGACCCAGAGCACTAACACCTCAGGAAAGGGGCACTGGGTGGGGAGGCTGCCTGGGCTGGGAGCCATGGCGGAGGTGGGGTGTCCAGAGAGAGAGCCCGACTGTGCATGGCACCGCAGCTTCCCCCCAAGCAGTCCGGGGTCCCGCTGCCTGTCAGACCCGACGCTTCATCGGTGCCTGGGGTGGGAAGGTAGGCGCGGGCTCAGGAGAGGGTGTGCAGCCACCAGTGGGCGGGTGCAGGGGCACCTGCCTGCCTCAGCGCGGGCAGCTGGGACAGACAGCAGGGTGACCCCTGAAGGACACGAGCCAGAGGCCCCTGCAGAACGAGCGCACCCGGGGAGCGGGGCCAGGGGCTCTCTGTGCTGCGTGTTGGGTCCCTGCCCGCCCCTCCCCTGCCAATCCTCTGGTGACCCCATCAGGCCGCCCCCGCCTGCACCTGGGTTGTCCAAGCCCACCTGAGCTCCCGGCCTGAGCACAGGCTCATCAAAGGAAGCAGCAAATTGCTGCTCATCAAAGGAGCAGCCCTGGCAGGAGCCGTGCCCCTGGGCGGACAGGTGGCTGGTGATGAGGCCGACGAGGCCTGCAGAGCTCGCTCCACCTTCTCCTCACCCGGCATGGAGGACTGTGTGTGTGTGCGAGGGTGTGTGCCTGCATAGTCGTGCTCATGGATGCATGCAGGTGTGTGTCTGTATGTGTGCACCTGTGTGCACACTTGTGTAGGGGAGTATTGCATGTGTGCATGTGCTTCCTGCATTTCTGCACCACGCGGTACATTTACGCACGTGTGCACATGCATGTGAATGCATGCATCTGCATGTGTGTGCATGCTTGTGTGCTTGTGCATGGGTGTGTTGTCTGGCTGCCTGCCTGCATGCGAGCATGTGCATGTGGTTGTCTGCACTGTGCAGTACTTTTATGCATATGGGCACGTGCATATGAGTGCATGTGTGTGCACGTGTGTGTGCATGTGCTTGCCTGCATTTCTGCATTGTGCAGTACATTATGCTCGTGTGTTCGTATGTGCACATAGGCACATGTATATATGCATGACTACATGCGTGCATGTGCATGCCTGTGTGTGTGCACTTGTGTGTGTCGTGCATCAAGGACCAGGGTGCATTGCACGGTGGGGGCCAGGGCTGGGTGGCTTTGGGCATTGACCTGGCTGCAGCTGGAGCAGTGACTGCTTCCCTGGAATGAGTTTCCTGCCTCTGAAGGCATTTGGGAAGGGGTCAGGGCTGGATGGTGGAGGGAGCACAGCAGCAGTTCTCATCTTCTCTCTTGGGAGAACCGCCCAGGAGCTGGTAACAAATGTACAATCTCGGCAGCACCCCGCCTCTCCTTCGTGGGGCTTAGGAAGCTGTTTCGGGAAAGAAAGGTCTCCAGGGACGCTGATATCCAGCACATCGGAACTCAGACTCGGGCCCTGAGAGGTGCTTCGGCACTGACCCACCCAGATGCCCGGGCCGCCCTGCTCACCGCCATCGTTTCTCAGCTTCTACCTTATCTTGGGCGCCGTTGATAAGCCCCACGTTTCTCAGATCCCTGATAAGTTTGCAGAGCCGTTTGTTGGGTTGTTGCTGGCATAAAACACGGCCAGGACATCCCTGGTTTCTTTTATCTGCATGCTTAGCTCTGACTTTTAATTCTCCGCAGCCCCTTTCAAAGACCTGGCTCATGAAATATTTTCTTTTAAATTTTGGAAATTCACTTTCATCTTCTTCCTGGTGACTCTTTTTGCTTTGAAAACAATGATTTGGGTTTTCTGAATGAACCGGGGAGTCACTGCACCAAGGGGTTTGACAACAGGATGTGATGTGCATCCCCAGAGAATTCAGCTGGCATGTCCTTCGGCATCCACATGGGGACCAATTAACTTCTGGCTTGTGCACCTATGGCTTGTCGCCCTTGGGGCAATTGAGAAACTCTCTGGAATATCATTTTAGTGGCTAGTGGTCCACAGGAGGGATTCCACTGAGCAGTCTGTGTGAAGTGTCTTCTAAGATGCCGACCTCAAATAATTAGGGATTTATTGCAAAATCTCTATCTTGGATCTCCTGTCTAAAAGGGTTGGCATCCCTAGAACCTTTTAATGTCCCCACTGGCCCCATTCCTTAGCATGGGTGGAAGCACAGATACTGTTTGGTATTTAAACAATTGCTTTTGAGACTCAAGGAAGGCTCTCTCGGGAGGCACCTGCTTCTCGTCTAGTCAATCTTCGATTCCTTTGCCACCTTACATGGTGGGCGGCTTAGTCGTTTTCCCCGTTCCCCTGTGATCGCTCTTGTTTTCTGTCTCCATCTCTCCATGCCTGGTGCCATGTTCTGACTGAGTCACCTCTTCCCCTCCTCCCTGACTTGGCAGGACCAGAAAAGATGGTCATCTATAGGGCAAAGGTTGCAAGGCTTCTCGCCTCCTTCTGTAGCGCTGGAACCCAAGCTTTCTTCCCCACTGAGCCACTCCCATCTGTTGGGCCTCCAGGTACCAGCGTCCTGCCTGGGCCATGTGTCATCTCACCCCCAGCTGCCCCCACGTCCCCTCCCCTCTCTCCCTGCACTCAGAGCCCCTCTGCGGAGGGCCCTCCAGGGCCTCGGTCTCCTTTGGCCTCCACGCTCTGGCCCGCGGCCTTGGCTCAGCTTCTCCCTCCGGCTGGCGAATCACACTCACCTTCCAGCTCCAGGCCCTCACCCCACACCTGAGGACGCAGGCCTCCCGGCACCCCGTCCTCTGTCCTCCTACAGTTGTGTCTCACCGTGGATTGTCACTGTCAATTCCTCCATCTCCCCAGCCAGACTAAATCCTCCCGTCTTCACCGAGTATCCCAGCTCCTCAGAGACAGGCCCGGCCCCGGCGCATGATGTCTGTCAGTTTAGTGGATGAATGAAGCCTTGTTCCCCTCTGTGGTGCAAGCCAGGCCCGGGGCTTCTGGGCTGCTCATCCTGTGACTGTGGCTGGGAAGCCAGACGAAGGGAGTAACGCCTTTTCCAAAACCTACTCTTTGACTCTTGGGAGGGAGCCAGGATGTTTCTAGGATGGCAGAATAGCAGGTACCAGGCGGCCAAGTGTCTGTGCAGGTGCACGTCGGCCGAGAGTGCACAGGCCTCGGTGGAGTGGGTGGGAGGGGGCAGCTCGTCTATCTGGCCAGATGCTCACCAAACTGTTTTCCTCCCCCCCCCCCGGTTTACATTTCCCAGCTTCCCTTGTGGCTTGGTGACTGCTTTCTGGCCCAGGGAATGTGGCGGAAGACGTGGACACCCCTTCCAGGCCTGGCCTGGGGACCCTCCTAGACTCTGCTTGCTTTCCCCCTCCTCTGGATGGTTGAGGAGAGGCCAAGGACCTGTAGGAGTGTGACCCTACAAGATGGAAGGGGCCCGGGTTCCTTGGAGGAGAACCAACTGGAAGCAGCACCTGGCCAGGGACAAGCCCATGTGGGATTTTGGAAAGATGAGCTTGGAATCTGTGAAGCCACTAAAATGTTGGGATTGTTTGTTACAGCAGCTGATCTGACTTATACATTTCCAAAGTCTGATTTTTCTCCTCACTGCTCCTGCCCTGTAAACTGCTTCCTCAATGTTTTACCAGGTTAACTCTTTGTTATTTTGCAAGCTCAAGTTCAGGTGCCACATTTTCTGGGTGGCGTTCCTGATTCTCCAGGACAGTTCCCTTGGCCCCATCATCCCTTGCACATGATTCTATCACTGTACTTCCCATATTATGTCCCTGAACCTGCCTACTTCTCTCTTCCACTAGCCCGTGAGGAGCATGATGGGGGTGGGGGGTACAGTCATGTCCCCAGTGCCTCACCTGGTATCTGAGAAAAAGCTGATGTCCAGTGTGCTCCCAGGAAGCTGGAGGAGGGGTTGCAGGGAAGAGAATACACTCTAGAGTCGTTAGCCCTTCTCTGGAATTGAAGTTGCAGTGCAAAGATCAGCATGCCCCAAATGGATAATTTTGGGACAAAATTGTATTTCTATGAAAAATTGGCCTTTTTTCCTAATATCATTTCAACCATTAAAATTTTAGATACCTTCCCTCTGGGCTGTGTTGGTTAACTTTTTCCCACTTAAGGGTTTGCTTCTCACTTGCACTCTTTTTCTTATTATTGTTCTTTTTTACCTCCCATCCACCCATCCATCCATCACTCATCCATGCTACCATCCCTTCAACAAATACGTACTACGTGACAAGTGCTGTACAGAGCATAACTGAAAAACAGATACACATTCTGGCTTTCATGGAGCTTGTGTCTCTTTCATCTTTCTCTCTCTCTCTCTTTCTCTTTCTCCATCCTTTCTTTCTATCTCACTCTCTCTCTGTCTCTCTCTTTATCATCTATCATCATCTACATACCCATGTCTATTTTCCATCCATCCATCCATCCATCCATCCATCCATCCATCCATCCATCCATCCATCCATCCTCTTTTATGATATAGCTGTGCCAGAAGTCAAAGCATGTAACTTGCTTTGAAATATGAGCAGAAATGAGGTTTCATGATTGGGCAGAAATTCAAGAGTCGCTCTTGCTCTGCCATGTTCCTCTCCCTCTTCCACACTGACCTGGAGCATCCTAGGTGTTCCCTTCACCTGCTTGGTCCTGGAGTGAGCCCCATGGATGAGCCGAGAACCCCTCCCCCACCATAGCAGCCAGACCGCTCCGGACACGTGTATGGGAGAGAACGAAAGCTTTGTATTTGTTTCTGCAGCTGACCCAAGCCCAGTCTGACTGATGGCTACAAAGTGAGATCACATTCCCCAGGATTATGCCCAGTGTATGGCACTCTACCCTTCCCTGCTTGGAGTTGCCACTTCTTAATTGATTAAAAAATTACCAACTTGAAAGTTGTGGAAAAAGAATATCATTTTAATTTCCATTTCTTTGGTTAGTGGGGAGTGGTTTGTACTGAACATATGCACATGGGTCACTTGCTTTTCTTTTTTCATTAGCCCGTTTGCCCCTTGCCTGCTATGTGCTGGGAACAGAGACGGGTACTGCAGTCTTTGAGGAGCTCTCTTTGGTCCTACCAGGAGAAATCAGGAGTCAAGTTTGAGCTTTAGGCATGTAAAGTGCTGGGAAGGAAATTCCCTGCTGGGTGGAGAGCAGGTAAGAGTGGGTGGGGCCAGCAAAGCCAGGAGGCAGGTGGAGGACCCAGCTCAGGAAAGGGAGCCCCTCGGCCTGGGGCCCTGGTGGGCAGAAGGGCTGAGTCTGGTTGCAAAGTGTCTCCTTTCTGCATTTTCCTGTGTCTGTTTCTACAGGTGGGGGGAGCCGTGTTGGCGGGGGCCGCGTTCCTGGCCTCACCTGTCCTGCGAGGGCCCCAGGCCCCGCCTCCTGGCGGTTCCACTCCAAGGCCTAGCGGCCGCCCAGCAGCTCATTACCTTCCAGCTTATGTCAGCACTTCACGAGGTCCCAGCTCTGTCCCAGGTCTCTAAAAGCAAGCTGCTTGCATAACGATTTCGAAGGCACATTTGAATTTAATTTCAACATTAAATTTGCTTTAACATAAAGCCTGCTGGAGACCAATGGGAAGTGGGGCTCTGGCTCCCGGGAGACCACGTCCCCATGCCCGGAGCCAGGCTGAGTGCTGGCGGCGCTCCGGGAGCGGCTGCTAAGTGGCTCTGGTTGGAAGAGGCCGAGCAGGATTCCAGAATTTCCTCTACCCTTATAGCGTGATAAATTACTCAGGCAAACTGCTTCGGCCTCTGGAAAGAGCCGCGTCGTGCTGAAGCCTTCAGACGCGGGGTCAAATGGAGGAGGCTGTGCTGGCCCACGCACGCAGGCGCAGGGAGACGGGGTCTGATGCTCATTAAAGGGGCCGGCGGGGTTTCTGGGGTCAGGCCATCCAGGGGTGGAGGTGGCCTTGCCGTCCTGCTGGCCGCGGGGGTCTCCCTCCCCGAAGGCAAACCCCGAGAGAGGGGCAGGGGAGACGGGGTGACTGGGTGGGTGTGAGAGGACACTGGCTGTCCTCATGGTGCCAAATCCAACCTCTCCCTCTTTGGTACCAGGCAGCACCTGCCCGCTCCTGCCCGCTCCTGGCTGCGACCTGTCTGAGCTGGCCTGGTTGGGGTCTTTCCTGGGAGCCTGGAATGGACCCAAGAGCTAGGGGTCCTCGCTCAGCCCAAGGAGTTTTAGAGTCAGTGTCCCCCCCTTACAGCCCCCTTGGTGTACTCAGTCTGTAGAGATTTGAACGCCAGACGGCACATCCCCGGAGGTAGAGTGACATCTCGGGGGTCCTCTGTGGACAGGCCTCACCCAGCTTATGAAGAGCTCTGGTGGCTTGGTGGTGGTCTCCTTACACAGTGGCACGTTCTCTTTATTTGGGTCTCCAGAGCCGAAGCTTTGGGGTGTGTTTGTTCTATGAACCTTCTTAATCCAATCTGTCTGAGCAGTGGATGCTTCTAATTGCTTGGTTCCCCTCTTGCTTGATCAAATATTGCATCCTGAGATGTGAACCCCGTGAAGAAAGGTCCAGCCAAGTCTGCCGCAGTCAGATGCATCAGGGGTGTTTCGAAATGGGGGCAGATGAGACCCCTAGAAGTCCCATCGCAGAATGAGCCAAAGAAACAGCTGAAGAAACAGAGAGACGGTGAGTTGGGGGATTTGGTGGAAGCCAGAACTCGGAGAAGATGGGATTCCAAGGATGGCAGTCTTTGGATTTTGCAGACTCTTGGGAAGAACATAGGGTGCCCCATGAGCATGAGAGAGGGCGCTGGAATCCAGTTTTATCAAACCTGGTCCCCTGTGGATCCCCAAACTAGCAGACAGCAGGTACATGGCTGGGGTTTGAGGCCTGTCCCCGGGGCTGCAGGGGAGGGTACTCCACTGCCTGCCACACCCCTGGTCCCCGATGTGGGGCACTCATGCCCTGACTCGTGGCTGCAGGGGATGCCCTTGGGTTTGGGGCCCAGACAGCAGCTGGCCTGATGGAGCAGACAAGAGCAAGGAGACCCCTTCCCCACAGGAGGACAGGACATGGGTCACCACGCTTCCACGGGGACACCAGGAAGGAAGCTGGCTGTTTTTTGTTGTTGTTGTTTTTTTAACATCTTTCTGAAGCTCCAAACCAAAGCCATCAGAAAGCATCCCCATGAAAATGGACCCTCCAGGCTGGCAGTGGCTTCGGGAAGCCCGCCCTCCTGGGAGATGCAGCCTTCCATGCCGACCGCCAGCCCAGGGCAGAGGGGCACAGGCAGGCAGCTGCCCGGGATGTCGGGGTAATGCTGGACACTGTCAGAAAGGCCGCCTCCAGACTCGAGGAGCTGCGTCTTCCTGGAGAGGTCACAGCAGCTCTGCTCAGAAATGTGTTTGGCCTTTAGTTCTTCAGCAGGTGCGCGGTGCGGGGCGTGGGCCGCCGGGGGCAGATGGGATGGCAGAAAAGCTAAATGAGGTTACAGTAGGGCCCGGGGCCCTTACTAAGCCATGTGAGGTGGCTGCTGCAGGGCCAGCTTGTCAGGGCAGGCTGACCCAGGCTGGACAGGCGGGTGGGAAAGCAGGGAACAGGGGTGGCATCAGGGCAGAGCTGGCCAGGGCCGGGGGCAGGGTGCCCTGTGGCCCTCCACCCTTTGTGGAGCCCTGGGGGACGGTGACGTGTGCTGGGTTGTGTCCTTACTGTTACTGCAGTGGAAAGAGGCCTGGATGTGAGGCAGGAGCTGGAGGCAGCATCCTGCCTCCCCTTTCTGGAAGGTGCTTCTCGGGCCAGGTGCTTGGACCTCTGGGCCCATTACCTCAAGCATTGGTGTTCATCGAGAGCCTCTTATCCCCATGCTCCTGGCGTGTGTCCTTCTACCAGGGAGACAGAAAGGCCCAGGGCCAGCAGTGGCCTTGTTGCCCGTGGCACCTGCCCGGTGCCCAGCAAGCCCTCAGCGTGGACACATGTCACGTGACCTTGTTCATTCCCGCCCTCGTTCATGCATTCAGCATGTTTTAACCGGGTGCAGCTACAGGGCACCCGGAGGCTTCCCTCGCGCACGGGAGGGGCCCACCCTCGGCTGCTTGCTGGTCGGCAGGAGGCAGCCGAGGGGCCCCTGCGGCCAAGGCTCCACGGACTCTGGGCTTAGATGCCTTGGCCTGCATCAGTCCTTAGAGCACCTCACCTCGCTTCCTTCCTCCTCCCCCTTCTCGCCCTTCCTCCATGTCTTCTCCTCTCCCTCACTCTCCTTTCCTTTTTTCCCCAAATTTTCCAGTGACGTGCGTGCCAGGTTCCAGTCTAGGCATTGGGGCTGGAGCAGAAACAGAACAACCCCCTGCCATTCTGCAGCCAGGAGGGACCCCAGAGCAGGGACAGGCCAGGGCCCACTGCTGCCAGCCCCCCCGGAGCCTGGGCCCAGGGTTGGTCACAGCACTTAACAGTGCAGAGACCCCCATCCCGACCTGCAGGCTTTTCTTGACCCTCCTCAACTGGCTCCAGCGTGTCCTTGATCTCCAGGTCTCCCAGGGTCCTGGCAGGGGTTGGGTCCCCACTTCCTGCTGTGGGACTGGGGCAGACCAGAACCCATGGGGGCAGGACGCCCCATAAACCAGATGTCCTTGACTTGCTGCACACAAGAGCAGGAGGCAGCATGATGGAGGGTGAGGCTTTCAGGCTTGGGTGTGCCTCCGAGCTGTGATGGGGGGCGCATTGAACATTTTCTGTTTTGTTTCTTATCACTTATGTAAAGCAATCTAAAATTTTAACTGCTAATGAAGGATTATAGATGTGTTAAAAAAAATCTGCAAACCTCTGTTCTTTGGGCTTGTATTGTTAATTAAATCCCAAAGCTCTGTTTTCAGGGTTTGATTAACAGCACAGGGCGTTTAATTGGTGTGTTGTCCCCATGTGCTGTGACCCTGCCTCTGGCTCTCCTGGGGGATGTCTCAGAACAGGTGTCTCCCAGGAGGGATCACCCGACCCCCACCTAACACGGCTTGTGTGATCTGGAAGCCGCCTCTGGAGGGCGAGAGGGGCTGCTTTGCTGGTTGCTGCCAGGGGAGGGCTGGGGGAGGCACGTTTCTCATCAGAGCCTGTGCATCATTGGGAGGGTGTCCTTTGGGGCCTTGTCCGGGGAGAGGGGCTGGGGCAGCAGGGTGGCAGAGCAGGGAGGCTCGCTGACCCTCCGATGCTTCACCTGCAGGTCGGGAAGCTGCTGCTGTGTGATCTGCACTCCCTGGCTGAGGACGCAGTGCCGGCAGCAAGGCTTCCCTGAGGCCCAGATCCATTTCTCTAGGAAATCAGAAAGCTTCAGCGAATCGGGAAAGAAATAAGAGTAACTCAGTAAACTTTGCAGGGTTCTGGGCACCCTTCTGGGTGCCTGGGATTGAGTTTTGTGGCAGTGGCCAGTGGGGGCATGGGTGGGTTTGGGCTCTAATGTTTATATAGGTTAAAACGGTCTACACCAAAACCACTCTCGGCTTGCCATCCAGTGTCTGGATGTGGACCCTTGGAAGTGCAGAACTCAAGGATTTCTTTGTTTGTTTCTTATATTTCAGCTGAGGCCTCCAAGGTCTAGTCTGAGCAGGAGGCGGTGCTAGGAGGTTAACGGAGCAGGACATAGTTCTTTTTTACCCACCTTGCATCCTCAAGCATGTGCAGTTGAGTTCCTATAAGTTAAATTTCCACATAATGCCAGTGATTTTGACGAAAAGCAAAGTTAAAAGGGGGTCAGGGGAGATTTGTTCAGTGTGGGTGTAGATACCTTGAGAGATGACAGGCTACTGGGCGAGGGGACAGTCAAGTAAAGCTTCAGCAGCCTTAGCATGTACCACAGACACAGCTGCTGGGGGTGTGCAGAGTGGAGCCTTGGTCCCTCAACCTGGGGCTTGGGGAAGACGTCAAGGAGGAGATGGCATGCTGGTGCCCAATGGCCTCCTTTCATATTTAAGAGAATACTATATTTGGAGCAAGATTTAAAGAAGTCAATGCCTAGGTCATTCGGGTGCCCTTCTCATTCTATATGAATATTATCAGACTGTATACTTTGTCACTGGTTACTATTGCAATATAATTGCCAAATAAATATTTGTTGAAAGGGTATTTATTTTTCTCTACTCTTTTTGAAAATATGTGCTTAACGTTTCCTTTCACTAATCCCCATGGGACATTTGACAATGTCTGGAGACACTTTGGTTGTCAGAAAGCAGGTAGAGGAGAAGAAACGTTAGAGATGAGAGATGCTGCTAAACATCCAACAAAGCACAGGTGAGCCTCCCCGCAAAGACCCCGCTGGCCCCAAACGTCAATAGTGCTGAGGATGAGACCCCTGTACCAACGACACTTGGGACGTGAAGACTTTGGAGCTGGAAACTTGCAAAGTGGAACTTTCCATCTGCAGCTCGCTCTCCTTTTCCTGTTCACTTGAAACCTTGTCTCTGGCAAGGGGGTTGCTGTTTGGTGACGGGTGGGCTCAGGAAACCTCCAGTAGAGAGTTTCTGCATTTTGCATTCCTTGCTCCTGCAGCTGCCTCTACTGAGCTCTCTCCTTTTAGCCCCTGACATGCTAAATGCTGATAAACTGCCGTGAGGCTGCATCTTGGCTGGCTGGCTGGCTAGGGTCCCCGTCCTGGGCTCTGAGAAGTCAAGGAACAGTTGCAGAGAGAAATTGGATCCTTTTACTCCTCCCTGTTTCTTAGACAAAATCCTACCTGAGGTCTTTGGGACAGGGGAAGGCAAAGTGATCCACAAAGCAAACTCTTCACATTTTGCTTACACTCCTTGGCTTCTATCACAGCTTCTACCTCAACACCTACCCCCAGGTACAGATGATCAAATCTAGGGCGGCCACTGTCAGAGCAGGATTCACACCCTCCTTGCTATATAAACTAAGGACTACTCTCCCCCAGCTCTCCTTGATTCTTAATTGCGAGTCCTTGCTTTTCTCCATCTCTGAGGATCAAATGGCCTTCCAGAGCATGATGTGGGGGTGTGTGGGGGGGTGAGAACTTGAGATGATCTCTCCATGGACACATTGCCTCTTCCATCAAATGTAAGCTCCATGCTGGCAAAGTCCATGTCTCCCAAACAGGGATTACTGATTAACAATTGCTTAAGTTTGTTTGAGGACTTGCTCCATGCCAGGCTTCCCAGTAAGTGCTTTGCATGTGTAATCACGACAGTCTTGTGAGATGATTCCTCTATTATTATTATTACCACTTTCCGTATGAGGAAGCAGATGCTGGGAGAAGCTGAGTAACTGCTACCACCTGTACAGATGGAAAGTGGCAGAGCTGGCCTTTGAACCAGGGGCTGCTGGGCTCCAGGCTGTGCCTCCCCACCCTGGCTTTGGACAGAGAATAAGCATTCAATGAAGAATATCTGGGTGGTGTAGACGTGGACAGTGCTGAGTGGGTGCCCATAAATGACCCAGGCAAGTGGGTAGTGATGAGGGACGTCCATGGAAGATGTTGTCTGGATTTCTTAGGCAGGGTCTCCTGATCTTTCTCCTCATTCTACCTGAGGACGATTTCTGGGTGGCAGAGTCAGTGGGCAGGAGGAAGGGAGAGAGTAAGTGGTCCCCACCAGCTGGGTGTGTCCCCTGTGTCTGGCTGGTGGCCCCTCCCTTGCTGGCTGGGAGTCTGAGCTGCTGCCCAGGCTGGCCGAGCTGCCTGGCCTGCGTTCGCCGACTCTGTGCTCAGGCTCGACTTTCAAGTTGTGTCTCTGTTTACCTGGGGACCCATACGGTGGGTGTATGACATGTTGCTTGGGGATTAATTAGCTCCTGTTCATTGAGCACTTTGGATGTGAGATGTGCTGAGTATGGTCGAGATGCTGTGTCACTCAGTCTTGCAGGAAAAGGAGCTGGCTACGTGGTCCAGAGGTTGGGATGGGAGCAAATGTCCGCCCCCGGCCAGGACAAGTGCAGCTCTCTCTCTCAGGTCCGGCAGGCCACAGACCTGCAGGGCTGCCGTGTCTCCCAAGTGCCTTCGCAGAGGATGTTCATTTTGTTCAGTGCCAAGAGTGATTTTTTCCCTCTGTTTGAAAGGTTCTTCACAGCACGGAAATCACAAGGAGCCACGGAGTAAAAGCCATGTCCAATCTTGCTAAGGTCACAGGTGAGCAAACAGCTAGCTTCCAGCGCTCGCTGTCTGAGGCGTTCCAGCTTCATTTTCTGGCATGGAGGGTTTAGGCGAATGGATGTTGGTGGAGGCAGAGGTGAGAGTGTTTGTGGAACTCCTTTGTTGTCACAAGCACTCCCGACTGGCTCAAGGAGTTCCCCTAGGCAAGTCTCTCATCTGTGGATGAGAAAAACAAAGCTCTAGGCGAGGGAGAGGCCTGCCTGAGTGCTACAGTGGGTGGGCGACTCAGGAGGAGGACCTGGACTTAGCACTCCCAGGCCAAGCTTGTGACCTGCTGCCCGAAGCTGGAGGTCTGCCGAGGGTCGTCCACACCAGGGTCAGGACAGGTAAGGCCTGGAGCCCAGTTTGAAGAGGAACTCACTCTCGGGGTCGTACAAGTGTCTCGCTTGCCTCACCCTGGTCTCTGCAGTCGAAGGAAGTAAGAGAGCTCAAGGGTAACCCAGTTAACCTCTGTGCACATCAGATTCTCTCTTGGCAAATCATGATTGGGCTCGGGTCCCAGCATGGGGCTGGCTGGGCTGCTTAGAGTCTGTTTTTACCTCAACACTTGTGAAATACTTCAAAATGCATCTCACAACAAAATAAGGTAACACTCCTTTAAAAGTACATGAGCACCTCCTTCGCATGTACAAGGTCTTGGGTTCAATCCCTGCTGCCTCCTGAAAAAAAAAAAGAAAAGAAAAAGAAAAGTACATGTGACGCATCTTTGCCACCAGAGGGAAGGAATGCATTACATCCGTGCAGTCTGGGTGGGGATTTCTTTGTTGGTTGCTATTGGTAGAAAACCCAACCATTTGGCTGGATGAAAAGACTTTACCCAGGCACTCGGTTTCTCCTTTTCCCGCCTTAGCTCAGCTTCTTGTCCGTTGGCTCCACTCCCAGTTGGCCGTGTCCTCGTGGCAACAAGACGGAGGCTCTGGCTCCAGTCTCGTGTTCCTCCAGGTTCAGGTCAGGTGGGCAAGAGCAGATGCCTCTCTCCCAGCAGGCCTTGCAAAATTTCCGTGGCGTCTATTGGGTCAGCTTTGATCACATGCCCATCCCTGAACCAATCATGGTGGCCAGAGGAATGCAGTGCTCTGATTCGTCAGGTCTGAGTCACATGCCCACCTCCGGAACCAGGGTTGGAGTCAACAGAAGCTGCATTGAATGTCTAGGAAGGGGAAAGGTTCTCAGAAGAAAATCAGAGATCTGTTATCGAAAGAGAGAGAGCGGGAGTGATCCTGGGCAGGCAAAACATCCCAACAAATATCCACCACAGTATCACAAATCAGCAAACACCAAAGTCCACTAGATGCGTGCACACACACACACACCCTCTCTGCCTTCTGCTTCTGATCCTCAGTCATTGTCCACGGACCCCCTGGATTTTCTGTCCTGATCCATGATTACAGTTTAAATTTAAATGCCAATTCAGCCCAATCACATAGCATCGACTACAGCTAATTTAGTCCTGGAAGTGCAATTTCAAAGTGGCATTTAATTTAGACCTAATAGTCAGGTCTTCCAGACTATCACAGGTATTAATTGTTTAAACACAGTGAATGAAATTGAATTAGTCCATCAAAACAAGCCCCATGGTCAGGCCATCTCAGGACACCTGCCTCCTGGAGCACGACCTCAGGGTGGAGAAACGGGTATGGGGGAGGCTTCTAGACTTCTTCTGGAAACCTCCATGGGTGATTTTTCACGATCCCCTCACTTCCATCCACCTTCTGGGTCCCCAGACTCTTTCGCTGAGTCCTCTGGATGCTGCCTCCACTTTCCCAGGCTCGGGAGGGTTTATTTCCAGGGCCTTTTCTCTATGGCCTGGTCCTGAGAGAACCCTATGCCTCTCATCCTGTCAGTCTGGAGTTTTTTCTTTGTGGACGGCGAACTCAAAGGTTGGGGTGGATTGGGGGTGTGGCTTATCCTGGCCACATTGAGCTGTGGGGGCCTCTTGACCCCAGGACAACCTCCCCTGTCCCCCTCCTGTCCTGAGCTCACCTAAATGCTGAGATGGGGGGTGCTAGGACCCAGCAGTCTCTGCCTTCTCCTCTTGGGAAGATTCTTAGAGCTAAGGCAGGTGAAGGGTCCTGCACCTGGTCCCTGGCCGCCGTCCTATTGGCCCTATTGTTATTATTATTTTATCGGTTGCATTTATTAATTCAGACCAGCGAGGGGCAGGCACCTGGCTAAGTTCTGTGCACACGTGACAAACATGTGCTGTTTGTCCCAGGGGTGGAGGTGGCACCCGAATAGGCACTTATGTTATAGGATGATGTGGGATTTTTTTTTTTTTTAATTTATTGAAGTATATCACTCATACACGAACATACATAAACAGTCAGTGTATAGCAATAGTTGTGAGCTTACACAGCAAACATTCGTAACTTCACGCAGGGCTCCCACACGTCACCCCTCCACCAACACCTGGCATTGTCGTGAGCCATTTGTTACAAGTTATGAAAGAACATTGTCAAAATCTACTGCTGATTATAGTCTTTATCTTGCATTTGGTGTATTTCCCCCCCCCAACCTACCCTATTATCATTTTAAGAATATATCTTTATGACAGAAGCTGTAAACTTACAAAACAATCGTGCACATGTGCAGAATTCCCATACAACCCCCCTCTATCAACACCCCACACCGTGGTGGAACATTTGCCACAGATTATGAGATAATATCATCCGACCCTTACCGGGTCCGTAGTGTACGTTTGGCACACACTGTCCATACTCCCCCATCATCAGCACAGTACATCTTTGGTATAGATGCATGAATATTACTTATTACTGTTAACCACACTCCATAGCTCACTCCAGTTGTATTTTCCCATGCCTTTCCACATTCCCACCACCCTGCAATAGTGATGCACATCTGCTCTAGCTTAAAAAGGCCACTCTTGCATCTGTACCATCAACCACAATTCTCATCCACCTCTGGGTTTACTGTGCGATTCAGTCCCTAGATTATTCTCTAGCTTTCTGTCAATTGGCATTTACATCCCTAGACTACCCTTTTCAGCCACATCCCCATTTATAAACCAGCTGTTACTCACTATAATGTGTTACCATCAATTCTGTACATTTCCATACTTGTACAGTAAAGCTAACTAAACTTCTACATACCTTAAACATCAGTAGTCCATCTCAGTCCTCCTCTTATCTCCTTTAAGAATCCCCCACCTACCACTAGGTCTTGAAGATATTTTCCTACATTTTCTTCTAGAAGCTTTACGGTTCTTGCTTCTATATTTAGGTTTTTTATTCATTTTGAGTTAATTTTGTATAAGGTGTGAGATAGGGGTCTTCTTTCCTTCTTTTGTTATGGATATCCAGTTTTCTCAGCACCATTTGTTGGACTGTTTTGCCTGAGCTGGGTGGGTTTGACAGTCTAGTCAAAAATCACTTGACCATAGATGTGAGGGTCTGTTTGGTAATATGATTTAAAGTCTGGAAGTGAGAGTCCTCCAAATTTGCTTTTCATTTTTAAGATGTTTCTGGCTATTCAGGATCCCTTACCCTTCCAAATAGATTTGATAATCATGTTTTCCATTTATTTAAAAAATGCTGGTGGAATTTTTATTGAGATTGCATTGAATCTGTATATCAATTTGAGTAGAATTGACATTTTAATGATATTTAGTCTTCCAATCTGTGAGCATGGAATGTTCTCCCAATTATTTAGGAATTTTAAAAATTTCTTTTAACAATGAGTTGTCGTTTTCTGAATACAAGTGCTTTACATCTTTGGTTAAGTTTATTCCTAAATATTTGGGTTTTATCTGTCATATTTTATTTTCACCACTCTTTTGAAACTTTTAATTACTTTTATTGATACAATCTTCATTTCTAGACTCTCTTCCAGGCCTCTCTCTTCTGCCTTTTCTTTTAAGGCTGTAGCACATCCTTTAGTATTTCCTGCAAACCTGGTCTCTTGGCTACAAACTCTCTCAGTTTCTGTTTATCTGTGAATATTCTAAACTCGCCCTCATTTTTGAAAGACAATCTTGCCGGATATTAGATCCTTGGCTAGAAATTTTTCACTTGCAGTATCTTAAATATATCATACCACTGTCTTCTTGCCTCCATGGTTTCTGGTGAGAAATCAGCACTTAATCTGACTGGGTATCACTTATATGTTATGCATGGCTTTTCTCTTCCTGCTCTCAGAATTCTTCCTTTGTCTTTGGCATTTGACATTGATTAGTATGTGTCTTGGAGTTGGTCTATTCAGATTTTTTCAGATTGGACTATGTTGTGCTTCTTGGACATGGATATCTATGTCCTTCAATAGGGTTGGGAAATTTTCTACCATTATTTCTTCAAATATTCCTTCTGCCCCTTTTCCCTTCTCTTCTCCTTCTGGGACACCCATGGCACATATGTTTGCACCTCTCTTGCTGTCATTTAGTTCCCTGAGATCTTGTTCAAGTTTTTCCAATCTTTTCTTCATCTGTTCTTTTGTATGTTCACTTTCAGAAGCAATTTCTTCAAGCTTACCAATCCTTTCTCCTGCCTCCTCAAGTCTGCTATTTTATGATTCCAGTGTATTTTAAATTTCTTTTATTGCACCTTTCATTCCCATAAGATCTGCTATTTTCCATGTATCCTTTCAAATTCTTCTTTGTGCTCATCCAATGTCTTTTTAATATCCTTAATTTCTTTAGCCATCTCATTGAATTTATTAAGGAGATTTGTTTGAACTTCTATGATTAGTTGTCTCAACTCCTTTATGTAATCTGGAGGCTTATCTTGTTCCTTTAACTGGGCCATATCTTCCTGTTTCTTGGTGTGGATTGGTGTCTTGGCATCTGGCTTACTAGAGTATTTATTCTGGGTGTAGTTTTTCTCTTTAGTTTAGGGTTTCCTGCACTTTCTCTCTTGCTGGTTGTGTAGTAGGAGCCAAGAATGTAGTTGGTGATGGAAGCTGTGGAGGCTCAAGCTGCCCTCATTGCCCCTGGGACTGATGAAGCTTCTCCCAACTTTCTCTTTTGCCAGGTGTCAGGACAGAGCCACAGATGTGTGTAATAATCCAAGTTGTGCAGGCCTAGACTGTAGTTGCCCAGAGAGACTGATGAAGCTTCACACCCCTTTCTCCCCTGCCTGGGGCGGGGATGGAGCTGCAGGTGTGGGCAGCAATCTATGCCATGCGGGTCCAAAGTGACCACAGTTGCCCCAGTTGACTTCCGACTATTCAGTCTGTGCAAGCTAAATGTACCTGCAGTTACCCGGAGAGGCTGGTGCAGGGCCCCCCAGCCTCCTCCCTGCCAGAGGTAGGGCTGGAGCCTAGGCTAGGGCTGCAGACCGATCTGGGTGAGAGAAACCAGTCCCTACCGTCACTGTGATTTTCAGTCAGCCCGGCTTCCCCTCATGCTGGGGGCAGAGTCAAAATGGCAGCTACCGGCCTCTTTCCAACTTGGACAGGTTCAATATTCAGCTGTTCTTAGGGTTATACTTTAGCCAGCTGAATTGACTAATCAGTAGCTGACATTGGTGGCCAACCGTCTCTTCCTCCCCTGTTTTTGGTAAATGGAGCTTCCAGTTCCTGCCACAGAATAGCTCCTGGGGTAGCTTGTGCTGACAAAGTAGGATGATCACTGGCCTCCAAGACGTGGCCTCCATTTTCCCAGAGAGGCTGGAGCAGCTCCCCCCCCCAGATTTCTCCCTACCCTAGGTGGGCCTGGGGCTTAGGCTAGAGCGGCAATCTGATCTAGATGGAATGAAGCCGGTCCCTACCAGCACCGTGATTTTCAGTCAGCCCCGCTTCCCCTCATGCCAGGGGCAGAGTTAAAATGGCAGCTACCAGCCTCTTTCTGACTTGGACAGGTTCAAACTTTAGCTGTTGTTAGGATTATACTTTAGCCTCCTGAATTTACTAATCAGTAGCTGAAGTTGGTGCCCAACCGTCCCTTCCTCCCCCATTTTTGGGAAGTGGAGCTTCCAATTCCAGCTGTGGAACAGCTCCCGAGGCGGTTTGTGCCTCCAGTGGAGGATGGGCACCGGCCTCTGGGGCGTGGAGGGCTCTATCACAAATCTTCTCTGCAGATGGGCAGTTTCCTTCTTCCACTCTTTCATGGATGTTGCAGGATGCTCTTTTGGTCTCCTGGAGCCCCCAAACAAGTGTTCCAGGTAGCTCTGGGTGATAGCTAACCGCCCTGTAGCAGGAGCTGGTTCTAGGAGCACCTTACTCTGCCATCACCTTGCTGGTTGTCATGATGTTGGATTTTTACACCCCTCTTCCTCCAAACAGCAGTGCAAGCAGCCCCAGGGTGCTCTGAGGTCCCCTGGAGGGCCCCTACCTGGGGACAGAGGGAAGTCAGGTCCTGGAGGAGATGCTGCTGAAAGTTTATCCTGCAGGAGAAGCTCTCACTCATTCCTGTTGGGTGGGCCTGAGTGACACAACAGGAACTCATCCCCCGGACCCTGTAGTGTCCTCAAGCTGGAACCCCCTCTGTGGGATCAGTGAGCAGAGGCTGGTACTGCCCCCTGGAGGAGGCATCTTGGCCTCCCAGAGTGTCACTGAGCAGGGCTTTTGCCTTGTGCCCCTGCGGCTTTGGGGGCAGGGGCCCTTCCCGTGCGAAGGGAGAGAGAGGATGTACTCGTGGGGTCTGGGAACAGTGAGGAACCTCCAGGCTCCAAAACAGCCAGGGGGTGTGGCTGGGCTCCCGGGACCCCACCCCACCCCTGGCTCTGAGCCACCCTCCCAGGGTTTCCCACAGAGCCTCTGTGGCCGACGGTGCCCAGAGCGGAGCGTGGCAAGGCCTGGAGAGCGAGGGGTCTCAGGCCACACGAGGTCACGCCACGAGACTCTCGTTTTGATCGCCACCATCTCCACTTTCTCTCCGGGTTTCTGAGGGTGACAGACGCGGGACTGAGCAAGCTTCACCTTCCCGAGTCTTGGCCTGCTGTCTTTAAAGGCAGGACAGTCGTAGCCCTTCCTCAGCGGGCTTGAGAGCCGATGCACAGCTGCCACCAAGGCCACAGGCAGAGCTCAGCAAGAGAAACTTTTACCTTTGGCTGCTTTCTACCCCCACTCCCCTTTGTGGACCGTGTCTCGCCCTCCCCTGGCTGCCGTCAGCCCCTCATCACCTGAGGTCCTCGGACAAAGGGGCTGTTCTCCCAGCACCACCAACCAATGGAGTTTTTGACGCCCCAAACAAAAGAGCCGGTTTCACAGTCAAGCTTCCAATTCTCTCAGCTCCAGGGTCCCAAGGGAGCCGTCTCCATTCTTTGCAGCCTGGGTCATGCTCCTTCTCAACCACGTGGCTGACCAAAGGACCTCCTGAGCTGGCCAGCGGCCACCCCTTCTGCCTCCCCACTGCACAGTGTCATGAGACCCAGGGCCCCCGTTCCGGGGTGCGCTCTGAGGCCGGTGTCCTTGTTTACTGCCCTTTTTCTCCTTTGCAGGTAGTGGCCACCATTTCTCGAGCCACCGCAGTTCCAAATGGAAGGTGCCACAATCGAGGACACAGTGTCTGGAGGTGGCCGTGACACGGGCACCCACGTTGTCCCTGATGGCAACTTTGTCTTCCCGACGGCTTGGTCATGTCCCCATTAGACGGGTAGGGAGGCTGCTCCTTTCCGACAAGGCTGAGTCTCCTCGGGGCCCCTCCGTTCTGACCCTTGGGCAGTTAAGGCAGAGCTTGCTTTCCTTCCACTTGTGGGACCCCCGCCAAGTGGGGCGTGTGCAGAGCTGGCACTAACCGAGGAGGAATTATTTCCCAGTGCAGGGCGCCGGGGCTGTGCAGCTAGCTGGCTCGGCAGTGCAGGGCACAGGGTCTCCAAGGCAGGCAGCTGTCCTCCTTGGGAGCGTGCCCTAGTGGTGATGGTGGGGTCCCCAGGAGTGACAGGGGAGCATGAGGTCGGGGGAGCAGGCAGGGCACTGCATCACTGTTACCGTGGTGACCGTGGAAGCAGGTGGAGGGCTAGCTGACCTCGCACGGCCTTCCCAAGCCTACCTTGCTCCATCACTCCCTCTTGCTCCTGTAAAATTTGTGTCTAAAACCACAGTTTATTGTAGAAATCATTTGGCTTAGGCTAGGGCACTGCTTGTTTAGGCCAGGTTGTCTCAGCCTGGGGTCTCGGACTCCATCAGAAGGGAAAGACGCCTGCTGAATCCCCTCGGTCATGGGCTGTGGGGTGGGGTCCCCGCATGGCTGTGGCCACTGCCTCTGACCCGGGCCCTGCTGGGCAGTGGCCCTGGATGTGGACTGTGCAGGAGGCGAGAGGGTGTGGGAACCAGGCCGTCAGGGCCCCCCGCCCACGAGGCTGGTGTGGGGTGAGCAGACCCGGCTCCTTAGGGCCGACACTGGGAGGTTGGCCCCAGCTGAACCTGGCTTTCGGCAACATCTGTCGGGAAAAGAGGGGAGCCGAAATAAACCCGGAGACCCCATCACACACCCTTTGGAATGTTTGCATTTGGGGAGTGGTACCCGAGTCGCCTCTGGGGACTGCTTTGGGAGGGATCCCGTTTTAGAAACAGCTTCTCTCTGTGGCTGACCTTCCTGCTTTGAGACTGCCTGTCCCAGAACACGTTAGACCCGGGTTGGAATATCACGTCATTTCATTCCTGTAGCAGTTTGATATTATTGATGAATTCCAAAGAGAAATATTGGATTATGTTTGTAAACTGATCTTTTCCTCTGGGCTTATTAGAGTGTATTATATTCAGAGGTTTTAGTTTACTTGATTAAATAATGATTAAGGCTTTGATTGGGCCATGTCAGTAGGACATTACATCCATGCCCCCTTGGTGGGTGGGGACTCTCAGAGAAACCACAGGGCAGAGAAGGGAGGTTGGAGTCTTGAGCTGGAGCCCTGGGAAGTAAGCACACAGAGGAGCTTGGTTGTGAGGAAAGAGAGAATGCCCTGGGAAGAGAAACAAGCCACTTGCCTAATAGTCTACAGCTGGTCTTGTGGAAGTACCAGAGCAGCTGAGCCCAGAGAGAGGCAAGCCCCGGGAAGAGAGGAACCCAGGAAGCCTGAATCCTTATAGATGTGGGCAGCCATCTTGCTCCAACACATGGCAATAAACTTTGGTGAAGGAGGTAACTTGTGCTTTATGGCCTGGTAACTGTAAGCTTCTACCCCAAATAAATACCCTTTATAAAAGCCAACAGATTTCTGGTATTTTGCATCAGCATCCCTTTGGCTGACTAATACAATTCCCTTGCTGGGAAAGAACAAAACAAAACAAAACAAAACAAAAAACAAAAGAAAACACCTCCCCAAAGCAGAACCCCCAACCCTAACCACTCAACCCCACCACATGCTGCTGGGTCCCTGAGACACATCCTGGGCTTTGCAGTGGAAAGCTGAAGGGAGATGGCTCATTTCCCAATTTCCAATAGGAGCTGCTGCTTTTTCCAGGAGGCCTCCACCTTCTTTAGGGAAAGGAGGTTCAGAGATGGGGGGACCCCTTCAGGAGCCCCAGGAAAGGTCCTGGCTGGGTCAGGCAGTGCTGGGAAGGGTTGATGAGGCTCTGAGCAGCCACCTAACACCCCCCGGCTCTTGTCTGCCAATGTCCTCCTCCTGCTGATGTTGTATGAGCAGGAATTCATCCCCAAAGGGTCCTAGACCCAGCTCTGCCTCGCCTGGAAGGTTCAAATTTGGGTATAGAGAGGTGCCAGTGGAAGTCAGGCTGCTTGGGGGGTTTTGCCCTGTGGTGTCTTCAGAATTAGGGGCTGTTGGTCCCACAGGGTTGGGGGGTGCTGCCCTGGTGGGGTTGGATTGGGCCCTTGCGGGGAGGGCAGGGCTTCTCAGGGCCCTGGGAATGGTTCTGCAGGTTGTGCACTGCACAAGGGGGCCTGACCTAGGGGGTGAAAGAGCACGGACATCCCACCTTGTCTGCTTGCCAAGCCTGTGCCCGGCCCAGGGCTGTGTCTGCTTGGGTACCTTCTCCTCTGTACCAAAGATCTGTACAGGCCTGAGGAAACGTAGCTCGAGACAGGCTGTCTGGGGAAGAAGGTGCCAGAGACCCCCTTCTGAGAATCCACTGCCCGCCAGGCCCCGCCAGCCCATGGTCAGTTCAAGGCCAGGGCCGGCTGGGGGCCCTGAGGAGGAGAGTCACCTCTGGACAGAAGCACTTCTCCTGGGGGGTGGGGGCTGCGGGCTTCAGGAGAAGAGTGGGGTGGGGGTGAGAGAGACGAACGAGCAAGGGCTCCTGAGCCTGCCCAGGGCTCAGGCAGCGCTGGCTGCATCCCGGCCGCGGCACTTAGCAGCGAAGGAGCTCGGAGCAGCTGCTTGACCTTCCTGACCTCGGCGTCCTTGCCTGTGGGCAGTGGCGGTGAATGCACCAGCCACACCGCGGGGGGCTGGGAGCTCTGCTGAGCAGACACCCCTAAGGTGGGCCTGTCCTCGGAGCCTGGGAATGTGGGACCTCACCTGGCCAAAGGGACTCGGACCTTGAGATGGGGGTTCTTGGCATATCTGGGTGGCCTGATGTCACCCCAGGGCTCCTTATAAGAGGCGCAGGATGGTCAGGGTTGGAGGAAACAGGGCCGTGAAGCAGGGATGGGAGGGATGTGGCTGCAAGCCAAGGAACATGGGCGGCCTCTGGAAGCTGGAAAAGGCCAGGACTGGATTCTCCCCAGAGCCTCCGGAAGGACCCAGTGCTGCCGACACCTTGGCTTGAGCCTGTGAGGCTCCCTGCAGACCCCTGACCTGTGGGCCTGTAAGAGGATAACTTGTGCCAATTTGTTAACTGCGCCCACGGGAAACTCATACGGGCTGGCTGACGCTATCCCAAGCTCAGGGCCCAAGTTCTGGGGTGTGACAGCTCTGGGAGAGTCTTGGTCTGTGTGGCATGGTGGGTATTTCTAACGTCCCATGCCTCAGTTTCCCCATCTGCAGGGTGGGGGCAAACATACTACCCGCCTTGCACCATCTTGAGCATCATGTAGGGTGCATGGTGAGCCCACTGGGTGCTAATGGGTGCTATTATTTAGAGAGATTTTCGAGCCCAACACCTAGTCCCTTCCTTGCAGGTGGGGGAAGGAGGGAGGCCCTGGGTCTAGTTCTTACCCCCATTTCGGAGCTGGAGCCGGCCAGTGCCGCCCGCAGGTGAAGGTCCGTCTGTCTCGCAGTGTCCAGTTCCCCGGGCTGTGGTCTCCAGAAGCACCCGGCCATCTCTGGGGACTCCAGGGGGGCACGCCCTCTGCAGGCAGCCCTGGTACCAACGGCTTGTGTCCACCTGAAGCCAGCGCCGGCTCTGCTCCTCCTGCCTGGCCACCCTCCTGCCAAAGACGGACGGATGAGACCGACCCCCTTTTAGCGTGGCCCTTCCCAGGATGTGGACCTGGGGTTCTGCTGCCCCGGGTTTGGTCAGGGAGAACAGTGGCCGACCCAGACTCAGGGCAACGAGTTAAAAACGCCCGTGCAGAAGAGACGCTGTCCCAAGAGCCTGCGATTCACCCTAGACAGCGTTTGCTGCATGGATCCGAGGCCTCGAGTGTCCTTTCCAGTTGTTTAACTCTAAGAAATAGCTGTGCGACCCCAACCAGAGCAGCGCATGACAAGAGCGAGGAGATAAGTCCAGGGCGCGAGTGCAACAAGAGGCCAAATGCAAGCCACGGGTTTGCAGAAATGCAAACCCTTTGCCACATTCGCTCAGAAGCGAATCAGCATCCCTCAGGGCGGCTGGGTGGAGCTTGTCAGCGCACCAAGGCTTAGCCAGGCTCTTAATCAGAGCAGGGTGATAAGCCCATGCTTACCATTTCCAGGTGCTGCAGATGAGCGTCTCCTTATTTCTCCCCCGCTCGACTCCTTGCAGGTGGGGCCCCTACCTCCACTGTGCAGACGGGGGCTCAGGGAGGTGAAGGCAGTTGCCCAAAGTCACATGGTAGGATTAGGCTCAGGAGCCCTGAGCTGTAGCCCTTTCTTTGGTTCGTTCTGATTTTTAAAGGGCAAAACACACAAGCACAAGACGCACCTCCTGTGTGCACAGGAGGATGAGAGGATCGGGGGGGATCTAGGCCCCGCTGCTGTGCGGAGATCCCCCTGAGCCGTCTTGGCTCTTCCCGACAGAGGGAGGAGAGGATGCTCCGTGGGGAAGGAAGGGACGGCACGAACATAAGAATTTGGGAACGACCCCATATTTGTGGCAAAATCTGGTCTACTCTTGGGTCCTGGCCCTGCCTACTCATTGGACAATTTCCCTGAGCGCCTGCTCCGTGCCAGCGACTGTCCTAGTGCTGGGGAGGCTGCTGCGAGCAAGGCCAAGCCCTGGCCTTGCAGAGATCACCCAGTTGTCTCCACGGCAGCTGCTGCAGAGAGAAGGAGCAGGAAGGAGGCCTGGGAAAGGCCGGGGCACTGAGTTGGGGGAGGCAGCAGGTCGACCAGGAGGATGGATGTTTCCTCTGGCGAGTCGAGCTCAGCCTGTCTCTGGAGGCTTCCGTAGTCAGGAACAGGAAGAAGGAAATAGAATTACAACATCTGGGGGCTGCCCCGACTTTTTGGGGGCACAGTTTCCTACACAGGCCTGACAGAGGGGCTGCTCCAGAGAGTGGGGCTGGCAGCTTGACTGCACAGTGGCGGGGGCGTCCCTTAGCTGGACCCCATCCAGATGTACCAGTTGTGCCCTGTCCAGCCCACTGACGGAAGCTGCTGCGTGACTTTGGCCTCGGCTGCCCCATCTGTGAACGAGGTGGCTGCCCAAATGACCCCAGCGGCTTGTCCTGGCCGGTCACAGATTCGTCCCAACCCGCGCTGTATGGAGAGGCTGCCCAGGAGCCGTGCTGCAGAGCCTTTGAATGCCAAGGACAGTGAGATGCTTACCTGATGATGGGCCTCCTTTTCTCTCCACTGCACCTGGCAATAATGATGGAGCATCCGGGGGCACCAGAGCCGTTTTATTTTTATTTTATTTCTTCCTGAAGTTCAATACTTTCCAAAGCACCTCTCGCGTGGTAATGCTATTTTCCTGGCAGGAACGCATTTATTGGAGCTGTCACTCACTGCCGAGCCGCTCCATCTCAGCTCCGCAGCAAGCCTGACGGGTAGAAATGGCCGCCTATAATTTAAAGCTGATAGGTGCAAATTGCCCACGCAGACCTTGCCGGTGGCACAAGTTAAGGATGGGCTCTCTGCAAATTGGCTGCTGAGAAGGTTCGTGGCCCCCCAGTGACTGAGTTTTTTCTCCTGGCCAGTTTCCCTCGAGGGGTTGGCCGAGGGCCCTCCTTGCCTCCTGAGGTTGTCCCCGTGGGTGGGGCCCGGGGGTGGGAGCCGAAGCCTGATGCATCTTGATGGAGGACGAGGGGTGGGACCCTGAGGAGGGAGCTCGGGGCTGGGATTTGTGGCTGTCATAACAGAGAGCCAGTGCCAAGTGGCAGAAAAAAACATGGGTTTGGGAGCAGGTAGACCTGAGTTCGAATCTTGGCTTCACCACTTTCTGGCAGTGGATTGCAGTTCTCCCTCTGTGATGAGGGACCGTGATACCCACGTTTATGGGGTGGTGTGAAGACTAAGAGGGCACGGGGATGGGCACAGCTCTTGGAGCACTGCCAGCTCCCTTGCCAGGACTCAACCCCTCCTGCCCAGGATTGGTCTTAGCTCATCTCCCCCACAGTGGAGACATTTTCCTTCACTTCCTGAGCCCCCCGGTCTGGTTAACCCGGCTGGAGAAAGTTGCTGCCCTGAGCCCTTCTCTCCCCTCCATGGGAAGCAGCATTTTTATTTGCCTTATATTTTGGGAAACCAGGTAAGAATCCATCTGAAAACAAAAGAAGGCTAAGAGTCAATACTGTGGAAGAGTTAGGCCAAGACAGGTTGTCTGCAAATGACCAAATAAGACTTCTGTTGAAAACATTAATTGGCTGTATGCAAATGAGGGCAGTCACAAGCGGTTTTTAAAACATACCGAAAATGGTTTGTTTTTCTCAGTAGGTGAAACCTTTTCCCTATATTGTTGGTTGTATTAATTTGCTAAATATCACATTTAGTCTTTCTAACATCTGCTTCCTTTAATTTCCTTTTTCTTCTTCAAAGCCCATCTCCCCAGCTGCACGGCTGCCCCTTTCCCCGGGAATAACCAGAACAAGGAGGGGGAATTTGCATGATCTGTTTTGGTTGGAGATAGCAGGAATTAGCTCACACTCCCTTAAGTGGACAGAGAGACTCAGAGAATGGGAGGGAAGCAGCCTGGTGCCCCCAGCCTCCCTCTGTCCCTAGGTGTGGAGGTTCCGTGCCTTCAGGCCTGTCTGCCGCCTTCCCAAACAGGACCAGGAAGCAAAGGCTTCCATCCCCACAACCTCTCAGCCAGGGACAAGAGAGGCCTCGGTCTTTAGCCTGAGTGAGAAAAATAACCCCAGGCAGACCTCCCGTTGGCTCAGCTGAAACCCTTTGACGGCCCCAGAACCAGTCTGTTTGCCCTGAGGAGGCAGTGCAGACAGACTTGGCCGGCTGTGGGGTGAATGGAGTGGGGGAGCCAGCCTGAAGGGCCCAGACCCCCTAATTCTCCTCTCCTGAAGTACTTCTCCCCAGGCTTCTTAGTGCAGAGAGAAAATGGAGGCAGCTTAGCTGCCTCAGAAAGCAATGCCCAGGAAATGGCTTCTCCCTGACACTCAAGGAGCAGCCCCGGGATTTCAACTCTTGTCAGCCTCACTGGAGAGAAGTAATTGGCTCTTTCCCCACATCCACGGAAACGCCGGGTTTTTGGTTTGCGCTCTCTCCTGTCTGCGGGGGGATGATTAGTTGGTAGAGCAACATCCTAATGTTTTGGCTGGAAACCAGGGTACTTGGGGAGCACTCAGGCTCATCCAGTCCGCGGGTTTCCCACACATCTCTCTCCTGCCCTCCTGCTTGGAAGGAAAAGGGCCACAATGATCAGCCTGGGAAGTGACCAGAGGGGCAGAAGATGGGCTGGGGAGCTAGGACGGGGCAGGGGCCCGGGGGGTTAGAATCCAGAGCACGTGTCCCATCCGTGGTGGGCTGGAGGGATTTGGTATTTGTTTGTTGCCATCCCCCGTGGGGTGGGGGTAAACCACCCATGGTGTTCTCCTGCCCAGGGCTCCCCCCCGGGAATGTCTGGGGAAGGAGGGAAGAGAAGAGAAGCGGGTGGGGGAGGACACAGCCCAGTCCCCCTGGCTTTCCCACCCATCCCAGGATGGGAGGGGCCTGGTGGGGGAGGGCAGGGTCGCTGTGCTTCCCTCTAATCCAGGGACTCTTAACCTTTTTTGCTCCATGGACCCCTCTGCCAGTCAGATGAAATGAAAACGAATGTAATTTATTTATTGCACCCGTTCATAAGTGAAGGAAATGCTAGATTTCAGTTAGAGGTCAGAGAAAATAAAGATAAGTTGATTTTTTTTCAATTCAAGCTCATGGACCCCCTAAAATCTTTCCATGGACCCGTAGGGGGCTGTTAAGAACCCCTTCTCTAATCCTTGGAGATGCGCGGAGAGGCAGGAAGCTTGGGGAAGCCAGGGAGGGGCTGCCTTTGGGCAGGCGGACCCCACAGCCCCCATTCCCAGTGCCAGGACGACCTTGAGCCCAGGGTCGGGGGTGGGCCATCCTTGCCAGGTCCGGAGGGCTGAGCTGAACGAAGCCTATTCCCTGGCCTGAGCCTGATTTCCTTCTTACTACACAGTTGATTGATCGGGTTTTGGGTTTTAATAAGTCAGTAGGTCCAGATGTTTCCCATTGTACGTACAAATGTTAATTATCTTCTAATTACGTATTAGCTGGGGCTACCCTGGCAACGGCGCCCCAGAAGCACAGCCAAATGAGTCTGGAGCTTCAGAAAGGAGCAGATTAACTAACTGCTTCTTCTGGCAGCGGCTTCCAGGGATTCCTCATTGCCCATCGGATTTTTCCTATAATGATTAATTTTGGAGGGGAGGTGGCCACGCTGCCCACCTTGGTTTCCTTCGTTGGGTAGCTCTGGTGCTCAGCCAGGGCCCAGGAGGGCCCACGAGACACAGGCGCCTTGCTCTGAGCCCACAGGGCCAGGGCGCCGACTCCTTGCTTTTCCTCCAGAACCTTGCTGCTGCCCATCGCTTCTCCTCGAGCCCCGCGGCACCTTTCCTCCTGCACCCGGCGTTGAGGTGCAGGAAGATGGCCCCTGCAGGTCATGGCTTTGGTGCTTGTGGGAGGGCGGGAGACCCTGCTGTTCACGCTAACGCCCGCCCTTGAACCTGGACAGACAGCTGTGTGCCAGCGTCCGAGCTCCACCCCGTGCCGGTTCGCAGCTCTTCTGGAAGGCCAGCCCGGGCTGTGGAGGGCACGTCGCGGGGGGGTTAGTTCCTCACTGCAGCTGCCTCCTTTTTGGCCAGGCTAGCAAAGGAATTCTAGGGGCAGTTGTCCTTCGCAGGAGGACCTGACCCCACCGCTCTCTAGGGGTGGTGCACCTGGTGCCCACAGCAGCAAACCCCTTCTCTGGCTTCCTTCTTTGTTAGTCACGAGTATTAAAAATAGATGGTGTGAAAAGTTAAAACAGATGGATGTAGTCATTGAATAGTGCAGGTCATGGCAGTTTAACAGAAAATTCTGTCCTTTTTCCCCCCCCCTGACCTGGAGGCTGCATTGATCTCCATGTGTGCCATAGAGCACAGCACATCCGTTCCTCTGATTGCACATGGATGGACTGCAGGCATGGGATGCATCCTGCAGAATCCTTTTGGCACCTGATAGCTGTCTGTGTTCTCATTCATTCACCCATTCATTCATTCAGCTGTACATCTACCAACCCACAAACCCATCCATGCACTCACATCTCCCCACCTATCTGTCCATCTGTCCATCCATCTATTTGTCTATCCGTCCATCCATCCATCCACCGTCCAACCAACCATCCATCTACCTATTTGGCCTCCAACCCAAGCAACATTTATTGGGTCCCAGCCAGGCAATGTACTGTGATGCTCAGAATGTAAAGTCCTTGAGGTTAGGGGCCAGGGTGAAACCAGCTGTGCTTTGTCTACCCCAGAGACCACGCACAGCCACCTCAGGCCAGGACTGAAGTGCCAGCTGTACCTGGAGATAGAGGGCCAACTGCTGGTGAGACCTTCACTCTTGGCATGGAATCCACGTCGGCATGGAATTCTCCAACGAATGCCACATTGTCACCTGCCTCTGAGATTCTTTAGGAGGAAGTTTTGGTAAACTCGACTTGCTTGGTATAAAAAGCTAAGAGCAGACACCCATGCCATGCTATTCCCACCTGAAGCATACAAGGGAGATGGGGCTAAGCCTGGACTGAGTGTCTCCCATATGCCAGGCTGGCAGTGTGCTTGATGGGATAAGGCATGTGAGAGGGCCACCAGATGAGATAAGGCAGATATATACCCACCAGATGGGATCAGACTTAATAGAAAACTCCCCAAGAACTGTGTCTTAAACAAGACAGATGTTCTATACTATTTTTTGTGTAACGGTGGCTTGGAGGTGGGGGTCTGTTGGAAGCTATTAGGGGCCCAGACTTCCTCCAGCTCACCACTCCAGCATGCCTACATCCTCATGGCCCAAAGTGAATGCTGGAACTCCAGCTATCTCATCCTGTTGCAAGCAGGCACCTTGGAGGTAACATATATGACTTTGCTTACATCTCATTGGCCAGAACTTAATCACACGACCATACCTAGCACAAAGGAAACTAGGATATACAGTCTTTTAGCTGGGCTCACTGTTGCTCAGCTAAAAATTGGGTTCTGTTTCTAAGGAAGAAAGTGAGAATGGGTGTTGGATAGATAATTAGGAGTCTCTGCACATCTGCCTAAATTCTTCCAGAGTGATGGAGGCAGCCTGAGTGGGTTTGGGGTGGACAGTGTGTATGTTGGGGGTAAGGCATGGACACTAGCACTGTGCCAACTTCGCTGTCCTTGCACTGGGCTATTAAAGGATTTGTTTTCAGGCTCTTGGGACCCTGGGGTGCCCAAGCATTCAACCCTTAGCTTCCAAGATTCCAGAGGCTAGGAGAGCTGCTGCCCACCCCAGCACTACATGCCCTGGCGCGTCTTCAGCTTTGGCTTCTTAGTTCTCCTGCCGAGGGAGTGGGGGTAGCCGCGCTCTGAGCCCCTGGCCTGTGCTGGCTCAGTCCGCAGGGCTCAGTGGGTGACCCCTTGGACAAAACTCGAGGCGGGCCCTGTAATGCCACTGGTCACTCTTAGAAAAGAAAAAGTCCGGTTGTCATTTTCAGCCACAAGATTAGTCTCTCTCTCTCTTTTAAAGTAATATGCCCTTGTTTCCATTCAGCCTCTGAGTCTGTCCTGCTCGGCGTAGGCAGGCCAAGGCTGGGTTCCTCCTGCCCTCCTGACTCCCACAGGCTTGCCCCCCACCCTCTGCTCAGCCCCCGAGGCATCTGGTGCTTTTTGGGTTGGAGCAGGGAGGGCAGGAGGTGGACAGCAGGGATGGTCTCATGTCTGGCACAGATGCCATCGGGGTCTCTTGGAGATTTCGGGCTCTTGGGCCTCTGACGCGTCGCTGTGAGATCAGCCCTCTCTGCACTCACGGTGGCTCCTTGGAGGGGACTGGGCGCCCAGTCCCCACAGCCTCTGGAGGAGTCCTGTCCCGTTGTCCCTACAGGACATCGTCCTGGGAAGAACCTCTTTAAAGGGGCCCCAGGTGACTGCCCTTGCCAGGTAGTCCCACCTGTCCCCAGGACCCGCGGCTTGGCCCTGCCCTTGGTGGGGGGGTCGCCTCCCTCCAGCCCCTCCTCCTCCAGCCTCCTGGAGGCAGTGCCAGCCACAGCCTCAGTCACGGACTGACCTTCAGGAGCAAGTCGACGTTGGTCTTTGCCCTGCACACTTTTGGGGATGTCCATCAAGCGCTCCGAGGGTCTCCTCGAAGCTGCTCTCCCTTCCTCGAGGGGTGGGCTTACCATGGGCTCACAGAAGAATGGTTTCCAAAGAAACCATCTTGCCAATTTCCAGACACCTTCTCAGCCCCGTCACCTCTGGGGCGTCCATGCCCTCCGGGTGCCCCAAGCACTGGGGAACCAGCCCGCATGTCCTGCCCAGGGACCGAGCACTGGCCTGAGGATGGAGGAGGGCACCGTTGCTTGCTTGACTTGGGCCCTCATTAGGATGGTGTCAGGAGTCCCGTTATGGCATCCTGGTGTATGCATACGAATAACCTGAGAACCTGGATAAAATGCAGATTCCTGGGATCCCTCCGGAGATTGGGTTTCAGCAGGTCTGGTGTGGGGCCAGGGAACCTGTATTTCCAACCAGCACCCCCAGGCGGTGTGGATGCTGGTGGCCCTTCAAGGATTTGGGAAAAAGAGTTGTTATTAGGGATGGGGTGTGTTGCGGGCTCGTCCCAGTCAAGCCCCCACCCCGTTACTCCAGAGGCTGCCAGGCCCCAGGCTCTCCTCAGCTCAGGTGCGTTTCCAGACGCTTTGCCTCAACGGGGGTTTTATTTTTTCATAGCCCACTCATCTATTCAAATGCCTATAATACAACAGTGTTATCTGAGGGAGACACGCACACTTTCCCGACTCGATTTCCAAGAAATTTTATGAAAGGCCGAGTTCATAAAAGGCTCCTTGACGTGGCGAAGTGGCATCGTTTTGGAATTGCTATTCAGGAAGAAAGGGAGCTCCCTCCCCCGGCGTCGTCTCCTCTAAGATGTTTCTACCCTGGGCCAGCCTTCTTCGCACACATCACTGAGGGCTGTGGCCTCCTAAGCTTCAAAAGCACAACAGAAATTTGATGAAAAGAGGTTTTGTAAAAAAAAGTTTTAACCCCTCTGTAATGCGTTTACGATCCCAGCCTCGCGCACACAACTCTTCTCTCTCGGCAGCATTAAAACCAGCAGGGAAGGCCCCGCGGTGAGGCTGAGGATCTCGTAAATTCCCGGCAACACTCCGGTGCCTCCCTCCCAGGCTGCCCCCTCCGCACCCCAACTCCAGCTCAGGCACCCCAGTGCCCTGGGGCACATGGCGGCATCTGCTGGTCTCTGTTCTCTTCCGGGTTTTGTGGATTTCAGCTCCTTGCTTCCCATGGCTTTCTTTGAATTTCATTCTCTTATAAAGAACTCCAGTAAGAGAATCAAGACCCACTCTGAACGAGGTGGGTCACATCTTAACTTAAGATCCTAATCACCAAAAGATCCGACTTGAAATGGGTCCACACCCTCAGGAATGGATTAGCTTTAAGAATGTACTTTTCTGGGCTACATACAGTTTCGAGCCGTCACACCAGGTCTATCTCCTTCTAGGAGATGCAAGTATAGGCAAGCCTCCAGTCCTCCACTTCCTTATCTATAAAGGAAGGACATTAATATGAACCCAGATCGCCGAGAGCATTACAAGAGTAATGGAGAGAACCACAGTCTAAACTTGAGATTACCATGCAAATAGATGATATTCTTATTTGCTTTTCCACTGTTGAGTTTTGAGAGTTCTTTATGTATTCTAGATGGTTTTTTTTTTTTTTAATTTTTATTTTTTAAAGATTTTATTTATTTATTCATTTGTCCCCCCCTTGCTGCTTGAGCTCGCTGGGTCAGCTAACCACGCCCTGCGGGCGGGCCTGCCCTCACCAGGAGGCCGTGGGAACCGAACCCGGGGCCTCCCATATGGTAAACGGGAGCCCTACTGATTGAGCCACAGCCGCTTCCCTCTAGATGGTTTTGACCTCATTATTTTCAGATTCCTTATTTTTGAATTTGCCTATTCACTAAAATTTATATGTAACCCCCAAACCAAAACCTGTGGCTCTTTCGCCATGATTTGCAGACACACACTGAGTGGTGAGAAACTGTAGCCTCCTGACACAAATGCTCCCAGCAGAGGCCAAACAAGACAATGTTCCTCCTTCTGGGTTAGGCTTTCACACTGTAAACAAGTGTCCTCCTTGTGGCACATTCATTGCCATGTTTTTCTCGTTTTTGTGTTTTTGCTGATGGTTTCACTGTTTACCACGGCCCCCAAGCGTAGTGCTGAGGTGCTGTCTAGTGTTCCTCAGGGCAAAAAGGCTGTGATTTGCCCTACAGAAAAGACACGTGTGTCAGGTAACCTTCATTCAGGCCTGAGTCCGCGTGCTGCTGGTTGAGTTCGACGGTCACGAGTCAGCAATATCTGTTAATAAAGTGCCTTTAAACAGAAGCACACATAAAACAACAGCATGCATTTTTAAATATTTTTATTAGAGAAGTTGTAGGTTTACAGAAAAACCATGCGAAAGTTGGTATATTAGGTTTGATGGAAATGCTGTGGCCAGAGGCCCACAGGAAACTAACCCTGTATTTCCTCGAGGGGAAATGATTCAATATTCACTAATTCAGTGATTAGAGTGACTTTATAGAATATAAATACCACGAGTAATGAGAATCAAAGGTGCTAGTCCTTCACTCGGTATGTGGATTGCAAATATTTTCTCCCACTCTATAGCTTAGATTTTAATCCTTTTAACAGGGTCTTTCACAGAGTAAAATTTTTTAGTTTTGATCATGTCCAATTTATCCATTTTTCCATTTATGGATCGTGCTTTTGATATCAAGTCTAAGAATCTTTGTTCAGCTCTAGATCTTGAAGATTTTCTGTTTTTTTCCTAAGAGTTTTATAGCTTTACATTTATGGTCATGATCCATTTTAGGCTAATTTTTGTAGAAGGGACTTCTATTGTTGTTGAGCTCTATATTTCTTACTGATTTTCTGTCTTGTCGTTCTATCAGTTGTTGAGAGAAGGATGTTGACAACTCTGACTGTAATCATGGATTTGTCTGTTTCGCCTTTCCATCCCATCGTTTCTGCTGCACGTATTTTATAGCTCTGTTGTTTGTTGGGTAGACGATTGGGATTGCTCTGACTCCTTGGTGGAGTGACCCTTCTATCATTATATAATGTCCTTCACTCTGTCTGGTACGTCTCTTTACTTTCAAGTCTAATTTATCTCATATTAAATAGCCATTCCTGACTTCATTCGATTAATATCCTGAAGGATATTTTCGTTGGGTATAAGGTTCTAGGTTGGCAGTTCCTTTCTGTCAGCATTTGAAAAATATTTTGCCATTTGCTTCTGGCCTCATGGTTTCTAATGAGACATTCATTGTCATTCTAACAGTTTTCTCTCTATAGGTAAGTTTTCATTTTTCTCTGTCTGCTTTCAAGGTTTTTTGTTTTGTTTTGTTTTTAAATTTGCCTTCAATTTTCTGAAGTTTGATTATGATTTGTCTTGGCAAGAATTTAGCTGGATTTATCCTGCTTGGGGTTTCTTGAATTGTAGTTTTATGTTATTTCTCAGAGCACTTTTTCAGACTCCTCCTCTCCCTTCTCTCTGTTTGGGACTCCAGGGACATGAATGCTGGGTCTTTTGTTACTGTCCCACAGGCCCCCAAGGCTCTGTTCATGTTTTTCAATCTATATTCTCTCTGTTGTTCAGATTAAGAAATTTCTATTGTTCTGTCTTCCAGTTCACTGATTCTTTTCTCTGTTCCTTCCTTTCTGCTGTTGAACCCATTCATTGAGCTTTACATTTTTGTTATGGTATTCTTCACTTTTAAAATTTCTGATTGGTTCTTCATATCTTCTATTTCTTTCCAGGAACTTTCTTTTTATTTAACGCAACTATTCATTTTTTTCCCGTTTGTTTTAAGTGCGTTCCTAATTGTTTGTAAAGCATTTTTATCATGACTTCTTTAAAAAATTGTCAGCTAATTCTAACATCTCTGTCATCTCAGTGTTGCTATCAATTGATTATCATATTTCATTCAGTTTGAGGTCTTTTGGTTCTTGTTATTCTGAATGATTTTTGATTGAAGTATGGACATTTTTGCATTATGTTACGAAACTGAACTTTTCTTCAGTTTAGCCTTAGTTGACATGGCTTTGGTGATGGAAACAGTGATGTTGTCTTATTCCTGCCAGATGGAGGTAGAAGTCTAGATTCCTTAATTGGCTCTGTCGTTACCCAAGATGGGAAGCTTTCTGATTGTTGTTGGATGGGGTGGGGGCTCTGGCTCCCTGGTGGGGGTGTCCTCATTACCCCTGGGTGGGGAAAGTCCTCTGACACCACCCCAGCAGGGAGGGGGAGGGGCACCTCGTTGCCGCCGCATGGAGGTGGAGATCCAGGCTTCCCAATCAGCCTTTGCTGCCATGGCCACGGGGGGCACAGTGTTTCCTGCAGTGTTTGGCTGGCGTAACATGGCTATTGCCTAAAGGTTTTTGGTCTTGCTAGGCTGCCCCGATTCTCATCTTCTTGATAGAGAGCAGGCTTTTGTGGAAAGGGGCGTTTTTTTCGTTCATGTCTATTGGCATTTTTGGTTTTCAGACTTCTTCAGCTACAAGTTTGAGATATATGAGACATAAAGAAATCTCAGGGAATTCACCACTGTGTCATTCTTTGGGACTTGAGGTTCTCATGTATAATGACCAAGGATTTTAGTTGCACTTAATGGGAGGAGTGGGAAAAGAATGTCTACTCCATTTTCTCGAATGCAGAACCCAACAGTCCCTTTTAACAGAGGAGAAAGCAACCTGGGGGCAGGGGGAGTGACTTGTACTAAGGCAGAGGTAAGGTTGGAACCCAGGTCCCACCTGGCTTTCCCTGGGGTGTTCTCCTGAATGAATCACTTACTGCCTGTTAGCCAGGCCTTGTAGGCATAGTGCTTCCACAAGCTTCTACCTAGCCTCCTTCCCAGACCCTGCACCAGCCTAGAGGGTGAACTAGAAGCTTCTTTCCTCATCTGGGTGGGTGGGTGGGGCACAACATTTTGTGGGCAGAAATGACCCAAGAGTACCCCAGAGCAGCCCCTCCCAACAGCATGCTCCTTCTTCTCCAAGGCTAACGAAGGTGGGGAGGGAGAGCTGCTTAGACAGGGGAAAGCTGCTTGGACAACTGGTTCTGAGGGATGACATTCCAGGCAGAGGGAGCAGTAAGTGCAAAGGCTCTGAGGCAGGAATGAACTTGGGGTATTTGGGGAAGGAACGGGAGGCCAGTGTGGGTGGAGCTGAGGGACCAAGGGGGAGGATGTGATGGGATGAGGTCAGAGAGGGCAGATACCATGTGGGGGGCTTCCCCTGAGTGTAATGGGAACTGAAAGAGAGTTTTATGCAGAGGAGTGATGGGGACTGATTTCTGTTTTCTAAAACCACTCTGAGTGATATCAAGATGGCAACACGAGACATCCCCTGGAAAATTCTCCCCTCAGAAACAAGTAATAAAAGGACAAGTCCCATTTTCTTGGAGCTCTGGAGGATGATAAAAACTGGAGAAACACTCCATAAATGCTGAATCAAAGGGAAAAACTTACACCACAAAAGAAGGCAGGAGATCTGTGACTTGGACCTGCCAGCCCAGACCCTTCCCCCTTGCACGTCCTGCCTGGCTTAAGAGGCACACAGTGGCAGCACTCCAGCCTGGGGACCTCTGGCCATGGCCATGGAGCACAGAGCCATTCATGCAGCAAACTAGAAGCCCAAGCACATTCAGGCATGGGGCCCAAGGCCACACAGCCCAGGGCAGAACCCAAGTGGCTGGCAAGCACGTGCATAGGAAAGGGGCCCCAAGAACAAAAGAGACCTGTGGAGGACTTGCTGGCGAGAGGTGCCCATACCCAACCCGGCCTCTAATTGCTTGAGACCTAAGTGGAAAAAAAAAGGGCACTTCTGAATGCTGATTCCATCTAGCTCCCTGGGGCAGGATACCCTAAAATGGAATTTACTGGAGGCAGAAGAGCCTCACGAAATATAGGGGAAACTCAACTGCTATAAGGCCGGGCAGACCCAGGACTGAACATTGTAAGGAAAAGGGGGCACTGAGTGAGGGAGCAGTTGAGCAAGTCATAGGGCCGGGGAGGATAAACTGCACAAAACCAAACAGAACAGCTCAGGACTCCTGGGACTTCTGGAGGTGATACAATTGCACCTAAAAGGGCATTCTTAAAAGTTGCACCACATGTCCAGGGCAGGAAACAGGTGCAGAAGACCTGGGAAAATCTGGACTGGTAAACATGGGGTGCTCTAAAGTTCCAGTGCAAGCTGGGCCGAGCATCAAAGAAGACCCTTAACACATGGCCAATCAACAATAAAGCCCTAGGCAGGAAGGAGGACTGCCTTACAGAGTCAGCACATCAAAGTCAGCAGGTGCCCAGACATCAGCAGAAAACTACAGGCCTTACTAAGCAACAGGAAGGTATGGCTCAGTCAAGGGAACACATTAAAACTTCAGAAGAGACACAGGCTTTGGAAAAACTAATAAAAAAATGTCAAACAAATCTAAATCAATTCAAGGAGTTGAAGGAAAATACGGATAGAAATAAGCAAAATATAGATATAGAGCTAAAGGATATTAAGAAGACAATAAGTGAAGAAAAAGAAAAACTAGATAGTTTAAAAAGAAACATATTGGAATTTATGGGGATGGAAAACACAACAATGGAGATTAAAAATACACTAGAGGTATGCAACAGCAGATTTGAAGAGGCAGAATGGCAGACAACTGATATAATATAGTCAGAAGAACAGAGAGAGAAAAGAGTAGAAAAAACTGAGCAGTGTCTAAGGGACCAGTGTGACGGTGTGAAGCATACCAACATATGTCCCAGAAGGAGAAGAGATGGGAAAAGAAGAAAGAATGTTTGAGGAAATAATGACCCCAAATTCCCAACTCTTATGAAAATCATAAATATACATGCCCAAGAATGCAATGTACTCCAAACAGGATAAACCCTAATATACCTACTCCAAGATACATAACAAAACGCCAAATGCCAAAGATAAAGAGAGAATTCTTAAAGTAGCAAGAGAAAAATGATTTGTCTCATATAAGGGTCCTCCATAAGACTAAGTGCTGATTTTTCATCAGAAACCATCGAGGTGAGAAGCCAGTTGTAAGATTTATTTAAGGTACTGAAAGAGAAAAACTTTTCAGCCCCAACTTCTTTATCTGGCAAAACTGTCCTTCAAAAATGAGGGAGAGTTTAAGAAATTCACAGATAAACAAAAATGGAGAGTTTCTTACCAAAAGACCTGCCCTACAATAATTACTAAAGGGGGTTCTACAGGTTGAAAGGAAAAGACAGGAGAGAGGGGCTTGGAGCAGTGTGAAGAAGTGAAGATCTTTAAAGGCAACTAAAAGGGTAAATGCAGAATCCAGTAGTACTGTAACCTCAATATATAGCTCTACTCTTTAATTTCTATAAGAGTCAGAATACAATTGAATAAGAAATAATCATATTTTCTGATAACAGACATGCAAAATATAAAGACGTAATGTGGGGCGAAAATGACATAAAGAGGAGAAATGGAGAGATATGGAGCAGAGAATGTGCATGATATTGAAGTTAAATTAGTGTCTTTTCAAATTAGTAGGTTATAAACATAGGTTATGTAACACAAATCCCAGGGTAACAAAAAAGAAAGTATTTTAAAAATATGCATGAATGGAAATGAGAAATGGATCAATTACATCACAAAAGATCAACTATATACAAAAGGAGGCTGCAACAAAGGAAAAGAGACACAAAAAGATGTGACTTTTTTTTTTTTAAAAAAAGGACAAAACGGCTGAAATAAGTTCTGTCTTTACAGTAATAACACTGAGTGTTAATGGACTAAACTCCCCAATCAAAAGGCACAGACTAGCAGAATGGATAAAAAAGTATCATCCAACTATACATTGTTTAAAAGAGACTCAGCTTAGACCCAAAGACACAAATAGGTTGAAAGTGAAAGTATGGAGAATGATAACCTATGCAAATGGTAACCAAAGGAGAGCTGGCGTAGCTACACTAATAACACACAAAATAGACTTTAAGTCAAAAGCTGTTACAAGAGACAAAAAAGAACACTATATTTAATAAAAGGGTCAATCCACCAAGAAGAAATAACAGTCATAATCATTTATGCATCTACCACCATGCCCCAACATACATGAAGCAAACACTGGCAAAACTGAAGGGAGAAAGAGGCACCTCTACAATAGTAATTGGAGACACAACTTTCATCAGTGAATAGAACATCGAGACAGAAGATCAATAAGGAGACAGAGAACTTGAATAATATGATAAATGAATTAGACCTAACAGACATATACAGAGCATTGCACTCCCAAACAGCAAGATACACATTCTTCTCAAGTGCACATGGATTTTTTTCCAGGATGGACCATATTTTGGATCAAAAACCTCCAAACAAATCACAGGTGAATTCTACAAAGCATTCCAAGAAGAATTAGCATCAATCATGCTCTAACTCTTACAAAATTTGAAGGAAGTTTCCCCACCTCATTTTATGAGGCTAACCTCACCATTATATCAAAGCCAGATAAAGATATCACAAGAAAAGAAAATTACAGACCAATATACCTTATGACTATACCCCTCACATCTATGGCCAATTAATTTTGTCAAGAGTACCAAGTCCATTCAATTGGGAAAGTATAATCTCTTCAACAAATGGTGGTGGGAAAACTTAATGCAAATTGTAAGATGATCCCTATCTTACATGATATATAAAGATAAACTCAAAATGGATCTTAAATATAAGAACTGGGACTATAAAACTCCTTGAAGAAAATGTAGGAAAGTATCTTCAGGACATTATCTTCATCAATGGTTTCTTACACCTTACACCAAAAGCATGACCAACAAAAGAAAAAGAGATAAATGGGACCTCATAAAAATTATATATATATATATTTGCATCAAAGGATTTTATCTAGAAAGTAAATAGACAAGCTACAGAATGGGAAAAAATATTTGGAAACCACATAACCAATAAGGGTTTAATTTCCAGAATCTATAAAGAAAACTTACAACTCAACAAGAAAAAGACAAAATGGTCAAAAGACTTGAACTGGCATTTCTCCAAAGAAGATATATGAATGGCTAAAAAGCACATGAAAACATGCTCAACATCATTAGCCACTAGAGCAATGCAAACCAAAACTACAATTAGAAACCACTTCACACCCACTAGAATGGCTACTATTAAAAAAAATGAAAAATAACAAGTGTTGGAGAAAATGCGGATAAATAAGAACACTCTCTTATTTTTGGGAATATAAAACGGTGCAGCCACTGTGGAAAACAGTTTGGCAGTTCCTCAGGAAGCTAAGTGTAGAATTAACCATATTTGACAGTTTGGGGCTTTTTGTGAATCCCAGAAATGATCATGTTCTTGAAGTTGGTCTATTCTTGTGGGTGTGGGACCTTTTGATTGGATTGGATTCAGTTGGGGGACTTTGGATTACTTCAGTGAGGCATGACCCAGGGTGGGTCTTGGTCCTCTTGCTGGAATCCTTTACAAACAGAGGACTGAAAGCAGAGACACAGAGAAAAGCAGCAGGAACAGGGAAATCCTCAGAGGCTGGAGTCAGTGGCGCACAGAGACACGGATATAAGCCCCCAAGAGGCTAAAAGAGACAAGGCCCCCAGAAGAGGGGAGAGATGAGCCATAGGCCTGATCACACACAGCTAAGTTCAGGGAGAAAGTGAGCCTGGAGGGAAAGGCAGAGACCAGCCACCACGGTCCCTTGCCATGTGGCAGGAGCCCAGCTGACCTTCAGTGACACAGCATCTCTGATGATGCCTTGATTTGGACATTTTCACAGCCTCAGCACTGGAAGCTTTTAACCTAATAAATTCCCATTATAAAAGCCACCCATTTCTGGTGTTTTGCATTGGCAGCCTTTAGCAAACTAAGATACCATATGACCCTACAATCCCACTTCTAGGTCTATACTCCAGAGAATTGAAAGCAGGGACTCGAACAGTTATTTGTACACTGATGTTCATAGCAGCATTATTCACAATTGCCAAAAGATGGATGCAACCCAAGTGTCCATCAACAGACGGATGAATAAGCAAAATGTGGTGTAGACATACAATGGAATACTATGCAGCTGTGAAAAGGCACGAGGTACTGATACAACATGGGTGAACCTTGAAGACATCCTGTTGAGTGAAATAAGCCAGAAACAAAAGGACTAAATTGTTACAATCTCGCTGATATGAAATCAGTAGAATAAGCAAATTCATAGAGTCAGAAACTAGAATTTCAGTTACTAGAGGCTGGGATAAGGGTAGGGAATAGGAAGCTAAAGCTTAATTGGTACAAAGTTTCTGTATTAATGGGTGATGGTGATGGTGGCATAACATTTTGAATGTAAAATTAACACCATTGAATTATATATCTGAATGTGGTTAAAAGGGGAAACGTTATGTTGTACATATGTTACAAAAAATTAAAAAGCAACAACATTCTGCTGCATTGTGGGGTGGGAAGAGTGAGGCAGGGGTGAGGCAGGGGAGTAGAGGAGAGACGCAAGGACCAGCACACAGGTGGGTTTGCACGCCAGTCCGGAGGCAGTGGCCATCCCAGGACAGAGGGGGCGGGGCTTGATCTGGGAAGGTTGCCACGGAATAGGCAGGCTTTGGAAGCATAGGTGGAGGCGCTGGCCTGGCGAGCGCTGCTGGAAACCTCCAGGACAGTTCACATATTAAGAAATAAAATAACACAAAATAGAATCCCAGAGTAAGATCCTGCTGGCAGCCAGGCAAACTGCCTGTGCTTCTGAAGACTTATTTGTTCCTGTCTCCCCATGGGTGGAATTTCATCGCCATCATTTTTTTCCTTCCCACTCACTCTCATTTCCTTACCCCTCAGAGGGTCTCGTGGGTTAACTGTCGTGATCATGTCTTTTGAGTTGTATGCGTGCGGTGGCGCTGGCCAGAGCCCGCTCGGTCCACTCCGGGGGCTGCCTCCTTGTCAGCAGTGGCCACGAGGACGGGATGCATCAGGACCGTGGTGGGCATCCGGGGTGGGGGCTCGACAGCTGACCACAGGGCCCTCTTGTGCTCGGGGAGCAGGTCCGGTGGGAAGCTGCTGCTCTGGCCTTGGCCACACTGCACCGCACCCGCAGCTCCTAGGCCTCTGGTCCCTTCGGCTGAGTTTTTGGGATGGAGACGGGCGCCTGTTTCCCGAGGTCACATCCCGGTGTGAGCTGGTCCTTCCGGGCTGTGGGAAGCAAACCTGAGCTGACCGCTGCCTTAGTCTGCAGCTTTAAGCACCACACACTGGTTGGCTGAAACAGCAGGAACGCATTGGCTCAGGCTTTTGGAGGCTGGAAGCCTGACATCAAGGCATCGGCAGGGCCTCCTTTCTCCCAGAGTCCAGAATGTTCCGGCAATCCTCCACCACGTGGATCTCTCTCCCTGTGTCTGCGCCTCTGGGTCTTGATGAGAATCAATTGACAGAACCTATATGAAGCCCCCGATCCACAGTAGGTGCAGCCAAAGATGCTTCCCTATCCTGGGGAAATTTTTAAGAAATCTAGACAACCAAGCCTCCTCTCTTCAAAAGCAAAAGCATTAAAACAAAAAATCCAACTGCTGCTGTGGAAGCATGTATTACACTTTTTAAATAGAATAGTTTCAGATTCACAGAAAAGTTGCAAACTTAGTCCAGAGCGTTTTCATAAAGCTGCCAACCCAGTTTCCCAAATTTTAACAGCTTACTTTAGGGCGGGACATTGGTTACAACTAACGAACCAAATCGACACATTATTATTAACCAAAGTCCGAGTCGTTCTGATTTCCGTGGTTCTTATCTAATATGCCTTTTCTGTCCCAGGACCCCAGTCCAGGACACCGTATTACACCGAGGCATCCTGTCTCCACAGGCTGCTCTCTGTTGAGACAGTTTTTCAAACTCCGTTTTAGATGACCTTGGCTGCTTTGAGGACAAAGGCTCAGGTAGTTTGTGGAAGGCCTTCATTTTGGGGTTGTCGGTTGATTTTCTTATGGTTAGAGTGGCATTTGGGTTTTGGGGAGGAGACCACAGAGGTAAAGTGCCCTTCTCATCCCATCACCTCGAGCATGTCTTAGCCACTGGGATGTCGACCTTGATCTCCAGGAGGAGTTCGTGTTTGCCAGGTTTCGCCACTGAGCAGTGGCTCTTTTCTCCCCCTTTCTGTTCTGAACCCTTTGGGAGGAAATCCCGATGCACAGCCCACACTTGAGTGTAGATATTTACGTAAATTATTTGGACCTCTGTATGGAAGATTTGTCTATCTTCACCTATTTATTTATTTAGTCGATCGTTTATTTCTATCAGTATGGAATCATGAATATTTATTTTGTACTTTGGGTTATATTATTATTTTGCTCAAATCATTTCAGCTTTTCCCATCGGGAGCTCTTTCAGCCCCCTTCCAGGGGCCTCTGCCGTATCTGTGGAGCCGTCTCTTCTCCTCTGCGTTTACTTCCCGGGGCTCCAGCATCAAAAACTCCAACTGACTCCTCTGCCCTGTGGTTTTCTCTGTGAGCCCCTGCCCACCAGGGGCTGAGGATTCACTGACCTGCTGACGTGGCCCAATCAAAGCCTTAATCATTATTTAATCAAGTAAAAGTGAAACCTCTAAAAACAATACAATGTAATACACCCAGAGGAACAGACCAGTTTACAAACATACTCTAATACCTGTTTTCGGAATTCATAAATAATACCTGCCAAACTGCCACAAAGATGCTGCTGTTTCCAAGTCCAATCCAGTATCACATGGATGATAGGACTTGAGCCTCCCCCCTTGCTTGTCTGTGATCGCCCACTCCAACAGTGAGAAACCTGCAGATGGGGCTACTGACTCCATCCATTTTCCTGTTCATTCACTCCCTGGATATAGGAATAGTGGCTCAGAATTGTTGACGTTTGCCCTGTCGAAAGCAACTTTATCAACTAGAGTTCAGTGCTTCCCCGAGTTTCCTTCTGTTTTTAGATAATAGTCTCCACTCGTTTCCAAAGTTACTTAGGCCAGTACCTTCCCCCCACCCCTTTCTGTGAGGTTGTGCCACGCGTTGGTAATACAGTTAGGTTCCCTGGCTACAGTCTGCGTTCCATTCTGGGATCGCCAGCCTCCTAATTCATGTTTTAAAATTGGCATACATTAAGGCGCTCTCTCTTGCATGGTGTCACGTATTGTTAGTTTCAAACAGAATAGTTTTACCTCCCTGAAAAATCCCCTCTAGGGTTTCCCTATTCAACCCTCTCTCCTCTGCAACTGCTGGCAACCACTTCCATCTCTATAGATTTGCCTTTTCCAGAATGTCATATAAATGGCAGTTGCACAGTGTGTAGCCTTTTCAGACTGGCTTCTTTCACTTAGCAAAATGCATCTACGACTCATCCATGTCTTTGTGTGGCTTGACAACTCATTCCTTTTTTAATCGCTGAGTATTATTCCATTGTATGGGTGCCCCAAAGCTTTTCTTATCCATTCCCCTGCTGAAGGGTACTTGGCTGCTTTCAGTTTTTAGTGATTATGAATAAAGTGGCTGTAAACATTTGGATACAGGTTTCTCTGCGGGTGTAATTTTCAAATCTCTTGGGTAAGTACCTAGAAATGTTATTGCAGGAAGGTATGGTGAGACTACGTTTAGCATTGTCAGAAGCTGCCAGACTGTCCTCCCCAGGGGCCACACCGCTGTGCACTCCCCCGGCAGAGAATGGGAGCTCCTGTTTCTCCACATCCGTGCCAGCATTCAGTGTTGCTGGTGTTTTGGATTTTAGTCCTTGTCATAGGCGTGCTGTGGCATCTCAGGAAGCATATTCTGAATTCCATCTTTATAGGTAGAGAGCATTTGTGTATCTGCTCTGCTAAGCAACCCCTCATTGCTGAGGGGGCATCTTTGTGAGATAGATGGGAAAGTTCTGGAATCCTCTTAATAGTCTTTGTACCTTCCCATTTGGAGTGGATCCCTGGGCTTTTGCCTTTTTCCAATTCACTGTTAATGTATATACAGCTATCTGCATGAAAACACCCTGCAAAGCCCGAGAGATGCAATTAATCAATGGATAATTCATTGTTTATGCAGCAATTACCCAGTCTGGTAGCGTCACTTTAGTCCAGGGGATATAGATCTTCTACTCCCAGTAAATCTGCTGGCCTTCACTGCCGTGGGCATTTGTTTTCAGGAATGGGTGACAAATAACCACCACTAAATTACACGAGGACCTTATTCCTTTATTTTAAAAATATGGATCGCAATTTCTAACCAGGAGATGAAGGCAACAGATTGTGAAGCAGTTCTGACTTAAAGTGAGCGTAGGGGGAGTGCAGAGGACGCTGGGCGAGAGAACTGGAAGAAACGGATTTTCTTTCTCTCTCTCTCTCTCTCTCTCTCTCCCCCCCCTTCCCTCCCTTCTTTCTTTCCTTTTCCTTTTTTGGTTGTGTCAGTTTTCCAAAAGTGCCCGTTGATTTGAAGTTTGAGACACAAGGCTTCCAGCTTTTCTTGCAGTCTTTCTGTTAAGCTGACCGAAGCCCCCTGGATGCACACATGTGCGTGTGTGCGTATGTAAGGGCATGTGTGTGCATGCCTAGGTGTGTATTTTTTTTTTTTTTTTTTCAGAATGTGAGAAAAGATTTTGGAAAGTCTTGGGCCCATCCCTGGATGCGTGCAGAAAAGTCCCCACGCTTCATTCAAGGACGCGTCCCTCGTGAAGGAGAGAGGGAGAGGAGAGGTGTATGCTCAGCGAGGGTTGTTTATGGTATTTTCGTCTCGATTTCTTTGGGGCAGCGAGGACAGCTGGGATCACCACAAAGTAAGGGCCAGGGGAGCTGTCCACGTCCTGGCAAACCCTGCTGGGGGACCCGCTGGCCCCTCAGCACCTCCTCCTTGCAGGCGGGCTGGAGGCAGGTTGTGCCTTGGCGGAGCTCAAGGTCACACGCGGACACGGGCTGTTTGCAGCCGTGATCGCGGCTCACAGCCTCACAGTTGGTGAGGCGCCTGGCCTGCTTCTCATCTGGTCGCCGTGACAACACCGCGAAGCAGGCACCTGGAACTCCTCCGCAGGAGAGGGCTCGGCGCGCCTGCGAGGCTTGCCAAGGTCACCCAGCTAGTGAGTGGCAGCTGGGCGCTCACACTCGCTCTGTCTGATTGAAGAAGGCTGCTAATAATAGCTTTGCTCTCTAGCGAAGGGATCCAAACATGGCGAGGAATTTCCAGGGCAAGGTGGGAAACGCAGGTACCCATGTTCCTAAGGGGAGGCTTTAGGGACTCACCGAATCTCAGCGTTCAAGCACCCACCACAATTCAAACAGTATTTACCGAGGGCCTATTGTGGGCAGACAGAGAGCTGGGCGCTGGCAATGAACAAGGCAGAGTCGCTGTCCTCCTGGAGCTTAGTGGAGGTGCTGGGGCGGGGAGGGTGTCAGGGTGCCAGTGGGGGTCAGCAGCAGCATTTGGCTGAGCCCCACTGCCTTTCCCAGGTATCCCCAACACACCCTCCAGGGGGCCCGGCCACATGCCCAAGGCCACGCATCCTCTCCAGAGCCTGCTGAGCGCTGGCCTTGGTCCTGCTCCCAGGTGGGGGCCTGGCGCTGGCGTCCTACCTGCAGCCATCACCTGCCTTCCCTGGCCAAGGGCATGACACCTGTTTCCTCCCGGCTTCCCACCCATCATCTTTTTCTCCACTCAACACACCTTCCTTCAGTTCTGTACTGGGCAGGGGCTTAGGGGGGCTCCAGAGCCTCGCTCTGTTGGGGGGCATGGAGGATGCCAAGGTGCTGTCAACCTTCCAGACTGACCAGCTGAGCCATTCCTGGCCTTCCGGAAGTAAGCGGACGTTCTGCTTGCTGCTGGGAGCCATTAAATTGCTAATAAACCCATTAGCGTGTCAGCACGTTGCCTCTCTGCCCAGGAAGGATCAGATGCTGTGCGCTGATGTCGGTCCATTTTTATTTATCTGGCTTTCGCCTTGATGGGTAACAAGTTTATACAAATTCCCTGGAGCATCTGAAATCTGCTGACAGGGAGAAACGGGGCACAGGGGACAGCCACGGCGTGGGGGTTTCAGGGGGCTGCCCCCGGCTGTGTGGACGTGGGGCTATTCCAGCAGCAGATGCGTAAGACTGGGGGTCAGGCTGTCCTGAGCCCCTTGTCCACTCTTACCCGTGGCTGCCCAGCTCTGGGTCATCCGCGCTGCGCTGGGCGGCGAGTGAGGCAGGCGCGGGCCACGCCCTCCTGGAGTCTGGGGTCTTGGGCAGTGGCTCCATCGGGGCGAGTCGTCCGCCAGGGGACAGTTGGCAATGTCTGGGGATATTCTTGGTGGCCATGGCAGGGAGACCAGGAACGCCGTTCAACACCCCACACCTCCCAGAACGAAGGCTGGCCTGGCCCCGAGGTCCACAGGCCGAGGCC
>JAKSZT010053883.1:1608538-1683413 GCA_026826555.1 Tolypeutes matacus | reverse complement strand
TATTTGTGTGTGTCTGTGTGTTTGTCTTTGTGTGTATGCCTTTGTGTTGTGTGTTTGTGTGTGTGTTTGCATGTTGGAGGGCTCGTGAGGCAGGCGAGTGTCTCAGGCAGAGGCAAAGGGTGGGAGGAAGCTGGGAGGATGGAGGACCGTCCTCACTGGGGATGTGGCGGCCGCCTGCCACCCTAGGACGTTCTGGGGCAGAGCCTCGGCAGGAGCGGGCAGGGAGGGCCTTGCCGGCTCCGCTGAGATTCCGAGGCCGTGCCAAGGCACCGGAGCCACTGCCCGGTTTTAAGCAACGCCCTGGTTTCCCCCCACTGCCTCACCTAGAAGGGTCTCACCTCAACGTCTCTTTATTGTTAAAATTAAAGCCTGACAGCATTGGAGGAAATTTTACAAAGGGCCAACTTCACCCATTAGGCCCTAATTACCATACAACTATTTTTCAGATATCCTGCAGTTCTTAGCCTTAGGCATATATTAAGAAATAATTTATTTGCTCTCCAGACAGTAATGCATACTCATTGTAGGGCAGAGATGGCTCAGAAAATACCCAAAGTGTAAGGAATAGGATAACAATCACGCGTAGTCACGTAATTCCTTTGAATGGTTATTTATTTAGCCACTCTCCAGGGCTGGGTGTTTAAATTGTAACAACTGCTAGTGTGCAATAAAATGTCAGTTTCCCCCAACTGCATTATCATAAAAGTGTTTGCTAATTGAAAGTGACATTTCATCAGCATTGTGCTTTGCATTTCTTGATCCAACGAGGACTCACATCTCTTGTGTTATCGCACTGTCCTTCTGTGCGAACGGCCTGCTCCTGCTTTGGCTTTTCCCCCTTCATCTCCCACAGCCCACATGACTTCAGTGGGAAGCAGGCGGGAATTCTTCCAAATGCAAACAGGGAGAGTGGATGCAAATTAAAACCAGCTCTGCAAATATCCCTACGCCAAGCCACACATTCACTGGCTCCAAAGTGCCACTTCATTTTGCCTGTCTTCCCATGGTGGGCACAGCCACGTGGCTCACTGAACGTGGCCTCATGGTTCACTGAGCACGGCCACGGGGCTTACCAAGCACAGCCACAGTGCTTTCTGTGCATGGCCACGGGGCTTACTAGGGATAGCCACGCGGTTTGTCGAGCATAGCATATGACTTCCTGATACAGCTGTGGGCTTACCGAGCATGACCGCAGGGCTAACCATGCCTGGCCACGTGGCTTACTGAGGACAGCCACGTGGCTTACTGAGCTACATGATTCCTGAGCACAGCCATGGGCTTCCTGAGCACAGCTACAGAGTTTACTGAGGATGCCCACGTGGCTTCCTGAGCACTGCCACGGGGCTTCCTGAGCATGGTCCTGTGGTTTATCGTGCGTGGCCACGTGGCTTCCTGAGGACAGCTACGTGGTTACAGGCATTACTTCATTTAATCCTCACGGCCAGAAGAGGAATCCCAGGCTCTGGGAAGTCAAGTAACCAGCTCAAGTTCAGAAGTTAGGAACAAGCAGTGCTGGGTCTGAGCTGAGCGGAGCCCCCGACTCTTGGCCTCACCGTCTCCTTCCTCCCGTCGGCAGGGGGTGGGCTCTGCACAGGAGGAGGTGCGGGGGCTTCCCTTGGCACCAGGAGCTTCTGTCTCCCTGAGGGTCCATCCCCTCCTGCAGGCCCTGCTTTCCTTGGCCCAGCCTTAGCTGGTTTCCTTTTCTGGAACCCCCACCTCCATCTCAGAAGACACGGCCCACCCAGGGGACCCTGTGGATGAGCTCCTTCTGGGTCTCCATTCAGCCCCATGAATTCCAGGGTGTCCCTGCCCAAATGTCTCAAAGACGGGGTGAATTTCCATGTGGCAGGTGTAATAGAGAAAAACCCTGTAGCTTGTAGGTGTGCAGGGCACTTTACTAGTGTTCTAGTGCATCCCATCCTCTGACTCACACGGCCTGTGATGTTCCCATCCAAAGACGAGGAAACAAAGCCCGAGAGGCCAAGGGGCTGTGGGGGTCTCACGGCGAGCCAGAGGTGGGGTGGAGGCTGAGCTCGGCCGTCTCCGCCCTCGCCCAGCCCTGCCTCCTGCCACGCCGCCCCTCCTGTGGGGGTGGCCCGTGGGGCGGAGCTGAGGTACAGGCGGTCCCCTTTGAGAACACACGGATGCTCATGTACATGCACACACGCTCAAGTGCACTTACACAAGAACCCTTCCGCACACACCCATGCAATCCCTTACGTGCACATCCTCCTGTAAACTCCCTTTGTACCTTTACACACTGAGGCTCATACACTCACACCTTCACTGCCATCCGTGCACGCACACACACAGTCACACGTACACGCACACGAGCATGCACACAAGCACGCCTGCCCGGGCTTATGCCTTCTTTGGCCTTTTCCGCATTTCCGCATCCCCTGCTGCAGACCCCAGGGCCGTTGGAGGCCTCGCTCACCTCTGGCTAGCCTGGTCGTGCCTGCTGCTGCCCCCCAGTCTGCTGCTTCTCTCTGGATCCCAGCTGTGTACGCTTTCTCCGTACAACTCTCTCCTTTCCTCTCTATTTTTCAGTGGCTTCTTGTAAGTGTGTTTCTATCACTGGCGACTGCAGATCGTTTTCCGGGCACCGTGTTGACCTACACATGGGGCCTCGGCCGACCCTCCAGGGCCGTGGCTGCTGAAGCCGGGAGGAGACCCCCCCTCGGCCATGGGACTGCTTTGGGCAGGGGGGATCCCAGTCACGCCTGCACAGGTGGAAGCGTCATGGGATGCCCCTCCCCGGCCAGGTGAGGATGGGTAAGGATGGCTCGGGGAGGGGACAGCAGCTCGCTCTCTTCCTTCTTAGGTTTGGATTCTAAAGGGCATCTTTCAACTCTAGAGTGATAAAAAGACATTTTTTAAGGAACTATTGTTCTGGTGACTGCATGTGGCTTCAAACACAGGGAGACCTTTTTAAGGCATTGGAAACCGTTCTCTTTCTACTGAAAAGGATAAATTTCATGTCCTCTACATGGGTCCTGGGAGAAGCTATTCTTAGAAATATCCTGAAAAATTTTGTAATGCTTGGAAATGCCATACATTGCAGAAAATCTGAAAGGGAGGGAAACTATAATTCCCCCAAACAATTGTCCTCTTGTGTTGAACAAAGTTATCATTAGTTCTATTTTTAATCAGCAAATGCTATATTTCCGGATCTAAAGCTGGGGGAGGGGCCGTGCCAGCCCTAGGCCCACTCTGGCAGACAGAGCCCGATCTCGGCAGAGACCCTGCGCCAGCCGCACGTGCTTCCTGAGCGTCTCCTCTGTCCAGTGCCTTGCCTGGCGCAGTCCCTGCCCTCTGGCCTAATGTGTTCCTTGGTGGTGGACTGGAGGAGGTGGCATCACACCTGCCACGGCCCAGGTGAAGGGGGCCCTCAGCCCTCTAGAGGAGGGACGAAGTCAGACTGTTCCATAGAGAAGGGAGGCGGCGGCTGAGCTGGATTCTGAAAGGCTGGTAGGTAGGAGAGATGGGAACCAGACTCGAGTCCTCGGAACCCCACAAGCGCTGCCTCCCGCCATGGAATCTTCCCTCCACCGTCTTTTCCGTCCCGCACCAGCACGAGAAGAAGGAATCCACCTACGACCCATTCACGTAGGATTGTCCCATCTCAGACTAATTGAAAAGCGACCTCCTGCTCCCCTGCTGGCGTCACGAAACCACGCGGCTGGCCAGCAGCCAGGCACTCGGTGGCCTTGTGAATCGGAGAGACCACGGACCACTCTGCCTTGTTCCTGGCAAAGTCTGGCCTTCTTGTAACTTCTGCTAGTTCTGGCTCTACCTCTTGGGGAGACGCAGAGCACATCTCTTCCCTCTTTCCTGTAAAACTCTCTTTTGTCAGACAGAATAAGTCTAATTATGCTGTGGTAAACATCAAACTCGAAATTTCTGTGGCTTCCAGTGATTGTAGCGGTCTGTGAGAACTGCAGTGACAAATAGCACCCACTGGTGGGCTTAAGGAGCAGGTGTCAGAGTGGCCTTGTTTTCTTCCTGAAGTCCGTGGCTCCCTGGTGCTGGCTTCCCGCCATCCTCGGGGGTCCTTGGTTTGCAGCTCTGCTTCCGTCGCGTGCGCCCCCCTTCCTTGTGGCTGCTCTTGTGGTTTCTGCTGACATCCAGCATCTTCCATGCCCTCCTCTAACTGCGTCCAGATTGCCTCCCTTTCTAAGGCCTCCAGGCGTACGGGTTACGGCCCACCTGATTCAGTCTGGCCATACCTTAACTATTTACAAGTGGGCTCACAGCCACTGGATGCAGATAAGATTTGAACATGCTTTTTTGGGGGGACAAGGGATCAGCTGGTTGGTTTCTTGCTCACTCAAGGCGTCCATCTGGGGTTGGCTGGGTGCGCTGCTCTTCCTTGGCCACGCCTCACCCCCAGGGATGCAGAGCGTGGAGACTCCTCCCCTGGACCTGCAGCCCAGGTTGGGGAGCCTGGGAACTCACATGCTGGCCTCCAAACTCCTCTGCCTGCAAGCGGCTTCTATCACCTCCGCTCACCTGGAGTTGGCCAAGTCAAGTCACACGGTCAAGCTGAACTTCAAGGAGTGTGTGTGTGAGTAAGCTCGGGGAGAAATCCAACCCTGCCATGTGCCTGGATATAGGGGACCCTGGAGATGAGTGGATGGCCCCGGTGAATTACCACGCCCACCCTCCAAGTAACCAAACATCTGCTTTGCACCCCTTCCCGCCAACCTTCTCCAGGATCCTCCTTCGGCTATCTCAAGCAGGTGTGGGGCTGATGCCTCCTTGGGGCTGAGGAACCTTCTCGGCCCACTGCCTCTCGATGGCCATTTCAAGTCTTGAACGCCCTGTCCTTTGCTGACAAGGTGATGCTCCTTTCACCGCACAGCTCTCTCAGAAACAGCCGCCTCCTTACCTACGCGGGCCCAGCCCGCCCCCAGTTCCCAGGGCCACACCTGTGCTCCTCTGGAGAAGAAATTCTCACGTTTTCTCTGTCTCTTTGTCTTCCTGCCCTCATGCCTCTCTCCACCCTCTCCTTCTAAGACTTAACCACAGTCTCCTGGCGAGAGCAGCTTCAGTGGGACGGTGACACCTCTCTCTGCTCACGGGCTGTGTTGTCCAGCCACGTACCTCCTCCTTGGTGGAGCTTTTATCCTGGACACGCTTAGCCATTCAGAGCTTCTCTCTGTATGTCATGCCCTTTCCTTTACGTCAACCTTTTGCTGCAAGGCTGAGTTGTTGTCAGCTTTTGGAACCCCAAGCTTTCCCCAACACTCTTCTCTCTTTCCACTTGGAGTTGGGAAGAAGGTGGCTCTTCCCAACCTACAAGTCCCTGAATTTAGGGATCCCCTGTGCCTCCTTCCATTCACATTTGCACACTGGCCTTTTATTTTCTGACCTCACCTCTTTCTGGGCATGCTTTGCCAGATCCCAGCAGGGACCAGCACACGCGTCTCACCTGCCCGTTCCACGGCCAGCACGCTCACTGGGCACAGGGTCTTCTTCTTAAGCCTCCGTAGGGAACGGTTTCTCCACCAGCAAACAGGGGCCACCATCTTTCCAGTCTCGTTTCCCAAACTCCTGTTGCCTGACCCCAAAGGCAAAGTCACGTATCTTGGCGTCTCGCTACAGCAGCCCCTCACTTCTGGAGCCGACTTCGGGACGAGCTAAGATAGCCTTGGTTTTGGTGAGGTGAGACAGAGCCCACGACTCCTCCCTCATGCTCCCTGTCTGTGTTGGGTTAGCTGGGGGCCCTGATGCCACTGCCCTCACTCTGGGAAACAGGCCGACAGTGTCGCCAGCCACCATGGCAGAGCGAGGGAACATGGCGCCACCCCTGCTCCTCTCGTTCCGTTGGCCAAAGCCAGTCGCATGACTGCCTTAGCTCCAGGAAAGGGGGGTGTCGGGCCTTTCTTCAGGAGGGGAGAACAGGGTGTGGGGTGGAGCTTCGGTAAAGGTCTACCACGGGCCTTAAACAGCCATCGTGGTCTCTCCTTGGCCTTCTGTGGTGGTTTGAACCTGCACGTACCCCAGAAAAACAAACCCTTGAAGTTGATCTGCTCCTGTGGTGTGAACCCCTGGTGAGTAGGACCTTTCAGTGAGGCTACTTCAGTTAGGTCGTGGCCCACCTCAATCTGCGGGTCTCAATCCTGTTACTGAGTCCTTTATAAGAGAGTACACTTCAGACAGGGAGAGAGACACAGAGGGAGACGCCGGAAGCTGAACATCGGTGGAACTGGAAGAGAAGGGAGAGGCCTGGAGACGCTGCCATATGCTTTGCCATGGGACAAACTAAGGACCCAGGATGGCCAGCAGCCAGCCCCAGAAGCCCCAGTCTTCAGGAGAAAGCCTCACTTTGATGACTCCTTGATTTGGGCTTTCTTTTAGCCTCAAAGCCATAAGCCAATAAATTCCCATCGTTTAAATCAACCCATTTCGTGGTATTTGCTTGAGCTAAAACACCTTCCCTCCTGCCGTCTAAAAGTCAGTCCCTTCAACTGCACCTCCTGTCACATGGATTCTGGACCTGGCCCCACCCCCAGCAGCCTTTTCTGGACCCTTCTGCTTACAAGCTGTTCTCAGTATTTGATACGACCTCAAAAGCTGGAACTTGGTGCTGTTGACAAAGAGCTGAGAACCAGGCTGGCTGTGCTTGAGTCCATCTCCTCGAAAGTCAAGCAGGGGCTTCAGAAATGCAGGGAGACAGGGACGGCGAGGGCTCCGTCTTTCCTTCCGAGTAGTTTCAGGAGATTTTCCCTTGAAGCTCTCCACATCCTCAACCTAGAAGAGGTCTCATTAATCACGCCTCTCTCTGCCTCTCTTGGAAACTCAGAAGCTCTAGCAAGAGTTAGCAGTCAAGGCACCTCCGAGTTTTGGGTTTGGGTATCATTCCACTTGGCGTTTCCTCGACCTATTGACAAGAGAGCCCACCACCCTGGTTGGCAGAAAGGATGCTAGGAAGTGCTGCCTTAGCGGTGCCAGTGGCTCTCCCATCCCAGCCATGAACCCTTCCCGAGCAACGTGCTGCCACAGGAGCTGGCTTCTGGGCATGGATTCAGCGACGCTCTGGCTATTAATCAAAGCAGGCATCTGTTTATTGTTCTGTGTACTCCAAAGTTGGATGGAGTCTTCCTTAATTATAATTTAGAGGTCTCATCCAAATGAATTAGTGACTGCAGCTTTGCAGCCCCCAGCCCCTACCCCATCCGCGGCAAGTCCCGCTCAAATGCGTAATTCCTCCACCCATGTTCGGCTTCCCAAGTCCACTGGATTCCCTACGGCCTGGGTGCCCTCTGGTCAGCCTCTGAAGCCGGAAGGACCAGCAGGCTCAAAACGAACACCCAGACTCCAAACTATCTGAGAAGGCGTCTCGAGGTCTTTGCGATTATTTATGAAAAAGAAGTATGAAATTTCCTTCCCAGGTAGCTGTTTTCCTAGGAAAGACTGGGGGAGAGGCTGCCAATGCTCCATGCCCATCCCAGCCCCCGACGCTTCTCAGAGCAGCCAGCTCAGAGGAACTGTTAGTTTCCCGGACAAAGGAGCACAATGACGTCGAATCCCTCGTCCCGACCCCGGTACCCAGGGTGGCCTCGGCCAGCTCCGTCCAGGCCTCGGCTCTGTGCAGCGGGCTCCGGGCTTCCGACGAGAACCCGTTCTTTCCTGAAGGTCACAGTCTTCTCTTCGCTGAACATTTCTGAAGGCAGTGGACAAATCAGGTGATTTTTAAACAGTTATACCAGCTTTGCACGTCTCCTCTGGGAAACGTGCTGAGAGTGTGGTGGGATACGGAAGTTCAAATGTAGGTTACAATTCACGCAGCCCACCACCCAGGCGGCTGGCTTCCGGGGTCTCGTGGTGGCATAAGCCTCGGTCCTTGCCTTCCAGGAGTGCACCATCTGACCTGGGAGGGAGCAGGCTCGGCGCCTGTGGGCGCCCGGGTGGGCAGACCTGTGAAGCCGGTGTGGGCAGGTGCTGTACCTGAGGCGGAGCCGTTGCTTCCACCTGCATGAGAACTGGGGAGAAGCTTCTGAAGAGCTGGAGCTCTGTGGGGTCCTGGGGGAGGTGTGCTGCGACACAGGGGCGGGGAGGAGATGGGGTGTGCAGCCCCTCAGACCTGCCTGGGCTAATGGGGAGACTGGCCCGGCAGGTCAGGGGTGGGGCCTGAGGTTCTGCAATTCTGAAGCCCCCAGGTGAGCCCAAGGCTGCAGGAGGACCACAGAGATGGAGACAGGGTGGGGGGCGTGGGAACCGGAGCCCCCGGCACTGTCTCGGCTTCTTAGGGCTGCGGGAACAAAGTGCTGCAAACCGGGTAGCTTCAAGCCACACATGGCCGTCCCCCTGTGGCCGTCTCCCGTGTCTCTTCTTTTCCTATGAGGGCCCCGGTCCTACTGGATTAAGGGTACCCCTGCTCCAGCGTGACCTCTTTTTCACTTAATTCCTTCTGCAAGGACCCTATTTCCAAAGAGGTTCCTGCCCATGGACTGGGGTTTAGGACTTGAATGTGTCTTTTTCCGGACACAATTCAACCCATGAAAGGCACCTCCCTAGAGATTTGGAAATTCTATCCTGAGGGCCCCAGGGAGTCGAGGAAAGGTTTTCTGCAGAGGAGAGGTGCACGGAGTTTCTATTTCAGGAGCCGCGCTGCCGTCGGAGGGCGGACTGCAGCAGGAGGACAAGGGCGCGGGGGCAGCCCAGGCCAGAGGGGGGGGGCCCACACCTGCCTCCTCGTGTCCCACCCTGCTCAGGTGGGAGGAGATCTCAGCCCCGGACACCGCCCGGCTGGGATGGGGCAGCAGCCCTGGGGTGCTAATTTGGGGTTCCAAACTAATATTGTCGAATAATGCTTTTTAATTCTCACTGTAAAAAAGTGGAAACAAAATAGGAATACGGAGAGTGAAAATCAACCGCCCCACGGCTGGGGCAGGGCAGGAAGATGAGCCTGGAGCATTTGCAAGGTTAGAAAGGAAGTGCTCAGAAAACAAAAGCGTGGCAAAGGGCCACGGGGCCAAGTGAAGGCGTGCCCCGTGGCCACAGCCTGGCGGCTTTGAGCAAGGAAACCAATAACCTAGAACTGGGTTGTAGCTCAGAGTGTAACATTCATGCACATGTGCTCATGTATTTGAGTCCATACAATGTATTGAAATAATCAGTGGGAGAGAAGATACAGGTCCTTCTTACGGAAAAATTCCAAGTGGCAGACACTGAAGCTGTCCAGGAGGTGGCGCTCCTGCCCCCTCCCGCCTGCGGGTGGCTGGGCCTGCAGTGTTTTCTAGGAATCAAGTAGGGAAGGAAAACTGAAAGCTGAAGTGGAGACGCTGGGCTGACAGCACCTTCGCCAAGCAGTGAGGGCCGCGGTTCCAACGATGTCATGTCGGGGACACGTCCCCCCCCAATGCGACACAGTGAGAAGGACGTTCACCTCTGTATTCGTTCCAAAAAACCCACAACCCCAGTCTGGTCGTGAGACAAACATCAGAGAAACCTCGGCTGGGGGATTCTACAGGGCCCCGGCTGGGACTCAAGGCCATGAAAACAAGGGGAGGCTGAGGGCTTGTCACAGCCGTGAGGAGAGGAGGCTGCGTGCGGCTAAAGGGTCTGCCTGGACAGGGTCCTGGGCCAGAAACCCCGTGGAATCCGAGTAGGTCTGCAGTTTAGTTCTTTGTGATGTAGCCGCGCTGGATGCCCAGCTCCGACATATGTATCAGGGTGACGGGAGCTGATCCCGTTAAGATAAGCTGAAACCAGGTCAGAGGCACGTGGGGATTCTCTGGACCCTCTTTGCCACTTTAATGTGAGTCTGAAATTATTCCAAAATAAAAAGTTTATTTAAAAGAAACAACTTTCTTCACGTTCCTCACCCCTGCCATCTGATCTCCTTCCCTAGAAAAGGCCCCTGTAGGTTTTGTGTACATCCTCCTGGGCCCTTTGTGACGTGTCAAATTCCCTTACCTGCGTATGGGTGTGGGAGAGAAGGAGAGTTTGCAGGTTTTAAAACAGAAGTGGATAGTCTACTGTTATGGGGTGCCTAAGGATTGCCACCTGAGAGCCTCCTTGTTGCTCAAATGTGGCCTCTCTCTAAGCCAAACTCAGCATATGATTGCATTACCCTCCCCCCCAGCATGGGACATGACTCCCGGGGATGAGCCTCCCTGGCAACGAGGGATTACTACCAAGTGCCAACTGACAACACAACTGGAAAAAGACCTTGAATAAAAGGGGGAAAAGGTAAAGAGAAATGAGTTCATGTGGCTAAGAGACTTCAAAGAGAGTTGGGAGGTCATCCCAGAGGTAATGCTACGCGCACCTCAGTAGGAGCTCATAGAACACTAAAGTGGATATCACCCCACACAGAGGGGCTCCTGAGGGCTCTGGAGACACCCAGGTCCTATATAAGGGGGGATAGCACCAGAGATTGAGGCCTTATCAGTGGGCTCTACTTTGGAATCTGTGCTCCTGAGAATGACAGAGTTGGACTCAAATAAGTCTTTCCTGTACGTGGTCCATCAGTCCCTTCTATTCAGACCTATACTTGGTGCTGGAGTTTGTAGGTGTACTTCCAGAGACTGGAGCCTTTGGCCTGCCCATGTGCCAGCTGTGCCTGGAATCTCGGTGGAGCTGCAACTCCTACCCTGCAGCTCAATGGACTCATTCAAGTCACCTGGCGAGGAGACGACGCTGGGCAACGGCCATCCCAGGGAATGGAGAGGGCCTGCAGCTGCAGGCAGGATAATCCCATCCACTGTATCCATAGGATATAAGTCCTCTCTCACTTAGAGGTGGAGTGGATGTCACCATCCCAGTCCCCTCAGGATTGGGGGAAGAGCTATGGACTAGAGTGGACTTACTGGTTTTCTGTTGTAGACATATTGTGACTCAAGCAATGGAAGAAATCATAACAGTGAGGTGGAGCCGGTGGCCACTGGACGCTTTCAGGGCAGGGAGGGGAAGGGCAGTTGAAAAAAGGGGCTTTTTTGGGACTTGGGGGTTGTCCTGAGTGACGTTGCGGCGACAGATGTAGACCATTTTACATCAGCATATACCATGCAGAACTGTGTGGGAGAGAGTGTGGTCTACGATGTGAACTGTGGCCTATGCTTGGTGGCAAGGCCCCAGGATGTGTAAGTCCATTGAGGGTGATGAGCCACACTGATGAAGGATGTTTGTGTGGGATGTTGTGGGAGGTGTGGGAGGTGGGCAACATGGGAATCCCTGTAATTTCTGTGTATATCTATAAACTAAACAAAAAATAAAATAAAATAAAATCTCTTCCATGGCATTTTCTAAATACAGTGAACCCTAAATTAAACCATAGCCAATAGTAAAATTATGAAAAGGTGCTTGCATCAGTCGTCACAAACGTTCCACACAAGTGTGAGGTGTTCCTACTAGGGGGCTATATGGGATCCTGTATTTTATGCAGGCTTGCTCTGTAGCCCACAGCTTCACTTGCTGGGGAAAGTCTTGCTTTTCTCTGTATCAAGACACGTACCTGTCAGGTCTCCCTGAATCAATCTGCTCCGGACAAGGAGGGATTTTGTTGGGTCACAAACTTGGAAGTTTCAGCCTGATTCTAGCAGGGCTCCAAGCCCGGCTCCAAGTCTTTGCATTTTCCTGGCCCTGTCCTCTTCTGTCTTCCCTAGCCTCAGGCTGCAGAAGGGCTGCCTGCAAACTGCCACTGCAACCACCTGCCCCTTTGTTCTACTTCAGTCGGAAGATGGGAAACAACTTCTCTGACCTCAGACTCAACTTTTCAGTTTTGGGGTAACTTGGGTCCCATGACCTCCCCTGAATCTATGACAGGCTCCAGAGGCCTATGCTGATTGGCCTAAGCCAAGACCCCTGAACCAGTCACTGCTCTGGAGAGGGACTACTGGTGTGGCTTAGAGCAATCAGCATCCACTCCCGGACAGAGGACAAACCCTCCTGCTGGCCAGGGAGGGATGGATGGATGTTGGGGAGCACGCAGTGTCCCCTGCAGGACAGTTAGAGCTTTCTACCTGCTGAAGAGTATTTACTGGTTATTCTTTTATCTGCCGGGCCCTCTTCTAGGCACTGTCCCAGAAAGTGGCTGCATCACAGCGTAAATGGAATAATGCAGTATAAGGCAGTGTGCAGTAAGAGAGCTTATCAGCTGTTCCCTCCCGTGTATCATTTAGGTGGCTCCCATTTTTCCTATTATCAACAATGCTTCAATGGACATAATAGTACACCTCTCACCCTAAAACCTTTTATATCGAAATGCAAGTTTCTGTGCACGCGTGAATGTTTTTCCAGGTAGAAATGGAATTGCGGGGTTAAAGGGTTGCATAATGAAAATTGCCAACTTTTGGAAGACCTGCTTTCTTCCGTGAACCAATGTTTCCCAAATGATTCGTGAATACAGCTGCATAATCATGCCTGGGCAAAAGGCCCATTCAAGGCACAAGCTGGGCCAATGGGTTTTAATGTAACTGGGCATGAAAATCTCATTGACATGGGTTCAGATTCCACAGTGCAACCAACGTTTAAGAAATTCAGCTCGCTGATTTTGGGGTTGCATCAAAGGATGTGTACCACTCTCTGAAAAGGGTGTTAAAACACTCCTTTGTTTTCCAACTACACATCTATATGAGGCTGTTTTCTTTAGATACATCAAACAGAACAACGTATTACAACAGATTGAATGCGGAAACAGGTATGAGAAGCCAGGTGTCCTCTATGAAGCCAGGCATGGAAAAGACTAAAGAGATTTGCAAAAATGTTAAGCAATGCCCCTTTTCTCCTGGAATTTTGTTCTGAAAAGTGTAGCTAATGTTCACAAATGTGTGCCATTTCAGTTACCATGGAATTGCTTTATTATTGTCAACATTAAATCGATACATTTTTAAAAATTCTCAGTCTCAGTCTTAACACGAAAATATTGCTATACACAATATCCATACACACAGAAGCGCTTTGGGTCCCTCAGTACTTGTAAAGAGGGGAAGGGGCCCTGAGGCCAAAGCACTTGAATGCTGTGGCCGCAAGTGGTACGTGCTATTAAGATTCTCATTTTCCAGGCAACCGAGTGTCCCAGCAAGCTTAAGTGACTTGCTCGGGGCAGCTCGGTTTGGAGTTAGAGATGGCGCATGCAAATCTCCAAGGAGTGCCGGCACTCGTGGCGCAGGCGTCGGTATTTTATTACTGCATTTCAGATCTGTGAGTGAACCACCTCCTTGATCCTCTAGGGCGGGGTCTCTCCAGCACCTGTAGGGCGGGGTCGGGGGGTTCCAGTTGTGCATGTCTCCTACGCAGCTCGCGCCACGTGTGGTTCACCAGGTGGGCTGGACAACACTTGAAAGGTCTATCCTGCCCAACAAGGGGAGACCACTGATCATGCACTTGGAGGTTGCATCCACGGCAAATTGCTATAGAAGCTTCTAGCAGCTTACTGTGAACTTCTGTACTTAACCCATCGTGGACCAGTACGAACCGGCATGCACCCCGCTTTGAGGAGCTCTGGTCTAATGCTTTTGTGCCCCCTTTGAAACCTTATCCTCCCACCCCACGGGAAATGTGAAGAGCTACCGAGGGGGCTGTGCAGAGAAGAATCCATGCAGCAGGCCTGAGGCTGCCATGCTGCCCAGCAAGCCTGAGCGCTCTCCTCGGAAAGGCCCGCCCTCGAGCTTGGCTCCGGGCTGGCGCCTGCGACCTCAGCTTTCAGGAAGGTTCCTACTGGGAACTGATCAGAGAGGCTCCTTGTGCTTATACTGTTCAAACCATGTGGTTTCTGCTGAACGCCCCCTTTCCCTCTGGGAGTCTGGAATTTTGGTACCCATCAGGCTGAGGGTGCCTACCTGGCCAATTCCCCAGGAAAAACCCCAGGCACCGAAATCTCCAAAGAGCTTCCCTGGTGGACCACATTTCTCCTGTGTTGTTGCAACCTGTTGCTGGAGGCGTTAAGTGTGTCCTGTGTGACTCCACTGGAGAGGACCTTGCAAGCTTGTGCCCTTGCTGATTGGGCCTTACGCCCTCTTGCTGTGAGTAGGACTCTATGTCGAGTCCTCTGAGTCCTGCTAGAGTGTCATCCCCCCTGGGCGTGGCCTTAGAGACCCCTGGCACGGGGAAATGTTTGCTCGTTTGTGAGACCCTCCCTGCCCTCCCCGCTCCCCTAGTAGAGTACCGGGTTCCGCTTTGGGCCCACACCCTGCTCTGCTCATTTGTCTGTGCCTCGCTGCCCAGTCCACAGCTCCTCAGTTGGCCTCTTTCATCCTACAGCCCATGCATCCCCAGGACGGGGCCGTCTCCATCTTCTGGGTCCCGCTGAGTAGCTGAATTCACCTGTCTCCTCCCAGTGACCATCACTCAGCATTGCCTTCCCGGGGCCTGGCATGTAACAATGGCCCAATCAATTTTCTGGAATTGAGTTCATTTTGTGCTCAGGCGCTTACCCTCCTAGCTTGCTCTCACATACTGGAGTCACGTGGCACTGGGCAGCGTTGCTATGCCAGGCTGCCCAGGTTGGACACTGCACGAGAGTGTCCTACTGACACAGCCCAAGGGGAAGGAGGAGATTCCCTCAGCAAGGAAACGCCGTGACTTGATGTGGGGAATAAATGCATCAGACCTGCAGGAGTGTCTCCCCGCAAGCTGCAGCTTCCTGCCCAATCTCTGCCCCACAAAGGGGACGTCCCAGACTGATGCCCAATCAAAGCGAGAAGCTGGAGTTGACTCTCCAGGGCCGTGGCAAGGCTCCAGTCTGACAGCGCCATGAGCGTGTGGTGTCTGGGCTCCAGTTCTCATTTCGACCTGCCACGTGCCTGCCACTCTCTAACATGTGGGGCACGTGCTCCCGTGGCTTGCTCAGCTCCTGGTGACAGCAGTGCCCCCTGAGGGCACAGCAGGGCCCTCGCATGTGGCTGCCTGCTGTATCCCCGCCTGAAAGCTCCCTGCTCAGCCGCAGGATGGCCAGGGGTGCACGTGGGGCACCATCAGCCCTGGGTGAGTTTGCCACCGACAAACAGAAAAACATTCCACCCGATTCTTGGATACAGGGATTGCATGGAAGTCTCGTGGCAACAGTGGGTCCTGCTGAAAACATCGGGTTCAGTAACGGGGGGCCCTCGCCTCCTTCCAGGGCTGAGCCTTCTGCTGAAGAGTGAGTGGGAACCACGAGGTTAGGGGCCTCCAGGCTCTAGGAGTGTAAACAGACGGGGCCAGACTAAAACGAGACAAGATGCGTGGGGAGTGCTGAGTTCTGCCATGCAGTTCTCTCCTGCTCCTAGCAGAGCGGCTTTGGGACACGTTTGCTGCGTCCCTCGCGGTGCGTGTGGTGGAACCGTGGGTGTGACCCCGAGGGCAGGGGCAGGCACTGCGAGGGGCGGCCACCCCCTGCCCTGTGGACGGGGCCCAGCCAGCACCACAGCTGCCCTTGCAGCCTCATCACTGGGGCTGCACAGGCCTCTCTGGTTGGAGGCTGGTCTCTGGGCAGAAAGTTTGGGGCCAAGACATGTAACTGCGGCGTGTCCGCTGGGGCCCTTGGACGCACAGAACCTTCTGGGGGGCCCGCCTTTCTCTTCCTGAGGAGCTCGCTCTGCTCAGAAGGACCCTCCCCCTCCCCAACACCCCCCCCACCCGGCGTCTTTCAAAGGAGCTTCTGCTGGGCTGGGAAGGATTCCCAGTGAGTGCCGTCACCCCAGGCTGGAAGAGCAGATGGAATTTGCACCAGAAGCTTAAAAATCCCTGACAATAAGAATTTACACACACACAGAATTTACACACACACAGAGCGGTGGCTGGAAAGCTTGGGCAGAAGCGGCCCAGTCGCTCGCTCCTTCTCTCTCTTACGTGCTCCTCCTTCCTCTTTCTCCTGCCCTTTCCCACCTTGACCGAGGCCGCAGCTGCGGAGTTTGTCCAGGTTGCCTCTGGCTCGGCTGCTTACCTGCTCCATGGCTTACCTGCTCCTTCGTTTTCGCTGCTCCTCTCTCTGTTCTGAGAAGCAGGGTACGAAGCAGAGTTGCTGGGCAGGTGAGCTGAGGGGGTCGCACAGATCGTGCTTACCAGCATGTGGCAGGTGGGGAGCACGCCGGGGGGCACCTCCGCTCGGGCCGTGAGTCAGCGTGCGGTCTGGGGGCCAGCCCGGCTGCTCGAGGCCCTGGCACCCTCTCAGGCTTCTGCAAATCAAAGCAGCTGCCTTCACCGGTTGGAACTCACCTCAAGCTTCTCACTTCCAAAGTCTTAAGGGATGCTAAGGACGTCACCTGATCTGAACAGATAGGTGACTTGGGGCAGCATGAAGGAGTCAGCGGGTGCCAGGAAGAGAGCCAGAGAGCCGGAGAGCCGATGCCTGTAGTGGGAGTGGGCGGCATAAGGGGGATATCCACTCCATCCATCACATGTAGACCGGGGGAAGAAGAAAGAGGCGGGTGAGAAGGGAGGGCGATCTGATCCCTGTTTGATCTGAACTCCCCCTCCTCAGAGAGCTGTGGTTCTGGAGGTTTCGGAGTATAGGAAGAGGGTGGTCCTGGCTAGACTTACTAGGCCCGAGGGTGAGGTGGAGGTGGGCGCCTGGCTGGCTCTCTGGGGAAGCGTGGGCTCGCCCTCCCACCCCACTTCCAGGCAAGGGAAGCAGCAGAGGGCCAACGAGGCTGAGCTTGGCCTCTCCAGGGCGAGTAGCCCCTGGGGGTCTCTCCGAGACTGGAGGCCTTGGTGCTGTGTCCTTCCTCCAGGGCCTCCAAGCATGAGTGCGCCCGAGCCTTCCCAGAGGGCGCGTGCTACCAGCCCTCTGGGCCTCGGAGACAACAACAACCCTGAACAGAAGCTCTCCCTGCAGAGGTGAAGGCTGGGACTCACCCTCTTAGAAAACTCTGGCTTTTAGTTGACCTCTCCATGGCCTGAACTCTTGTGTGCTGTCCGTTCTTTCTTTGCCAAGGCAGCTGGCTGTCTACTGCACTAGTCTGAGCACGGCTCACGAATGTTGACACGGCACTGCTCTAATACCTGAGATGGAAATATGGCTAATTCCACCAAGATATTGTCAGAGGTCCTGGTGCTTGGTAGGAAGGAGGGGTCAACAGAGCACGACTGAGAGCAGTTATTGGGGGAGGGGGGGATAAAACATTTCAACTGGCCTATCCCTCTCTGTACTTCCCAGGATTTCAGTCTTGAGTAGATGCAGGAGGAAGAACCGAGGCTCGGAAGACTTTCACTTCCAGCAGCTGCACCAGGAGGGGTTCCTGCTGCCCCACCATGCTGAAGCCCTCCTTTGATGCCTCTTGAAATGCCAGTGGAATGGGGAAGGGGGTTGGCAGCCAGCACCCTCCGTGGCTATTGGCCACTTGCACTCTCTGAGAGTGAGTTTCATGTTCCTCTCTCGAGGGCAAAGCCGGACAACATGGGGCAGAAATGGGCAGAAGGCAGGACCAGGGTGGGTGCGTAGGTGAGTGGGTGGGAGTGCACACAAACGGGAAGGCTTGGCCCAGGAGGTGTGGGGAGGGCAGGGCCCAGCGTGGCTGCTCTGATACGGCTGTGCAGACGGCACTGGGGTGTGGGGAGGGCGCAGGCACCTCCCTCTCTGGGAAGGCGGGCGGAGGGCAGGCTGGAGACAGAGGCCTTCCCTGCCGCTCTTAATTCTCTTCTCCTCTCTGGGTGGAACTAAGCCAAGCAGCTGCTCGCCTTCAGCCAGGATGGAGGGGGCTGAGCAAGAAATCAGGGGCTGGTAGTTTCATGCCAGTTGGGGAAGAGCCCTCTTAGAGGCTAGAGCAGCTCCTCCTGCCAGGGGCCGAGAGTGTGTGTGCGAGTGTGTGCATGAGTGTGTGTGCACGAGTGTAGGAGTGTGTGAGAGTGTGCATGAGTGTGTGTGCACGAGTGTAGGAGTGTGTGCGGGTGTGCACGAGTGTGTGTGCACGAGTGTAGGAGTGTGTGCGGGTGTGCATGAGTGTGTGTGCACGAGTGTAGGAGTGTGTGAGGGTGTGCATGAGTGTGTGTGCACGAGTGTAGGAGTGTGTGAGGGTGTGCACGAGCGTGTGGGAGCAAGTGTGCAAATGAGCATTAGTGCATGAGTGTGAGTGTTTGTGAGAGTGCACACAAGTGCAAGTGTGCATGAGTGTGAGCGAGTGTGTACACAGGTGTAAGAGTGTGAGTGTGTACATGAGTGTGTGAGTGTGTGAGAAAGCATTGCGAGGGTGGGGATGAGGGTGTGTGTATGTGTGTGTGCACACGTGTGTGCGGGTGTGAGTGTGTGGGGGTGGGAGTGTGATAGTGCTCGTATGTGTGAGTGGGTGAGAGTGCGTTCAGGCATGTGTGTGAGAGTGTGTGTTGGAGTGTGCCCGCACAGGTGAGCGTGAGCACATGAGTGACGATGGCGGCTGGCCGGCAGATTAGTGGACCGAGCGTGTCAGCACGGCCCGCCGGGCAGGCCTGGGCGGAGCAGGACAAAGCCGGGTGCTGCCCACACGCCACGGCTGCTGAAGCTGGGCCCACAAACGCCGTAATTAATTGAGACAGGACAAGATGCTTTTAAAATTTTACGACCAATTTGCATAATGGATCCTTGCTTTAAAAAAAGAAAAGAACAAAATGTAAACTCTCAGGCACTCTGGCAATTCTCCACCTGTGGATGCAACCTGGCAGAAGCTGGCATCTCTGACCACAAAGCTTTGCTCTAAAAAACCAGGCTTATTACTTTTTTTGTCTGATTATGAAAATAACACAGACTCACTCTAGAAGGTTTGGAATATGTGGAGAGGGACAGCAAAGCTTTCATATCTTGCTATGGGGAGGCTCTGACAGTGATGGATGGGCTGTTTCTCGCTCGGACCTGGGAAGTGGTCCCCTGCCAAATGATCCTGTAGAAGTACAAGTCTCCGCAGAGTCCATAAATTCCTCCTGCAGCTCAGCCGACGGTGCTGTGTACTTTTATTACCGAGGGCTAATTGCTCCATCTTGCTCTGCTCCTGGGATAGAGGGAGATGCTGGAGGTGGAGAGAGGGAGAGGGAAGAGGCTGTCAGTGCCGACACAGCACTGGGGAAGGAGGAGGAAATTAAGCCGGATCGTAATGGCGGACACCTACTGAGCACACCTGGCCCGCTGGGCTCTCCACTAACCACAGCACGTGCACTTGTCCTTTAGGATTCAAAACCACTTACGGGGTGGGCACTACGATGACATCCGTGGCACAGACGAGGATGCCGAGGTAGAGAGCAGTTAAGTCGGCTCTTTCTCTCCCCATGTCTCTACCTAATGGGGTAGGGCCAGGCCCTCTAGTTAAAAAAGAAAATCTGTGTTGTGGTAGCAGAATCCCAAGATGGCCCCTGGTGTACACGCCTTATACAATCTCCTCCCATGGAGTGTGGTTGGGGCTGTGAATATGTCATTTTCATGGTTAAGTTACATTGTATGGCAAGAGGAAGGGATTTTGCAGATATAATTAAGGTCCCTAAACAGTTGGTGTTAAGTTAGTCAAAAGAGAGGTTAACCTGGGTGGGCCTGACCTAATCAGGAGAATTTTACAAGGACGGCCTAGAGGTCAGAGATCTTGAAGCAGCAGAGACACTCTCCTGTTGAACTTGAACAAGCCAGCTGTGCTGTGGATTGGGCTGTGTGGCAGAGAATAGCAGGTGACCTCTAGGACCTGGGGATCTCAGCCCTCCAACTGCTGGGAACTGGATTCTTCCAACAACCGGCGTGCTTGCAAGAGGGCCCTGAGCCTCAGATGAGATGGCAGCCCTGGCCGACACCTTCACTTGAGCTTGGTGGGCGCCTGAGCAGAAGGCCCAGCTATCCTGGACCTAGACTCCCAGCCCACGGCAGCTGTAATAACAAATCTGTCTTGTTGGGAGCCGCTACGTTTGTTACGCAGCATAGGTAGCCAATACGTATGCAAATTATGCAAACTGGATGTGGTGTGTAAATGAGAGTCGTTGCATGGTGGGTGCTTAATAATCGGCTGCACCCTCACCTGCATCCCAGAAGCTGCTGGTCTTAAGCAAGAGCTGGGAGCCCAGCAGATGAAAGCAGGCGTGTTTAGGAAGCTTCCGTCTCTCTCTGCTAGGGGGCCCAGGCCCTTGTTCCCTAAGAACAACCAGGCTGAAAGTGGATTCTTTCCCCCACTCCCAGAGACTCCAAAGCATGGCAGTCACGGGGTTGCGTAACTGTCTCCTTTCTAGGCTTAGAGGCTTACAATGAAAATATTTGGTCTCTTTTGCGTGGCGGGGAGAGTGGGGGTGTTGGAGCAGGCTGTGGTGCACAGCACAATAGGCAGCCCATTCCAGCCCCCAAAATGTGCCATCGGAGGGGGAAACAGCTAAGGGGATGAGGTTTGAAGAGCAAGCTTTGCAGGGCTTAGGACCTAGCTGGAAGACGGAGAGGGAGTCACAAACATCAAAAACGGAAAAGAAGCCGTAGCAGTCGCAGCCTTTGAACAAACACCCTCATGGTCTGTGCGAGGCCTCCCGCCCGGCTGTCGCAGTGTTAAGAAACGACACCCTGCGCTGCTTCTGGGCCTAGTCCAGCTTAAAAGCCCTTCTGCGTGGATTGCAAGAGCCAACGGGGCAAGCCAGAGAAAAGGACTTCTGAGGACTCCAGGGTGTGGTGGCTGCAGGCGAGGCTGTGACCCCCGACGAGCGAGGTCCCCTGGGCCTGACCAGGGAACCCTGGTGCTGGGGTCTGCTCCTCTCCCTCTCCCCAGGCATCCCAGCGAGACCTGGGAGCAACCTCCATGGCTTCCACGGCAGCCGCCTCCTCCAGGAAGCCTCCCTGCCCCATGCCGGGTCAGGCTCCCTGTTGCAGCCCCTGCTGCCCCTGGACTCTGCTCTCGGAGGAGCTCTTACAGTGGCAGCTGGTCACCTCGGTGATTTGCTCTCTGCCTCCCCTGCTAGGCTCCAAGCTGCAGGGGGGCAAGGGCAGGTTCTGCCTAGCTCCTTATTGCACACCAGTGTCCAGTTCAGTGCTGGGTAAGTAGGAAGCAGGTTAGGAAACCAATACAGGCAGAAAACACGTGGACGCTGGGTGAGGTTAATGCTAGCTCCTCCAAGGAGTGCTTGGCCTCGGGTTTCTAGGAGCCCCTCTTTCTTTTCCACCCCCAGGTGAGCTGAGCCCGACCCCTGGCTTTGCAAAGAAAACCGAAGCCCAGAGAAGGGAAGAGCTTTGGGTTCACTCAGGGCTGGGGGTGCGGGTCAGGCCTAGAACTGCACAAATGGCTGTGCTGTCACCTTGTTCAGCAAAGGGCCGGAGAGCAGGAGGTGGCCCCAACCACGAGAGCTCTGGCCCCGAAGCGGTTTTCCTCATGCACAGCTCACTTGTCTCTGACTGAGGGGAGAAGTGTGTGACGAGCCTCAGTGAGCCAGGCTTAGGGTGAGGAGAGAGAGGTGCCCGTTCCCAGGGCACTTGCATGACTCCGAGAGAGGCAGCCTTCTTCAGCTGTCACCCACCCTGGCCCAGCCCGACTGAGCGTGTCAGGACCATGGAAGGTGATGCTGAAGGATTTCAGAGTTGAGGACAAGGGCAAAATATTTCCAGCTCAGGAAGGTCCTTCATCCATCCCTCTGTCCAACCATCCACCCATTCGCCCTCTGTTTGTCCACCCGTCCATCCACACATCCAGATGTTCACTCAAGCATCCGGCCGGCCAGTCATCTAGTCAACCATCCAACCATCTATCTTTCATCCATTTGTCCAACTCCCATCCATTCATCTATCTAGCTACTTTAGGAAGCTTGTATTTTCAATCCACCAATCCATTATCTATTACCCATCTACCTACCTATCTATCTACTTACCTATCAGCTATCCTCTGTCTTCCTATCTGTCTACTCTCACCTATCTAACCATAAACATATATTTACTCTATTTTTATATATTTATGTACAGATCAGTTCCTTTTCCTCTAGATAATGAAATTAGTTTCTTCTTACCTCACATAAATTCTTACCTCAGGGCCTTTGCACGTGCTGCCCCCACTTCCTACACTGCTTTTCTCTCCATGTTCAGATGTTTGATCCTCTGTTCTTTTGTCTCAAGTCCAGTCAGTACCTCCTCCTGTAGTGGATTTTTCTGACCACGGAGCAACTATCCCCCTTTCCTAACAGCACTGTGACATTGTTTTAGAGACTCCCCTCTCTCCGATTACAACAGCAAAATTCAGGTGGCTACTGACACCCAGCCAAGAAGCAAGCACATGACCCAGGCCAGGCCAGCACGACTCTCCCCTCCTCTCTGCACTTCCCAGGATTTCATTCTTGAGCAGAGGGAGGAAGACCCGGGGCTTGGAAGACGCTCACCTTCAGCAGCTGCACCAGGAGTGGGTCCTGCTGCCCTACACCTGCACCTCCTGCCGGACTCCACCCCACCCATTTTCAAAACCACCTACAGTTTCCTTGAGGGACACAGAGGTGGACCGTCTCGCCTTTCCCCAAAGACTCCTAAGTCTTTGAAGTCCCTCGCAGATGGCCTCGTCTGCCCCCTTCCTTGGGCAGGACCCCCTCATCTCAAGACCCGTTTTGTTTCTTTAATGGAAAACATCACAATTTGTGCTTATTTGTGTCTATGTGCTCATTTGGTTTCCACTAGTTGTGTGTGTGTCTCTCCCAGTGCAACGTAAACTGTAAGCTTCCTGAAGGCAGGCGCTGTCTGCCGCGGTCACTGTTTTCTCTCTCTGTCTTGCACAACACCTGGCAAACAGCTGGTGCCCAATATATATGCGTTCAATTATGAGGAAACTTTGAGACTGCTGTCAGGGAAGGGGATTCTTCTGAAGACTTCCTCCTGGCTGTGGGGCCCAGGCCAGGGACATCGGCGCTCTGTCCTTCTGTCCCCTTCCCCTTGCCTCCTGCAGTTTTTGGATCATAGATGGGCAGACGTTTTAGAGGCATCAGGTGCTGCTAACTTCAGCTCTGGAGTCAGAGAGAACCAGGCTCTGCGGCTGCGTCTGCTCCTTCTCTGAGCTTGAGCCTCAGTGATGTGGTCCTTAAAATGGGATCAAGGCAGCACTCCCGTCAAAGGTTGCCGCGAGGGTTAAAGAAGGCCAGGGGCGGGGGCTGGGAGAGATCAGCTCAGGGTCCGGCACACACAGAGCGTTCAGCAAATATTTGCTGAATACAGATGAACGCAGGAACGATATTTGAAAAAGAATCTCTGCCTGGAATGATATTTGAGGAAGTATTCTCCCTCAGAATTCTGATGTGCCGTGATGCATTTAAAACGCACGTGGTTGTCCTCACCCCATCACCCTTTGTCCCCCCTCGTTCCTCCCCAGCCCACCCTGCTCTACCCACCTGGCTAATCACGGAAGCTATTTTTACATCTGACGTGGTGGAAAGGTACAGAGCCCCAGAGAGGCACATCATTGCCATTAATATTAAACAGGGTATTAATTTTACCAGCCGCTGAAACATTAAACATGTGTATCCATTAGCGGCCATTATTTTAATCTCCAGGAGCCGATAGTGAGTTCCAGGAATAGGCCTGCTCCTGCTTACTCAACTCGCTGGTGGATCGGGGTTTTTATTTCCCCGAGGGGAAGGGGATAATTTTAAAGTCCTAGCTGTTGAGGTAGAAGGTGTGGGAAATCGCCACCTGCAATTCCCTCACGTAGTGCCACCAGCCCCTCAAGACCAGACTCGTCGTCTGTGGGTCCCTTGCTGAGAGAGCTCATCCTAAGACCCCCCCCTCTAACGGGGGGGCTTCCCTCCTGTGCTGGCCCTGAGCCCCCGGGTCTGGCTGCAATTGTCGGACACCCAGAGCTCAGCTGCTGGCGATACCTGGAGGAGCTCAAGGTCAGCACCTTTGCTCTGAGGGCAGGAAGGGGAGGATGAGGCCGGCGGGAAGGAAGGCGTGCTGCAGTGTGCGTGGCAGGCAGCTTGCTGAGCAGCGCCCCAAGGACCCTGGGCAGCTGCCCATAAGACGGAGCGCCCTGCAGCTGACAGCTGCAGCCACTCCCTGCTCGGCCGCTGGGGAAACCTCCCAGGCAGAAGTGAAGGACGAGGATGGCCTGATGGTGATGGGGGCTGGGGTGTCGGGATGTTTGGGCACAACTCTTAACTCTATGGCAGGTTACTAGGCGCCAGGAGCGCAGGGCAGCGACCCCCAGAGAGGGGGACAGCTGGGTGGGGCCAAGCATTGCTCCGGCTCTCGGCCTGGGGGTTCCAGGACACAGCCCAGGAAGGAGCAGCCGGGCTGAGCTCGGTGGCATTCCCGAGTTGAGAGGAAGCTAGGCGTCCGAGAGGACCAAGGCAGCCCCCGAGGGGCCAGGGGCTGGGCCAGGAGGCCACGTGCCAAAGGAGGAAGCTGCTCCCCACCTATTTGCCTTACGTGGTTCTTCACCCCTCGTGCAGGTGCACCAAAGCCTGCCATGGCCAATTTGCTCAAGACCAGAGATAAAGACAGAAAATCATTATATGGAGAGGAGCAAAGGTAAGAATTATGCAAGCTGGAGGGCAGCAGAACGACGTGCTGAAGGAAAAAAACAACCGCCAATCTGGAATTCTATGCTGAGGAACATAGCTTTCAAAAATGACACGAAAAAGATGTTCAGATGTACAAAAGCTTAGAGAAGCCGTGACTGGCAAGCCCTCCCCGAAAGCAGTGCTAAAGGAAATTCTTGAGGCAGGAGGAAAATGATATCAGGCGGAAATCTGCATCTACAGAATGAAAATGCCGAAAAAGGGAAATATGGGGATAGGAGTAAAGTAGCTTTTTATTTTAAAAATCTTCTTAAAAGATAACTGACTGCTCCAAGCAAATGTAGCAATGAGATGTGGGTTTATAGCAAATGCACGAAAACAAAACAACAAAAGCCCAAAGAGGGGAAGATGAAAGTGTACTGGTTTTACGTTCTTATTCTCTAAGTGAAATACGTAATTCTTCCGTAATATTTCTCCAAGGCAGCCTATGATGACTTAAAGATGCATACCACAGACTGCTTAAAAAGCAGACACACACACACAAAGTTATAGCTGATAAGCACCGAAGAAGAAAAAATGGAATAAAAAGCAATTAATCATAAAGAAGACAGAGAGGAGGAAAAAGGGAACAAAGAAGAAACGAGACAAACAGAAAGCAACTTGCAAGGTGATAAATTGAAACCCAGCCCTGCAACACGCTACCAATGGCGCGTGATAAACAGCCCCGTGCCGCAGAGGACGGCGGCGCTTCTCGCACAGGCCTTGCGACACGGGCCGTGGCGGGCTGGATATCTGGGGGCAGCGATCTCTCTTTGCGATGAGCTGTTGGGGCTGCCAGTGTCGGGGCCCGTCCTGCCGAGAGCGTCCTTCCTGTTGCCCCGCGCCCCTCCCCATCCTCCTCCGGCCCCTGTCTGCATGTCCCCGTCCCACGCCACCTGGGTTGGAGAAGATCCTCAGCCTCTAGGCCTGCAAGTGTTCAAGGAAGAGCCACCGCCCGTGCACCTAGGGGGCTGCTTTCTTTCCCGCAGAGAGTGTGCAGCTGAGGACGCCAGGAATGTGCTCCCTGCCTTATTTTGTCTGACTGTGTTTATCTCAGCCGTACCGCATCTCTGGGAAGATTTTGTAGGGACGTCTATGAATTTTGGTAAGAAGAGGAGAAGCTGCCAGTTTGGAGAAAATCCATTAAATGTTCCCCGTTGCTGTTGGCGCTCACTTGGCAATGTTCTCCGCCTCTCTAACGCCTGCCCACTCCCTGGTTAGCCATAGCAACGTGGGGCTTTGCCGGTCAACGATGACCATGCCTGTTTTGGGGGGGTGACAACTTGTCTGATACCCCCAACCAACAGCACAGTGTCTCCCTGTACAAAGTTGGCATTCGAGATCCATTTGCTGAAGGGATTCCACCACAGAGGGGAGCCCAGTGGCTAAGTGCATTGTCCAGGCTGGTCAGAGGCTCAGCTGGTGTGGGCCACTAGGACCCTCTGGGTTCTTCTCTAGTGCTATGCTCTCTCTGTGCATGGCTCTCATGATGGTCTGGCACTGCTACCAGTCTCAGGGGTAGGAGCGGGAGTTCTGGGGATGTGGCTCGCTCTTGGGATGATAGGCTGACTGTGTGGTAGGCCTGGAAGAGTGCACCAGCTGCCTCCCCTCACTCCAGGTTCTGTCTAGGTGTCCCTGGGGGCTCACATGAACCGCGTTTCCTTTCTCAGTTCCCTCTTGCAACCCAGTGGCTGCAGGAAGATAAATGGATCTTGGCTTTTAGTTCATTCTCTTGGCAGCTGTCTGATAGCAGTGACCAGGCTGCGATTGACTCGTGTCTCCCACAAAAGGCATGCACAAGTCCCAGCCCCGGGTCCTGGGGCGTGAGCCCCTTGGTCAACAGGACCTGTGAAGCTGTGGTTGTTAGTTAAGGGGGGACTCACTTGTGGACAGGATTCGTGAAGACCCCATTCAGAGGAGGCCAAACTGAGTCAGGGTGAGCCTCACCCTTACAAGGAGAGGAAGTCTGGGCACATGACGGAGCAGGAGGGACCAGATGTCGGGGGGAGATAGGGGTGGGGGGCCCAGGAACCCCAGGGATGCGGGCGAGACCCCACCAGAACACTGCAGACCCTGGGGGCAGGCGTGGCCCACTGAGGGCTTGGTTTTGGACTTCCAGCCGCAAACTCTGGGACAGTAAGTTCCTGTTGTCTGAGCCTTCACCGAGCGGCACTTGTCACAGCGGCCCCGGCAAACTCAACAGCCGAGCTGGGAATACCTTCCGTATTGTCTTCCAGGTGCTTCCTCCGGTCTCCTGAGTCCACTCCCTTAGCTGATCCCTTCCCCCATGGGGGCAGGGGTGGGGTTGGGTGGGCCCCAACGCTGCCTCTCTGTGGTTTTTCTTTTTTTTTTCCCTCTGGTGTCCAGACAAGAGGCTGCAGGTGAACAGAGGACAGAATCCCAAATTTGGGCAATTTTCTCTCCTTAGCCAGAGCACCCCCAACTCGGGCCCCCTCGATTCATGACATAAAATGTATAATGCCAGTTTGTTCAACCTAGGACTCCACTGTGTATTTAATCCTTATTTAAAGCCGAGGTTTATTTTATTCCAGACTTTAAATTAATAAGCCTCAGGACACACAGTTAGATAATGCAGGGATTTAGCTCCCCTAGAATGAGCCTTTCACAGGGAGCCTTCTTCAGTCTCTGGCCGGGAGGGAGAAGGGCCATCTTGCTCGGCAGAGGTGCCCAAGGGCTGCCCAGGTGGATGGAAATGCTCCTTCCTCGCCACCCTCCCAGCCAGGGCAGGCAGTGCTTACAGCACAGGGAGTAAGATACCTGCTTTCCCCATCATGACAGGAAGAGATCCTCACAAAAGGAAATTGAGATAACATAAAAGTAGAACAAAAGGAAAAAGAACTTACCCATAATTCTACCACCTCAGGATACCCATTGTTACCACTGAGATGCTTCCTTTTATGCCATATCAGCTCTTTGAAAATATTACACAATATTACAAACGTATGAAACAGTGCAGACAAGAATAATAATAAGCTCCCATCTACCTATCAGTTAAACTTAATAAAAGGCTGCTGCTTCAGTTTCTTGGCTGCTAAAGCCATTATCGTGCAAGGGGTTGGCTGAAGCAATGGGAATTTATTGGCTCGGTTTTGAGGCTAGGAGAAATCCAAAATCAAGACATCTTCAAGACGGTGCTTTCTCCCAGGAAACTGTGCTTTCTGGGGCTGGCTGCTGTCGAACTTGACCCCTGGGTTTGCTGTCACGTGGCAATGCACATGGTGGCCTCTCCTGGCTTCTCCTTCTTCTTTCAGCTTCTGCTGCCTCCTCTGGCTTCGTCTCTCTCTCTCTAAGGTCTTCAGTAAGAGGATTAAGACCCTCTCTGCTTCAGCTGGGTCACACCTTAACTAAAGGAACCGCATCCAAAGGTCCTACTCACACCCACAGGAAAGGGTTAAGCTCAAAAACATGTTTTTCTGGGGTACGTAGCTCCACAACCACCACAGTGGCTTTCTGATGCATTCGCCGAGTTTAATTCTAGGGGAATCAAACATCAAAGATCCATTGGTGCTTGAGTGATATGCCCCTCTGAGTCCATTCGCCTCTTTCCCCTGTATATTTTTATCAGGACTATGCATGTCCATAAAGAATCTATGGTCTGGTTTCATTTTAAAAAGTTTATACTGATAGTAGTCCATGAACATTCTTCTGCAGTTTGCTTTTTCCATTCGCCAATGTTTTCCGGATTATTTTAGAATTCTGCGTTTCTGACATCCGACGATGCTCCTCCCAGGTGATGCGGTGTCTGTGGCCCATGGGCCTCACTTTACCTGGCCAGGTTTGGGGTCTTGGGTTATGCACTTGTTCAGCTCTGCCAGGGAAGTGCAGGGACAGGTTGTCATAAGGATAGCACGGCTTTGGCTTCCACCACACCATGCACGTGACTGTTGCCTGGATTCATCGATATTTGTTATCAACAAGGTTGGCTGGTAATTAAAATGTGGAAAATAACAAGTGTGGGAGATGCTGGAAAGTGGAACTCTAGTGCCTTGTTGGTGACAGTGCAAAAGCCCCTGTGGAAAGCAATCTAGTGGTTTTTCAAAGAGTTAAATACAGAATTACCATAAGACCTGGCAATTCCACATCTAGGTATATACACAAAGAAAGTGAAAACAAGGTCTCAAGCAGGTACGTGTATACCAGTGCTCGTAGCAGCGTTATTCGCAAGAGCCGGAAGGTGAAAACAACCCAACCGCCGTCGGCAGATGGATGGCTAACACGATGTGGCACACACAGAAATGGCTTACTATTTGGCCATGCTCTCTTAATTACTACAACTTTATAATACATGTTGGGGTCTGGTAGGGAGAGGTCCTCTCTCCCTTTATGTTCCTTTTTCAGAATAGTCTCGGTTATTCTTAGACCTTAACACTTCCACCTGAATTTTAGGATCCACCTATCAAATCCTATGAAAAACCTTCTTGGGATTTTGAATAAAGCTAAAATGAACTTAAAGATCAGCAGGGAGAGTCGACATAGTGTGTTTCTTCAGTGGACATGATGTGCAGCCAGATGCACTCTTAGAAGTTTAAAGATAATTTTCCACATTCTCCTGGAAACAGTCACGGAACCCATGGGACTCATTGTCCACCTCATGCCAGGCAGACTGCAGTTTTTCCAGGCCCTTCTTATGGGCCAGTCTTGGCTATCAGTATGGGGCTTGCTGCACTCTGGAGCTTCCCTAGATGGCTTGGAACTGAGCTGCGCAGTCCATGAACTTGTTGGGAGAGTGAGCGAGCGTGTGCATGGCTCCCATTGAGAGGAAATGAAGCCGCTAGGAGCCTCCTTCTCTTGGTCACATAGTCTCTGTGAACTGCCATTGTGGTTAGCTTGGTGAGCACATTATGAAAATGATCATCATCATCATCGCACCATCATCATCACCCTCACCATCATCACCATCCTCACCATCATCATCATCACCATCATCACTAACATCATCACCATCATCACCATCACCCTCACCATCATCATCACCACCCTCGCCATCATCATCATCACCATCACCCTCACCATCATCACCATCACCCTCACCATCATCATCATCACCACCCTCGCCGTCACCATCATCACCATCACCCTCACCATCATCACCATCCCCGCCATCATCGTCACCGATAGTCACAGTCAGCACTGACTGAAGGTCTGTCATGTGCCAAGCACTCTGCATATATCACTTTGTGGAATGTTCTCAAGAAGCCTATGGGCCACGTGCTATTGCACTAATGAAGAAATTGGAGCTCAAAATTAAACAATTTACATAATTTCCAGCTGCTGAGTGGCAGATTCAGAACTTGAATGATATCTACATGATCCTATAGCTCCAGGAGACTGCGTTTCCCACCAAACCTTGCCCTGGAAAGCCAGGTCTGGGCCGTCCCCTTAGGGTGTTCACCAAGTACCATTGTACCTGGGACTCTGCCAGGCTTGTGAGCTCTGTTCCCTCCTGAGGGAGGCTGATGGATGATTAGTCAGAAGGGAGGACACCCGTGGGGGAGCCCTGGTGAGTGGGCCATGCTTGGGCTGTGGGATGGAGGGGAGCACAGCCATGGGGGGGTCACAGTGAATGGGCTACACTTGGGCTGTGGGATGGCCAGAAGGATGGACACTGGGGACTCTCCTCGGCTCCACCCTTTGGAGCAGCCAGGGTGCAGGAGCCACCCAGAGCCTCAGGAGTTTCTGTTGGACAAGGAGAGGATGAGGCAGATCCAAGGGGGAGATGGTCTTGGTGGTCCACATGAACACCTTGAGCAGTCGGCTGCAAAGGGAGGTCCCTGGACTCCCACGTGGTGGCTGAGGTTGCACAGGTGCTTGAGTGACAGGAGGACCCTCCCTCTTCCATGCACCTCCTTCCAACCCATCTCCTGCCGTGGCCCCTGAAGCTGACCTCCTGGGTGGGGTTCAGGTCTGGATGGGGGCAAGGAGAAGGGCATCACCCATTCCCTGTCGCAGCTTATGGGTGACTGAGGCTCATGTGCCCCATCTCCTGCCAGGCAAACCTGTGCCCTGCTTCCTCCCCTCCTCTCCAGAAGGTTCCTCTGTGGGGGACACCCTTGCAGTTCATTCTCCTGCAGGGGTGGGGGAGGGAGTGGAAGGCCCCACAAAGGGACACTTGCCCTGTGTTCATGAGGTGAGCGTGTTCCTGTTTCAGAGGAGACATGGTAGGGAACGTGTGTGTGATGGGGGGCAGGTGGGCCATGCTTCCCATGTGGCTGGCCCCTGCCCACCCCTTCCAGGCGTCTGCCCCCAGCCCATTTAATCCTGAGCCATTAAGGCCCATGGCCCAGAGCCCTGCGAATTGAAAAGAGGCAGGAGTGGTGAAAGGCCAAACGCCTCCCACGCTGCGTCTTCAGACGGGACCTCACAGCCAAAGATTCCGTGTCCTGTGTCCAGCAAAGCTCTTGGTGGAGTGAGGGGTGGGGAGGGGCCCCCGTGGGCCCCCAGACCTTGCCTCCAGTCTGCATCCCTCCAGACCCTCTGCTTCCCCGCTCTTCTCCTGTCAAGGTCCCATGGTTAGGCCAGCCCAGGTAGACTGCGAGAGGGGCTGGGACAAGCCCTGGCCAGGTGCCCCTGTCATTAGCCGGAGCCACCTGCCTGCTCAGGCATATGGAAAATGGCAAGCGAGTGATTAAAATTCCACACCTGGGCCTCTCCTGTCTCTGGAGCCGAAATGGCTGTGCTCCAGTCCGCGAAGATCACTTGGGTTGCAGGAATTGTGCCTTGTCAAAGGCTATTGGAAAAGGGTTTTGAAGTCCCCTCAGGGTTTTGCAGCTGGACAGGCATGAAAGGCTCCTAATATGAGATTATAAGGATCCAAATGGTATTTGTAATTGAATGATTCAGACCTCGGGAGGCTCAGGACAGTGAATGCAAAGTGGGAGAGGTGAGCCAAGCAGCCTCGGCCAAGGGCTGGGCAAGGGCTCAGGCCAAGGCCTGCGAGGTGACCGAGGTCATCAGACAGGGTGGTGCTTCACTGCCGCAGGAGCCCGCGTCTGGGATGTGGGTGGACACGCCCCGACTTTGGAGGAGGCAGCTCTAGGATCTGGTCCTGGCTTCTCGAACGGCTTGTTCAGGACAGCCTCCTCACCTTGCCTGGGCCCGACTCTCCTGCCCACCTGCATTACAGGTCTGTCCAGACTGTGCCTGCATGAGAGGGGCTCAGTGCAAGGTAGGTGTCTCCACTGGAGACTTGCCTAGAGCCGGGGACCACTCCCACCGAGGGCCTCCCCCAGGGATGCCTGAGTTCCTTTCCCGAGGCTGGAGGTGTAGCTGCAATAACCAAAACACAAGGCCTCTGAAAGCACCAAGCAAAGCGACAAACGGACCAGATTATTCATTTCTGTTTTCGTTTGCTAAAAAGCTGCCGAGAGCAATATGCCAGAAATGGTTAAAAGCTTGCTGTTCTGAGGCCGTGGAAGTCTCCACATCAAGGCATCACTGGAGAGGCATCTCCCCAAATTGCAGGTGCGGGTGATCAGGCACGTGGCAGCAGCTTCTAAAGAGGCTTTATCTCTGAGCTCAGCGGCGGGCAGCCAGGCACGGGGCAGGGCGTAAGAGCAGCTCTGCCGGCCTCTGCCTTCTCCTCCAGGCTGACTTTCCCCTGTGAGCCATCAGACACACGGCTGGACCCTCCCGTCTCCTCTGGGCCTCGTCTCTTTCATCCTCTGCTTCCAGCCTCCAGGACCTCTCTCAGCCTCGCAGGGCTTCTCTGTCCTTGCAGCGTTTTCCTGTGTTGCTGATTGTAGTCCTCCGTTTATACAGGACTCCAGTACGAGGCTGAGACCCACCCTGGGTCCTGCCACCCAATCCAAGGCCCTTAGCAGAAGTGACTTGATAAAGAGCTCCTGCCTATGATAGGCTTACATGCACAGGAATGCATGAGTTCTAAGGGCATGGTCTTTCCTGGGATCCACAAAGAGCTTCAAACTGTCACAATTTCCGATTTCTTGGTTTGGGGGTGGGAGGAACGGCTGCACGTTGATATCCCTGGGGACAGGTTAAGGGTGTCTGGACCAGGCTGTGGCCATATTAGGGGGCGTGGTGTGGCCCCCTGAGCAAGTCTCCAATCCCCTCTCCCCCGGCGCTGGGGCCAGGCCCCCGCCCTCGCATGCCTGGGGCGTGGAGTTGGACAGCCGGCTCCCCCCGGGAGCTGCTCAGCCCTGCAGAGGGTCAGGGCCACCTGCAGAAGGGGCTGGCCTTGAATTCCCACTGGTTTTGTTTCCTTGGTCATCCCTGTCTGACTTTTATCTAAGTTAGGGCAAAATGTCAGGGATAGAGATGGGAGGGAGCTGTGGGAGAGGGGGCTGGAGCTGCCGTGGGGCGGCCACCTGGAGATGCTAAGGCCAGGCTGCACGTGGTCCCCAGGGGGGTTTCCAGGCAGTCATTGTCCCTAATTTCTCTACAGCAGTTATGGTGATAACAATAAACATGAAGACGCATTTGCTTTAGATGTGTGTGCAGACAACATGTCATTCTGCAGCAGTTACACTCTGGGCTGAGGGTGATTAAATGGAGCTCAGCCATCCTGGTCGGGGAGGGGGGCTTCTGCCAGGGCGAGGCTGTCCCACAAAGCTGTGGCCGGGGGTCGGGTGGGTGGGAGGGTTGACTGAATTCCCCGGGAGGTAAAGAAGGCAGGTTATGAGAGTGTGCATGTGTGTGTGTGTGTGTGCACTTGGGCATGTGTGTGCCCAATACTGCAATGCTCGTGAAATTCTCAGGCAAAGAGTCCCCATGTCTCCCAACACCAAGAGGCCCATGTGCTGGGATGGCATGTGCTCGGAAGCGGGAGAGGGAGTCAGCTCTGGGCTGTGCTCCCCGCGGAGCAGGTGCTCAGGACGGAAGCACTGGGGTGAGTGTTTGGGGGAGGGGCAGAGACGGCCAGGCGGGCTGCAGGTGGACAGGCAGGCCAGGCTGCCCGCCCCTGGGGGTCACGAAGTGTCAGGAAGGGGAGGAGGGGTGGGCCAGTCTCCGGAGTGTCTTGCTGCGCCCATTTAAACCTCAGCAGCAGTTTGGAGGTGAAGACTGACTCCTTGGGAGGTGGGGTCTTGCCCAAAGTCACACAGCTGCAAGTGGAGAGGCTGCGGTTTGGACCCCTGCCTCCCTCAGGGGCACCCCATAATAGAAAGGGCCGATGGCAGGGTCTGAGTCTCAGTGCAGAAAGCCAGCGGCTGAGAGAACTCAGTGGGGAGGGGTTGGTGGAGGCAGCTTCCCAATCCATCCGCTGGTACCTGAGGTTGCGCTCAAATGGTCTCTGTGATGAGGATGTGATTGTCCATCCATCCACTATTTAACAAAGAGTCATTGAGCACCTGCTGCATGCCAGGCACTGTCCAGGGTGCTGGGTATACGGTGGTGACTAAGCCAGGGGAGTTCCCTGGCCTCCGAAGCTTCCCTTTGGAGAGGCAGACTGTGATGAAGTAAATAAGGTAGTTTCAGCAAGTGCTGAGCACTATGGAGGTAGCAGTGCAGGGTTCCTGGCTAGGCAGAGGCCATGCACTAAGCCCGGGTCTCTTGGGCCCAGAGCCCCTTACTCAACCTTCGCAGACTGGTGCTTCAGAACTCCTAGCAGTGTCCTTCCCACGAATGACTCAGCAGCTGCCTTCTCCTCCGAGTTGCCTCGGGTTCATCTTCTCAGCCTGCCCTGGTCTGTCCTGTGTGCCTCCTTGTTCTGTGTCCCCAGGCCGCTTGGCTCCACAGGTGGGTCCTTTGACAACCCCCTCAGGAACTGCTCCATCGCTCCCTTTGTTCAACCCACTGCCCACCCCCCACCTCCCTTGACACCCCAGGAGAGGCCCTGAAAAGTCTGAAAAGGAGTAACTTGCGTGTGGCACGTATCACACGGTTTGAAGGACATGAAGTGTCAGAGCCACCACCTTCTGGAGTGCTCCATAGCCACCAAGATGGAAGGTAAATCCTGAAGCAGGGGAGCCACAGACTCATCCTGTTCCCCATCTTCAGCCGATCTTCTGTCCTTGCGAGATCTCGCACTCACAAGCCTTCAGGAACAAGAAGTTCACATAATGAGTGAATTGAACCCGCTGTGATTTAACAGGCAGTTGTGGAAACCTGGGAAACGTGGAAAATACAAAATATCTGGGCTAAATTTCTACCTTGGGCCTCTGTTTGAGACCCCTGGCAGACAGCTTTTCTTTCAGAGGGTGTTAAAACCCCAGAATGAGCACTGTTGTTTATTTTAAGTATCTCTGGTCACAGGAGGAAGGGGGCTGCCTTTCTGAGATTCACAGGGGTTTTGGTTTTGTTCTGGAATTTATTTATTGTTTCGGTAGACTGTCTCAAAAGGGAGCATGGAGGCCAGTCTCCACAAAGGTGTTGTATAGGACTGCAAGGCCCAAGCTAATGAACTTAACAATGTAGATCAGCAGGTGCCATGCGATGCGGGTTGACTTAGTCATGCATAATTTGGCTGAGACTTGTGTTCAGGGAGTTTAGACCATGGTGCATTCTTGGAGTGACATTTCATTTCTTAGGCCACACAAGATTTCTGGGTGCTCCAAGGAGTGAACATTGGACTGTGTGACTCATGCGAAGGTGAAATATTTAGCAGGGCCATTTGGGCCAAGAGAAGCAGCCAGGGAGCTTGTGGTCTGTGGTTTTCTCTCTTTCCAGGGGTCTCTTTCACTGGATTGTTCTGATCCCAAAGACACTGAGTTGTACTAAGTGGTACCAAAGTTGACTGATGAGTCAAGAAGAAATAGAAAGCCAAAGGAGTCCCATAACATTAAGAAAATTAAATCAGTAGTGACTGATCTTCCACAAAGAAATCACCCAGATGGTTTTTTGGGGCTAGTTTCACCAACTTTCAAAGAACTGATGGTTAGACAAATTGAGTATCAAACAACTGTAGCTGGGATTATTAACATTTGATGTTTCATGAGTTGCATTTCCTAAACTCTGTAAGCTCAAAGGTAGACTGGCATGTATGTTGGGAAATCCTCAAGTGTGGATCCTTTGGGCTTTTAGAGTTAAGAAAGAGAGACCTGCCTGCATGAACTTTTAAGAGATATTGTATGCATTTATACCTCCTTCCTCCATTTGACATGAATGGAGATATATTTTTTATACTGGTTTTGACTGAGTGTTTTTACTTTATAGTATATCTTGTGCATTTCTTTGAGCAGTCTTTCTTTTTTCATTTTTAACAGCTGCATAGTATTCCATTACATGGATGACTATAATTTAAATAATCAGTCCTCTACTAATAAACATTGAGAGTATTTCTAGATTTTTGTTAATATAGTGGTGCCATAATTACTCTTTTTCTAATATTTATTTCTATTTTTTTAAAAGATACTTAAATTACATAAATGTTACACAAAAAATATAGGGATTCCCATATGCCCCATCTCCCATACCTCCCACAACCTCCCATATAAACATCCTTCATTAGTGTGGCACATTAATTTCAATTGATAAACACATCCTGGGGCTTTGCCATTAAGCATGAACCACAGTTCACATTGTAGACCACACTCTCTCCCACACAGTTCTGCATGTTATATGATGATATAAAATGGCCTATATCTGTCACTGCAATGTCACTCAGGACAATTCCCAAGTCCTGAAAAAGTCCTTGTATTACAACTGCTTTTCCCTCCCCCTGCCCCCAGAGTCTCCAGTGGCCACTGGCTCCATATCAATGTTGTAATTTCTTCCATTGCTTGAATCACAATATGTCTATAGTAGAATACCAGTAAGTCCACTCTAGTCCATAGCTCTTCCCCCAGTCCTGAGGAGTCTGGGATGGTGATGTCCACTCCACCTCCAAGTGAGAGGGGGCTTATATCCCATGGATAAGATGGATGGGATTATCCTGCCTGCAGCTGCAGACTCTCTCCATTCCCTGGGATGGCCGCTGTCCATCATCATCTCCCCGCCAGTTGTCCTGGGTGAGTCCAATGAGCTGTAGAGTAGGAGTTGCTGCTCCATCGAGGTTCTGGACCCAGCTGGCCCATGGAAAGCCCAAGGTCTCAAGTCCCTGGATGTACACCTACCAACTCCAGCACCAAGTATAGGTTTGAATAGAAGGGACAGATGAGCCATGTGCAGGGAAGACATGGATGAGTCCAACTCTGTCACTGTCAGGAGCACAAACTCCATAGCAGGGCCCACTGGCAAGGCACCAAGCTCTGGAGCTATCTGCCCTGACATAGGACCTGGGTGCCTCCAGAGCCCTCAGGAGCCCCACTATTTGGGGTGATATTGATATCCACTTTGGAATTCTATGAGATCCTACTGAGATGTGCATAAGCGTTACCTCTGGAATGACCTCCTGACTCATTTTGAAGTCTCTTAGCCATATAAACTCATTTGTCTTTATCTTTTCCCCCTTTTATTCAAGGTCTTTTTTCCAGTCGCATTGCCGGTTGGCACTTGGTAGCAATCCCTTGGTGCCAGGGAGGCTCATCCCCGGGAGTCATGTCTCATGTTGGGAGGAAGGTAACGCATTCATATGCTGAATTTGGCTTAGAGAGAGGCCACATTTGAGCAACAAGGAGGCTCTCAGGTGGCAACCCTTAGGTACCCCATAACAATAGGCTAAGTTTCAATTTCAAGAGCAAAATCTCATAAGGCTAGTAATCAATATCAAGGGCCCATCAGTGGATCATCCTCCTTTGCCAGTCACTGCCCCTGTACTTGGGGGACTGTTGCTGCTCCCTTAGAGAATGTGGCAGAACTCTCCAGGATGGGAATTCAGTATTCTCTTATTTATTGAGTGATTCTCCACCCACTGTGACAATGCTCTTGAACCTTTGAACATTTTTATATACCTTATATTTATGCTCAGGTGAACTTCCTCCCATGCATCCCCCCATCCCCGATACCCCACACCAATAATCCTCCCCTGCTCCAGTTGTAACCCTTCTGTGATCCAAAGCTTCTTCAAAGATGAAGTCATTACAATAGCTGAATACAATTAATAGGAAAATGAAATAATAATGATAAGTTTAAATGTAAGAGCTAAAATACATAAAAATAAAAAAAAAAACTAAAACTAAACTAAAATTAAAAGATTGGGATATTAAAAAAATGAAAAATATATTTTTTTCCATTTGCCTTTCATCACTGCAATATCTAGTGTCCAGTCTATACTGTGGCACCTTTCTCCTCTCATCATTCCCCAGTGGCTCACTATTTTTCGTTTTGTTTTCAAAGAAGTTTTAGGTCACAGCACAGTCACACACAGAATACAGGAGACTCTCATATACCCAACATCCTCCCCCTTTCCTACCCCCCATATTAATACCTTTTTATATGTGGATGGTACCTTTGTTATAACTGATATACAAATAGTGAAACATAGCTATTAAACATTGTCAATGGTTTACAGTATGGTTTCCATTTTAGAAGTACACTTTTATAAATTTTGATGATATTTACCATGTCCTGTGTCCATCACTGTATGGTAATGAAGAACATTTCCACTGACCACTAAATACCCCCTGTTTGATTTTTTCTATTCCTCCCACCCCATCCCCCCGGTGCCCATGATGACCCCCTGGCTTGACTCGTTGGATGACAAGATTCATGGTTACATGCAACAAGAGGTCTTGACACACTGGTTTGTCCTCCTCTATTAGGAACTGCCCTTGCCCTTGAGAGACCCTTGCCTGTCTATTTCTGAACAAATCGGTCCTCCCAAAGATGGGAGTCCAACTCCTTCCTGCTCATTATGTTGGTCTCCACCCACTGATACAACACATTATGACAGAATGAACACTCACATGCTCCCTAGAAGCCTGCTCTAGGACTGCTCTGTCCTGAATGCCCCCCCACCCCAACCAACACCCTAAACCAGTGACCCTTCCTTGTCATTGCCATAAGAGCATTCCCACCTCTGTACCTTCAACCTCATAACCACAAATCCCCAGTGTTCACCTGGTCCCTCTCCCAACCCTCCTCCCCAGTATCCTGGACCTTCTGACCCACCCTTCCCAATCTACCCACCTGTCAACCCTTCACCACCCAACCCAGTAATATCACTACCCTCCTGTCCTATCTCTTCAATACACAACTACACTCTATCACTTTACCATAGATTATATCCATATGGGTGATGGCTCACAACCTTCTCTTCTCTTTCTATTTCTTGTAAACCTATCTTACAGACAATAGCTCTCTGAGACTGCTCAATTTCCTTAATTCATATCAGTGAGGTCATGTACTGTTCATCCTTCAATGACTGGCTTGCTTCACTCAACATAAGGTCTTCAAGATTCATTCATGTTATCCCATGTGTTAGCACTTTATTCCTTCTTACAGCTGAGTAATATTCCATTGTATGTATGTACCACATTTTGTTTATCCATTCATCTGTTGATGGGCACCTGGGCTGATTCCAACTTTTGGTAATAGTGAACAATGCTGCTATGAACATTGGTGTACATAAATCTGTTCATATCTTTGCTTTCAGTTCTTCAGGGTATATACCCAGCAGTTGAATTGCTGGATCATATATGGAAGTTCTATAGTTAGTTTTTTGAGGAACTGCCAAACTGTCCTCCATGGTGGCTGGACCATTCTACAATCCCATCAGCAGTGGATGAGGGTTCCCATTACTCCACATCCTCTCCAACACTTATAGTCTGCTGTTTTTTCAATAGCCGCCATTCTGATGGGTGTAAGATGGTATCTCATTGTAGTTTTGATTTGCACTTCTTTAATAGCTAGCGATGCCGAGCATCTTTTCATGTGCTTTTTAGCCATTTGTATTTCTTCCTCAGGGAAGTGTCTTTTCAGGTTGCTTGCCCATTTTTAAAATGGGTTGTCTGTCTTTTTATTTTTGAGGTGTAGGATTTATATATGCAGGATATTAGGCTCCTATCAGATATATGGTTGCCAAATATTTTCTCCCATTGGGTAGGCTGCCTTTTTACTTTCTTGATAATGTCCTTTGAGGTGCAGAAGTTTTTAATTTTGAGGAGATCACATTTATCTATTTTTTCTTTTGCTGCTCGTGCTTTGGGTGTGAAGTTCATGAAACCATTTCCTATTACAAGGTCCTGCAGATGCTTCCCTACATTATCTTCCAAGGTCTTTATGGTCTTGGCTCTTATATTTAGATCTCTGAGCCATCTTGAGTTGATTTTTGTATAAGGTGTGAGATGGTGTTCCTCTCTCATTCTTTTGGATATGGATATCCAGTTCTCCAAGCACCATTTGTTGAAGAGGCCATTCTCTCCCAACTGAGTGGGATTGGTGGTCTTGTTGAATATCAGATGACTGTACATGAGAGGATCTATATCGGAACTCTCAATTTGGTTCCATTGGTCAGTATGTCTCTCCTTGTGCCAATACCATGCAGTTTTGACCACTGTAGCTTTGTCAGGTAGTGTGATACCTCCAACTTCAGTTTTCTTTTTCAGTATGTCTTTGGCCTCTTACCCTTCCAATACATTTTGTAGTTAGTTTTTCCAATTCATTAAAAAATATAGTCTTGATTTTTATTGGGATTGCATTAAATCTGTAGATTAGTTTGGGTAGGATAGACATCTTGATGATGTTTAGTCTTCCTATCCATGAACAGGAAATATTCTTCCATTTATTTAAATCTTCTTTGATTTCCTTTAACGGCGTTGTGTAATTTTCTGTATATAAGTCCTTTACATCTTTAGTTAAATTTATTCCTAGGTATTTGATACTTTTAGTTACTATTGTAAGCGGTATTTTTTTCCTGATTTCCTCCTCAGATTGCTCATTATTGGTGTACAGAAATGCTACTGATTTTTGAGCATTGATCTCAGAGCCTGCGACTTTACTGAACTCCTTTATAAGTTCTAGAAGCTTTGTTGTAGATTTCTCAGGGCTTTCTATGTATAGGATCATGTCGTCTGCAAATAGTGAAATTTTTCTTCTTCCTTCCCAATTTGGATGCCTTTTATATCTTTTTCTTGCCTCAGTGCTTGAGCATGTACTTCTAAGACAATGTTAAATAGGAGCTGTGATAGTGGGCATCCTTGTCTTGTTCCCAATCTTAGAGGGAAAGCTTTTAGGATTTCACCCTTAAGAGGATCTTGGCTCTGGGTTTTTCATATATACCCTTTATCATGTTCAGAAAGTTTCCTTCTATTCCTATCTTTTGCAGTGCTTTTATCAGGAAAGAGTGCTGTATTTTGTCGAATGCTTTCTCTGCATTTTTCTCTTGTACATACATGATTGCAGACATCTGAAGTATGTCTATAGGATAAATTCTTGGAAGTGAAATTGCTAAGTCAAAGCATATGTCCATTTGTAATTTTGTAGATATTGTTGAGTTGCAACAGATAACGTTTATACCAATTCATACTCCAACTAGCAATTTTTGAGTACTTCTAGGTCCCAACACCTTCACTGAACTTTTGAGCTTTGACAAGCTGAAGGGTGAAAAATATTACCTTGTTATAGTTTTATTTGTCATTTTTGTATATAAGTGAAGCTGGTGATCTTTTATATAATTAAGAGCCATTTGTCGTTCCTTTTCTGTGAACTGTCTGTTTTTCTATGGGTTATTGGATTTTTCCGATTTTGTGTAGAAGCTCTTAATAGAAAAGTTAGCTCTATGTCTATGATAGGAATTGCAGGTATTTTGGGGGACTTATCCTTAGGAGTACAAAACAAAACAGAACAGAACAGAACAGAACAGAAAAGAACTCCATTTATGGTTGCTTTTACCAGCAGAAAAATTTCATCTCTGTCTGGTAGTTTTAACATTTACCTTTGGTGGCTGCTAGATTTTGTGTCTTTGTTAGAAAGGACTTCTCCACTCTGAGATTCTTTCTTTCTCCCTCCCTCCCTTCCTTCCTCTCTCTCTCCCTTCCTCTCTCTTTTTCTCTCCCTCCCTCCTTCCTTCCTTCCACCATGGTTTTTTTAAATACTTTAATGGTTTCTTTTTCTTTAACATTCAAATCTTTGACCCATGTGGCATTTATTTTGGTATAAAGTATGAGGTAAGTATCCAACGTTCTTATTTTTTTTTTCCAGATGACTCCTGACTTATATCTCTAAATTGCAAATCTGGAAGCATTATTGCCCACTACAGAATTTAGCACAAATCACCTGCCCCAGTTACATCCCCCAGCAGGATATAAAGCTAACTCCTCCCACTTCACTGCACCTTCGCTCTGGCTCCACCCCCACATTCCTACTTGCCCTAGCAGTGACCCATTTCTTCCGCCAGGGTCTCTCCTGAATTGCTTCTTTCCTTTGTCTAGTGGGTGAGTCCTGGGACGCAGGATTGAGGTTAGCAGAGGGCCACCAGGAGAGTCCAGCCCTCAGGATGCTCCTCTCCGTCAGAGAGCGCGGGCTGCAGCCAAGGCACCCGAGCCCCCTGGCTTCAGCAGGTGGGGACCATGCCTTGGAGGGGCTTCGCCTGGAGGCTCCCTTCCCCTCCCACCGCCTCCGCTTCCTGGGAGCCGTCTCTCTGTCTTTTGCGTGTCCTTCATTCGCTGCCAGGGCAGCGCCAGTAAACTTTGCCCAGAGGATCAGGGAAGGCTTCCAGCTCCTTGACATTTACCTAGTGGAACGCTCCTAATACCAAACCCAAACACCCAGCAATTAGATTTCAAATTACCCTGCAGCCTTCCGCCAACGGTAGGCAGGGCCCAGCGCGTCCAAACCGAGACTTGGCGCCCAGCCCACTTATCCTCCTGCTGTTTGGACACTGGTGGCGCTGCCTGTTGATGAGCGGGGGAGCCCCTGGCCCCCGTGCCCTTGGTCCCCTGCCCCGTATCCTAGCAACGCTTTCCAGCAGCCTCCCTCCACAGGTGGCCCTTCTGGTCCCCGCCAGCGAGTATCTCGGGGGAAGGGGAGCACATGGGCTGTTCAGACCCCAGACAGCTTCAAGGAGACCCGAGGAGCGGGGAGCATCTCCTTGTCCTGCTGCCGGGATGCAGCCCTGCAGCCGGCAGGGTACGGAGCGTGTGGACAGTGCGTTATGCCCCTTATCTCCCCAGCCTGGCTCACATTAATCATTTTCTGGTGTGTCTGGGCAGCTCTGGGACCAACTGATATGTCAGTTCGTTCCGGTTCACGCCTTGGCGAGTGAGGTGAGGAGTCTCAGCCACGCCCGCGCTCCGGCAGGCTCCGTCTGGACAGGTGGCGTGGGCTCAGGTGATTTTCCACGGAGCAGCCGGTCACCCTTGGACGTGGACCTGACCTCTGTGCCTCAGTTTCCTCATTTGTGAAATGTGGGTGCTTATTGTAACTGCCTCTTTGGGTTGCTACGAGAGTTGAAAGAGACCCTGCAGGACAGGTACTTAGACAGGTACTGGGCATGCGGTGAGCCCGTGCTGCACACTAGTGACTCCTGGCTGTTCTCACTGGTCTGAGCATAGGCGAGGCTCGGCCACAGCTAGGGCCTTAGGGCAGGGCAGAGGCTCGGGACTCCCTGGGAAGAGAAGGGCCTGCTCCTGAAATCACCTGGGCTCTGATTCTGCCCAGCTGCTTCCCAGCCGAGTGACCTGGCACTCGTGGTTCTGCTTCTCTGACCTTCAGTTTCCTTATGTCCAAAACAGGGGTGAAGACACCCGCCTGCAGGGCTGTGGCTGAGCCCCGGAGAGCCCAGCCTGGAGCCGGACACACGGCGAATGTTCAGAAAACAGCTGCAGAGTCACAACGCAGGGCTCGCACTCCGCCTTGCTACTTTCCAAGCTCAGTCTTGATTCTCACGGCCACTTCCCCAGCATCTTAGAGCCTCCCTGCACCTTTGCTCCTGGGACCTCTGGGGAAACTCAGCTTTCCATCTCCAGGACTTTCCCACTGTGGGGTCCCCTGGTTCTATGGCCCTCTGGGACTGGCAGCTCCTACATCTGACTCTATTTCCTCAGCTGTCTAGGGAGTGGGGTCCCCAGGCTAATCTGGCCTGATTCCACAAGCAGGCAGGGATGTCAGCTCCTCTGCACCTCCATACCCACCTCTGCACGCCCATCCTGCTGGGAACGCCCACTCTCAAACCCCCTCCATCAACTTAAATTCCACCTTTCCTTTAAGGTGCGGCTTAAGTGCCACCTCCTCTGGGAAGCCTTCCTTGCTTGGCCGGGTCACCAGCATCTTCCTCAGCTCTCCTTTCCCTCCCTGCGTGCCCAGAACTGGGGGGAGGTCTGCGTTGGTGGGGGTGGTCCCTCCGAGGCACCCGCACCACCTAAGGGTGTTCCCTGTCTCAGTTCATGCTCACAGCCCCTGCCTCATTGCATAGACCCCTTTACTCTCCTTCCTGCTTTAGAGGAGAGGAAGCTGAAGACCAGAGCTAAACTGTCCAGCTAGTGAGCGTCAGACCTGGATTCAGACTCAGTTCCGTGTGGCCCCTGCGGGTTTAGGCGGGGGCTGCCCTGGCCCTTCCCACCCCGCAGCTCTGAGATTCCCCAAAACACAATCTTCAGATGGGCTGGAGGGGGAGGGGGGAAGGGCACGTGCCTCCGACTTAAATCCATCTGAGGGTCCCTCCTGGCAGTCCCCGAGCCACCCCGGCTCTCCTGGGTGTTGAGCTCTCTTTGACCTTCAGCCATGGGTAGCCCGGAGTAGCCCGGAGTGTATGGCAGCCACACAGGCCGGCCGAGCGCTCTGGGATGGGAAAGGTGACCCCAGAGCTGTCCCGAGCCTCCCCATCTTCCCGCGGGCCAGTGCCGGCTGCTAGATTAATGGAGAGCGTACAGAGCAAGACTGGGCATCATTCACTCAGGGCAGCCAGTTCCTGCCTCTGTCAGAGACAAATTCCCCTCTCCCGGGTGCTGGCAGCCCAGGGCCTCAGCTCCGGCAGATAATGGGGGACCCCGCCTGCTTGTGCCCCACACAGACCCTCTCCCCGGCCATGGCTCCCCGGTGGGGCGAGTCCTCCCTCACCTCCTTCTGAGACCCAGTCACATCCCCCAGATCCCACTCTTGGGTTAATTCCTGAGTTCCCCAGGCAGAAGGACAGTTTTCTATTTTTTTTACTGCCTGGATGCTCTGGAGACTTTAACGATTATCTGATTCTTTCCTAGTGAAGATGCAGCTTCAGCCTGGGGCGAGATGGAGGAGGCGGTGGCAGAGTTTGGGTTCCAGGTCCTCTTCACTGCCGGCTTTTTGTCCCAGCAGCGCAGCCCCCAGCCTGGAGGTGGCCTCAGGGGTCAGTGAAGGGGTCTTCCATGAGCTCTCACCCAGATGCAGACAGGAGGGCGACACGCAGGGATTCGAGGCTTAGCTGCTGCGTTACGTCTGGGCTCTGACCTTGCTGAGAAGAGGCCTTTAACCATCCACCCTCACCTGCCCAAGGAGCTGGGGGTTCCCGCTGCAGCTTGGGGGATTGGCTGGCCTCAGCTAGGAGAGGCACTCCTTGGGTACTCTGTGTGCGTTGACTCAGTCAGTCTTCATAAACCGCCAGTTGGGGAGGAGGTACTGTTATCCTGCTTTACAGAAGAGGAAACGGAGGTTCTGAGAGGTTCCCTGAGTGTGGAGGGATGCGGTCAGCCCCTTGCTTGTGGTGGTGGCTAGTTAAGTGGGTTTGTATGAGCCTGCTAAGTGTGATCTCCTGCAGCGGAGTTCAGGCGGTCCAGGCTTGCTGTGCATTTGCATTTTAAAGAGGCCCAAAGGAGAGGCAGGTCTTACTAGCGGCATCCAAGGGGAATCTAGGTGTGGGCAGGGTCACTGTTCTAGGTGGGGGCTTCTCCCAGGAATCTCACTTAAATTACATCCTCTACTTTTTTCGAGCCCTCCTTGTGTTCTCTGCTAGGGCCCTAGTGAGATGAAATCGTTCCTGGCTGACTGATGGGGTCCCAAAGTGTGGGCTAATGACTCGAAATCCTTGGAGAGAGGTCTCTCCTGGTGTGCCCAGGGCTCTAATCCCAGCCCTCTCCCCATGAGCAGCTCTCTTTCGGCGGCTCGGTTGCAGGCATACATGGACTTTGGGAGAGCACTTTCTGAGGGCCACACCCGACTACACCCTCTGGGTGCATTGATTACCGCATCCAATGCTCACACCACCCTAAGAGAGAGAGGCGTGCTACCACGGCCCATTACTGCCCAGGAAACTGAGGCACAGAGAGGCCAGAGAACTTGCTGCAGTTCCACTTGGGCTGTCTGGCTTGAGTCTACACTCCCAAGCCCTCTTCTCCACAGCCTCCCGTGACTGCTTGGAGGGGGGAAGACTTTCAGGTGATTGAATCAGGACTTAAAACAGCTCTGACAGCCGCAAGTGATAGGATGGATTTTGACAGGATGAAGTTTAACAGAAAAATGTAAGGTCTTGAGGCAGAGCCCCTCAATCGCCTGCCACGTGTGAAGTGGAGGCCGTGTGGCTTCTTCCCATTGTGGAGAAACAGATGTTCACGTCCTGGAGCCCAGGCGAGCTGACCTTTGGCTGCTGACCAGAAGCAAATTCAGGTCTAGGTTGCATTGATAAAGGAACAGTGTCCAGAAAAAGGGAGGTGAGTATCTCAGTTCTCCATGCACTGGCTAGACACGCTTTACAAGGGAGGTCCATTGGCCAGGGGCGGTTGCAGGCTGGGCAGAGAGGCCCCAGGGGATGTTAGCCTGAAGAATGGAGGGTTCTCCAAAGAGCATCATCAGTGTTTTTAAAAGACCCCGGGGAAGAAACAGAGTAGGGACCGCTGGATAAAACTCATGGGGGGTGGCTCCAGCCAGGCTTCTCACAAGCTTTGTAACTTTAGACCAGGATTTGGCAAGCTAGGACCCTTGGGGCAAATCTGGCCCACTGCCTGTGTTTGTAATAAAGTTTTATTGTAACATGTGTTGTTTGTGGCCCCTTTCATGCTACAAGAGCAGAGTTGGTGACTTGCAACAGAGGCTGCACAGCCTGCAAAGCCTAAAATGTTTTCTAGCAGGCCCTTTACAGAAAGTTTGCTGGCCCCTGCTTAGCATCTCCCCAAGCCTCAGTTTCTTCATCTGTAAAATGGGCATACTAACTCCACTTATGGCCTAACATGGGCTTCATATGGATGATGGAATGTGAGTGGTTAAATGATGGTGTGGGAAAGTGTCCAGCTATGCAGCTCCATCTCTACCAGCCCCGCCTAATCTCTCATGCCAAATCCCACCCTTTCCCCTCGTTCCCTCACCCCCATTGGCGAGCAGGCGTTTGTGTGTTTTTGTTTGTTGATGTGTACCTCTCTCACTAGAGAACGTGCTGCGTGTGTTTCATTCCCAGGCCAGTCCCCGTGGGTGGTACAAGCAGCGAGGCGTCCTGCCTCTCCACAGCTGCTGGACAAATGGGTGGACAGAGGCGTGAGTCAAAGGGTCTACTCCCTCGTGGCCTTCCCTGGGTGTCCTGCAGGCTCAAACCCACCACGTCCCACCTGAAGACATTGTCACCCCAAACTTACTGCCCCGAGTTGGTGTGTGTCCTCCAGCTCCCCAGGCTGGGCCCCGCTTTGGCCCTGCACCCCACACCTTCCAGCTCCACACGTCCCAGCCTTGTAGGTTCTGCACCTGTCATGTTTCCTGGTCCACTCCCCTATTCCTCTGCCCACCTGGAGCCTTCCTCTCCCCCTGCCTGGGATTCCCATTCCTGCCTGCTTGGGTGTTTGCCTCCTCCCTTCCGTAAGCCAGGGAGTTGTACTTGGTTGTGCTACCCTGAAATTCTGCAGAAGCCCCTCCTTGTTGCCACGGGAACCTGCCCAGCCTCCCGGGGACTGCATTCACGTCTTCCCCGCTGGCCCAGCCTGCCTTCCTCCAGGCCCCCCTTTCCAGGCAGAGCTGCCCGGTCCTCAGCTCCTAACCCGGCCTGCAGCCTATTTTGCATTTGCAAATAACCCCAGCAGCACTGTCTAGAGGAAGTTCTGCAGGGCCAGCCCGGCTTTTTCCCCCTGGGCAGCCGCTGTCTTGCTCACTTGTTCTACCCAGGGCCTGGCACAGTTCCCAGCAGACTGGAAGTTCATGAGCCATAAGCTATAGGCAGGTAGTTAACACGGTGGACGAGGGGCACAGGGTGCAGCACAAAACAGGCGGCTTCCTGCTGGGCTCGCCTTGGCCCACCCCCACCCGCTGCCGGGGACCCTGGCGGTTTCCCTCCTCTCGCTCCAGTTCCTTTTCTGCTAAGTGAGGGCTCTGGACCAGAGGGGCCCTTCATCCTGAGTTCCCGGTACAGCAGGAATGGAGCAGGTTCGCGAGTATTCTCGCTGCCCTGATTTTGTGATAATCAGGGCAGGCTAAACATTCACTATGTTAGAAACCACGCATGAGTCCCCAGACCTAGTTTTTCTCCCTAGGTCTGGTTTTTAGAATGCTGGTGATAGACTAAGCCTGATTTATTATATGACCATCCTGTATGGGAAATGACTGTAACTCTAGGTATCTTTGGTCAACCTTAAGAGATACAGCAGGGGGACGGATGTGGCTCAAATGGTTGGGCGTCCGTCTCCCATATGGAGGGACCCGGGTTTGATCCCCGGGACCTCCCGGTGGAAAAAAAAAAAAAAATATATATATATATATATATACACAGAAGGCATGTGAGCCACCAGGCCCCGTGGGCTGTGCAGCAAGATGATGACGTAACAGGAGAGTGACACAAGGGATAGACGAGATGCACCGAAAAACCAGGAACTAAGGTGGCACAGGCAGTAGGACGCCTCTCTCCCACATTGGAGAATCCGAGGATGGAATCCTAGTGAAGACGGGAGGAGAAGGATGAGAAGAGAGGGCAGGAAATGGACACAGAGAGTTGCCCAACAAATGGACACAGAAACAGCAAAAATGGGTGTGTGTGTGTGTAAAAATGGATAAAAGTAAATAAATAAATCAATCCTTAAAAGCACGTATGGGGAGGAATATACAGGCCATAGTTAGTAGTAATAATTTGACGATGCTCTTTCATGATTTGTTAGCAAATGTTTCACAGCAAAGCAGGGTGTTTGTTGGGGGGGTGAGGTGTGGGAGCCCTGTGTGATGTTATGCATGTTTTTTTATAAGATCACGATGTTTACTGAACACTTATAGTTTATGTATGTTCATCTATGAATGATACACTTCAATAAATTGTTTAAAAAGAAATGAATGGAGCAGGAGGGGCAGGTGGGTGGCCTCTTGGAACACCCCCTACAGGGCACTGTAGGTGCTGCCGGGACTCGAGGCAGGGCCTCTGGGGCCCAGGGAAAGTCGGGGAGGCGGCCGGGCATCCCGGCGGTGCCCGTGTGGCTTGAGCCTGCATGGGCGAGTCCGAGGGGGCGGCATAGGACAGCGTGACTGGCCCAGGAGGGGTCCCTCCGGCTGTGATGAGAGCTGACCCCAGCCGCCCCCAGCCACTTCTCCATTCAGTGCTTGTCTTAACCTCCCCAGCAGAGCTTTTGTTCTTTCGCCTCCCACATGGCTCTTGCTGGACACAGCTTGGAGGGTGCCCCTCAAAAAGTGGGGTGCCTGTGGGGAAGGAAAAGGGGGCAATTCTGAGGAGCTGGGAAGCTGGACTGTGATTCCTGAATGGGCAAGACTCTGAGCAGGGGAGCCTGGCAGCCTGCAGCCTGTGCCTCCTGGCTTCAGGTCTCGGGGCCCTCTCCCTGAGTGGCAGGTGGCCCCCTGCCTCGCCGGCAGCACACAGCTATGGGTTCAGGACCAGCAGCCAGGAGCTGCACGCTCGGCCAGGGGCGGGCGGGGGGAGCAGTTATAGGGGTGCAGAGGGGGGCCAGTACGCCATTTCTGCCCTCAGCACCCCTCTCCTCATCCTCTGTTGCCCCCCACCCGTCCTTTTCTATCTGGCTCCTGTGACAGTTCCAGATTTGGGGCTCAAACCCTGGTCTTGAAAGATGCCAGCCCATTGTAAGCCATCTCGAGGAGGGCACGGAATCAGCACAACGAGCTGGCTTTGATTTACTCTCAAAAGCTGTTGTGCCCTTTCCAGACATGGGAGGGCAGGAGGCAGCAGGCATGGAAGGGCCGCCTGGATGCCCAGCGAGAGGGGCCCTTCTGCCTTGCACGTCCTCCATGGGGAGGGACTGGGGTTCTCTGCTTTTTCAAGCGCCCGTCCAAGGCCACGAGTCACAGGCCACAGAAAGAAAGAGTCAGAGGCTCTTAAACATACGAGAGAGTGAGTGACATCGCCCGTAACACGGAGACGTCCCAGATGTAAGCATTTTCAGCCTAGGGGTTTATCTGGCACAAATATTTGTGCATGTGCACACGGACGTATGCCCAGGAATATTGACTGGAGCAAGAGATTGAAATTCCAAATATTTCTCAGCAGGGTGTGGATACAAGTTTTGTGGTGGGTCCTTAGAGTGGAAACTTGAGCCATTGCAGACAGAGGCAGATACAGCTACAGGACCCTGGTCCAAGCTTTGGGATCCACCCCCAGGTGGAAACTGGTGGATGAGATGACTTTGCACGCTAGGACATCTACCGTCTGTGTCGAAGAGGGGACACATGTGCATGTACACTTCTAGACACACAGCCCATCTCTGGAATAATGCACAAGAAGTGCCCTCTTCATGTTTATTATCTTTCGGTTCTGTCGGATTATTTCCCTTGTGCATGCATTACCTGTTCAAAAAAGGAAACAAACCCATCCGACCCATCCGTTCTCCTTTTTGACAAACAGAGAGATCCAATTACCTATCCCTCCCCTGCAAATATTTGGAAGTGTCTCCCAGGTGGAAGATCATTGCTTCTGATTAGACTCAGCAGCCAGGAAGATTTGGTTCGACTTTCGCTCTGTGGTTTGTAATATGTAAATAACTGGATTTATTTCTGCTGTATTCATCTAAACGGGTTTCCACATGAAGTGCCGGGCTCTGCCCTCCTTCTTCAGTGTAAGCTTCACGAGGACAGCATCTTGCCTGTCCTATCCACAGCCCCCAAAGCATGCTTGGCACATAGTAGGGTTCAGTCAGTACTGGCTGAGTCATGATGTATTCCCCAAGCAGAATGTTCTACTGTCTACGCCCTCCTGTGGAGGTCCAACCGCCTCCCGCTTAGCGGAGTCCCCTGGCCTGGGCTTTTGGAGTGGTCTGGTCACCTGGGCCCCTGGGAGACATGTCAGCTGAGGTCTTGATGGAGAATAAGGGAAGCACAATGGAAAGGAACTGATGCCAATTAACAGCACTGTCAGGAGCCTGCCCACACGTGCTCATAAGCATCCGGGAGGTGAACTACAACAGCCGGTTCCCTCTTTCGATTCGAGATAGTTAAACGAGCCTTGAAAAATTGCATTCCGTGTTGGACACCTTTAAGCTCCTTGCTTCATGACTCTTGTTGAAACGCTGACATGGGAAGAGCTCTCAGACAGCAGGTGGAAGCCGAGGCGCTTCCCAGCCCACGGAAGACAATGCCGTGGGTCCCTTGTGTTTTTTTTTTTCCCAGGAGGTCCCGGGATCGAACCCAGGTCCCTCCATATGGGAGACTGACGTCCAGCCATTTGAGCCACATCCATCCCCCCCCTTGTGTTTTTAAATGTTTTCTTTACTAGAGAAGTTGTGGTTTACAGAGAAATCATGCATGAAATGCAGGACTTCCAGATATCCCCCTAGTATTGGCACCTTGCACCGGTGTGGCACATTTGTCACAACAGAGGAAATCACAGTGTATAATTGGACTATTAACTGCAGCCCGTGGGTTAAGCTAGGGCTCGCTGTCGGTACTGTGCAGCTCCAAGAATTTTTAAAAAATGTTCATTCTAGTACCATACATGCAGCCCAATATTTTCCCTTTCGCCCCCTTTCAGACATACGTGTCGGCACTGTTAACCACACGTCACCGCCACCTGTTACCAGAGCTTCTCCATCATCCCAGACAGAAACTGGACGTTCCAAGCCTTAAGCCCCTGCTCCCGACCGCCACCCCGTGCCCTGTGTCACTTAGATTCTAGATTCCGACTCTGAACGTGCTTGCTCTCGTCGTCATTTCATATCCGCGAGATCTGGCTGACTTCCCTCAGCACAGTGTCTTCAGAGCTCCTTGTTTTGTGGCTGGAAGAGCAGGGAAGCAGCAGCACGGGTGAAAGGCCGGACCAGCAGTTGCCGTCCAGTAGCTCGTCTCATCGAATCTCCTAACCGCGCGGGCTGCTGAGACTTTCTGCCGTTTCCCTTACGTTTCCCAGAGTCAGGTAACGTTTGCTTAGCCCAGGATGGCCATGGAAACAAATGCTTTAAAGCACTGAGCTTCCCCATTCACGTTAGAAGTGACTTTTCCTTCGTTGCTGACTTCACAGTGGGAAGGGGCCCCTATGCCTTGGCCCTGAGGGCCAGGAGGTGCGGCGGCGGGGACCGACCAGGTGTCAGTCCCTTTGCGCTGGCTACCGCGGCCCTTTAGCTTGGGGCTCAGGTCCTCGGGGCTCCTCAGGGGGCAGCTGCAGCCCCTGGTTTCTTTAATGACAGACAAATGGCGGCACCCCCCACCGGCCCCAGGGCTTGTCCCGGGCAAGTGTTCCGAGGCCCCGGCTGGCTGTTGGCTGTGTCATCTTCTTTGAAGAGTGAACCCCAGCTCTAGGTGGACACTGCTCCTCGAAATTGTAGCCCGGAACCCTTTTGGAAAACATAAACAGCTGTGGTATGTTTCCTTCCCATCTGGAACATTCCCCTATTGCCCCCTTAAAGGTCATGTTGGCCGGGAATCCCAGTCTTGTCTGTGTTTCTTCACAAGCTCAGAGGACTTTGTGGAGGTTACTTTCAGCCATTTGCTCTAAGAAGCAACAACAACGAAAGTGATTTTCCGAAAAAAAAAAAAAAAAGAATGATAGTATCGACTAAGCGTACAACTCCACATTCCCTACCCATCTTCCCCTGGCTGAGAATCAGTGCAATTCCCTGAACTGACCCTCTGAATCAGGGGCTCCCTTTTATACTTTCTCAGCTCAGCTTGTACTTCTGTCTCATAGGACTGAGCCCAGATTACACGGGAATTTAATTTGTGCGTTTATCTGCTCCACCCCGTCACGCACGCTGTGTGGTCCGTGATGGATGGGGCCTCGTCTCGCGTGGGCACAGAGCAGACACTGGCTTGAGCAGGGCCGGGGCTGTGTCTTCCCCACTCCCTGCTCTGTCCTCAATGCCCCACAGAGCATCTGGCACATAGCAGATGCCCAGAACATAGCAAATGACTGCCCTGATGGGTGCAAAAACAGCAGCAAGAGAGAGACTCGGTTTTTTAGCCCGGCATCTGTAGCATTTTTTAAAAAATATAATAAACTTTCTTTTTAAAGAGGGTTTAGATTACAGAAAAGTTACATAGAAAGTATGAGGGATTCCCGTGTACCCCCCTCCCTCTCCCACGTCATCCCCTAGTTTTTAAAAATGTAGCAGTACAATTTATGATGATGTATTTGTAAAATCCACTCATTAAAAAATGCACATTTCAAAAATGACTCACTTGTGGTAAGGAGTAAGCTACCTACAATAATAATTTAAAAAATGAAACCATCATTGTGACATTCATCAGTCCTTGACACATTAACAAATACTGAAGGAGGCAGCTACCATTGTTATAACTTCTTTAAAGCCAAAAACTTAAGCACAAATCAGAATTAAGAGAAACTTCAGGATGTTCACTTTTGCATGCATTTTTTGGTTGAACTTTCAAAGATTCCACATATAACAAAACCACAACTTTGGATCAAAATGAATATTAAAAACCTTTAAGCCTTGTGACAACCTTACTCTACAGAAGCTAGGAAAACAGAGTGAATAGCAGCAGCAGTATATTTCTAGAAGAGAAAACAATCACTTATTTCCTGTATCATAAAACAAAGGTGAACGAGTCAACATTTTAACAACACTGACCAAGGAATTTACTATGCAAGCATTTGCTTTTCACGTTGTGTCTTTAAAATGTATCCATCCTTATATTTGGATTAAATTAAATTTATACATCAAAAACATTTTGCTCAGAATTCTCATCTTAAGTATAAACCATAACTTACCAAAGCATAGTCCAAACACTATACAATAATGCTCCATTTAGATTTATATGCTTCATCCGAAAAACTGATCTTACAAATGGGAATTTTGCCCTGTTTCACCAGAATAAATGTCCCTATGTCTAAAACTTAAAATGGTAATAAAAAAAGACAGATTCAAATAATTCATGCTCTGCATTTTCCTTCACGGGGCTTCGATAGAAGCAGAGCCATCTGGGACCACCTTCCTTCTCAGTCACAGCCTCTGCAGCCCCAGAAGCAGACACAATAAACATTGTTTTATTTGTTGAAGCTTCTTCTGTTTCTCAGCAATAGCTGCACAAACAGCAACAAGCTCGTCACTTTCAAAGTCACAGTCAGGAATTGACTTTGGTGAGAAATCTGTTACTTGTGCTGATGATTCACTCTTTTTAATCCTCTGCGCCACTTTCTGTTGCTCCCGGAGTGTTCTTGCCCAAGATAGGTCTTCTTTCCATATTTCAGGGTCCATTGGGTAGATGGGAAAGGGCTACTCGAAAACTTCGAAATGCTTCATCCATTTTGTTCTTCTGTTCTCTGTTGTCATATTCTTCTATTGTCTATTTTCTTATTCTTTAGTTTACCCCTCCTAATAATCTTCATTTCTAAACTCTTCTCCAAATTTTTCACCCTTGGTTTTTCCTTTCAGGCTGCAGCACCCCTTTAGCATCTCTTGCAAATCTAGTCTTTTGGTAACATATTCTATCAGTTTTTGTTTGTCTGTCAAGACTTTGAAGTCTCCCTCTTTTTTGAAGGACAGCTTTGCCAGATACAGAATTATTGGCTGGCAGTTTTTCTCTTTCAGTACCTTAAATACATCATACCGTTTTCTTCTCTCCTCCATGGTTTCTGATGAGAGGTCGGCACTTAATCTTACAGAGTTATGCTTGTATGTGATGCTTTGCTTTTCTCCTGCTTTTAGCATCCTCTCTTTATCTCTGATATTTGTCATTTTGAATAGTAGGTATCTCAGGGGTAGGTCTATTTAGATTTATTCTGTTTGGGGTGCATTGTCCTTCTTGGATATTGATATTTATGTCCTTCATAAGGGTTGGGAAATTCTCAGTCATTATTTCCTCAAATATTCTTTCTGCCCCTTTCCATTCTCTAATCCTTCTGGAACACCAGTAATGCAAATGTTTGTGCATTTTGCATCGTCATTCAATTCCCTGAGACTCTGTTCCATTTTTTCTATTCTCTTCTCTTTCTGTTCTCCTGTCTTTTTCCAGTTCAGATGTTCTGTCTTTCAAATCACTAATTCTGTCTTCAAGCAATTTAAGTCTGCTCTTATGTGCCTCTAATGTATTTTCAATCTCATCCATCATGTCTTTCATTCCCATAAGGTCTGTTAATTTTCTTTGCAGGCTTTCAAATTGTTCTTTACGCTCTCCCAGTGTCTTCTTAATATCCTTTATTTCTTTAGTCATATTTTCTTTAAATTCTTTGAAGTGATTTAGGAGAGTTATGTGATTACCACTGATTAATTGTATTAAATCCTGTATCTCTTCAGGATATTTGGTTAGTTCTTTTGGCTGGGCCATCTTTTCATGATTCCTAGTATGGCTTGTAATTTTTTGCTGATGTCTAGGCATCTGAATATGTTGGTGTATTTACTGTGATGGCTAATTTCTCTCTTGCCTATTTTTCTTCCCCACAGTTCTTGATGTTTGGTTCAACTTATTCTCAGTCTTTAAAATTGCCCAGCTTAAGTTTTCAAAATTGGGCCAGGGACTCACTAGTGGGGGGCATATTTTCTCCCAGGGGTTGGGTATAGAGAGCACGAAGCTTTTGTCCATGCAGCTTCCAGACGGGCCAGCAGATAGCGCTAGTCAGCACACCTCTCCCTGGAGGTGTTTCTGTCTTGGTTTTCCTGTGTTCCTGTGTTGAATCTCCAGATCTGAGATTCAAGGTGAACACTGTTGGCCGAATTCACTGAAGAAAAGCACCCCAACCGCACTCCCCTCCTTTTCCCTTGAAACAGCTGACAGGGAGGAAGATGTCTGTTCCCCTCTCAGTCGGCTACAGTGAGACAGGAGCTTTACCCTAGTTGAATATCTTGGGTTGGGGGAGCCCTTCCCGGCCTCCAGGGAGGCTTGGTAACTCACACTTGTCATTTCGGCTTCTTTGTCTCTTTGTGCCTCACCATCCTGGGAGTTGTGCAGCACTCTCCTGGTCTGCTGACTCCCAAAGCAGGTCCCCCAGACAGCTTTTTGCTCTTTCTCCGTAGTTTTTGTGAGAGCATTCAGCTTGGCCTGTTAGTCAGTTGCCATCTTCCCACAACCCTCCCTGCAGCATTTTTAATGGAAGGAATTAGTGGCCACAAACACATACGGTTTATTTGTTTATACAGGGCGTTCTGTTCTCATGCACTATTTTATTAGATGATGGGACTGACGATGATGGTGATGATGGTGATGGTGACGATGACAGTGATGAAGATGATGGTGATGATGGTGATGGTGACGATGACAGTGATGATGGTGATGACAGTGATGAAGATGATGGTGATGACAGTGATGAAGATGATGGTGAGGATGATGGTGATGATGGTGATGGTGGTGATGGTGGTGATGGTGGTGATGGTGGTGATGGTGGTGATGGTGGTGATGATTGCGGCTATGACACTGATGATAGTGATAGTGGTGGTGATGATGGTGATGATGGTGATGAGGTGATAATGATGGTGATGACAGTGATCATGATGATGATGGTGATGGTGACGATGACAGTGATGATGGTGATGACAGTGATGAAGATGATGGTGATGACAGTGATGATGATGGTGATGGTGGTGATGGTGGTGATGGTGGTGATGGTGGTGATGGTGGTGATGATTGCGGCTATGACACTGATGATAGTGATAGTGGTGGTGATGATGGTGATGATGGTGATGAGGTGATAATGATGGTGATGACAGTGATCATGATGATGGTGGTAATGATGATGATGATGGTGATGATGATAAAAATAACAATAAAATCCAGTATTTCCTGAGAGTTGGCTTTGGTCAGGGTTTGAACTGAGTATTTTATGGGGATCATGCTATTTAATCCACAAGATTGCCCTAAATTGAGGGCATTCAACAACTCACTTCCCTCTTCAACAAATATTTAGTGAGCATTTCCCCTAGAGGAGGCACTTGTGGTCCAGAAATGTACAGGACATGGGTGCCTGTTTTGCTGAGTCCATGGGAAACAATTTTGGTCAAAATTTCCTTTTCTTCACCATTTTCTCTCTCTTTCTCATTCACATCATAGTCACTTTCCTCCTCAATGTGCTGCCTCCTCATAAATTCAGTAAACCTCAAATTACATTTCTGTCATCTGCCCATTTGTTTTATTACCTGCCGATAAAGAAAAGGTCATAGTCAGTAATCCCAGATTTCAGAAGCATTTAATCATCACTGATAAATAGAAACCCTTTATCTGAAAAGACAAAATGATAACATTAAAATAAAAAAAAAATTGTTGTCAGAATATTTTTAAGAGGACTGTGACCTTTCGATTTGACCTGCTCTTTGGTGAACAAATCAAATGACACAATTATGTCTTTGCTGGACTTTAGTGGCTTTGAGCCTTAATGTGTGAGATTTGGCTTAACATAAAGAATAACTTTATAATGACTGTGTTCCAAAAATGGAGCAAGTATCCAAGGAAGATAGTGAGGCCCTCCTGCAGAGGGTGGAGATTAAATTTCTACATAACAAAAGGCAAGTTCCTGGAAATTACTGTGAAGACACAGAAACAGTGAGAGGACATGGGGCTGAGGGAGAGCCTAAATGTCTACTGGGGTTTATTCTAGTTCTAAATTTCAGTGAATTAATCCATTAAGCAACTCACTAATCCCTCTATTTACTCAACAATGACTTTTTGAGAATATTCTCTGTGTCAAGCATGGAGCTAGGTGATGGGGGTTCAATGGTGAGCAAAACAGACTGGTCTCAGCCCTCAAGAAGCTCCTGGAATCCTAAATGCCATGGATGAAGTGATATGGAGAGCCATGGGGCTGTGGAGCAGGTGTGGCCCCTCACCTCAGTAGTGGTAGACGTTTCAGTGATGAGCACTGATGTTTTTGGCACTTCTGATCTTACTTTGTCCCAGCTGCTGGCATCTGCAGATGGAGTCAAAGAGGACATCCTAGAAATGGCCACTGGAGACCAGATCTGTCCAAATCCATTAAGAAGGGTGAGACTGTGTGAGGTTGGTCCCATATGGCCACCTTTGTCTACCCATGGAGTCTGATGCGTTGTTTTAACCATATTTTTAAAATGCAGGAACATTCCTTCTCCTGCTCTCATCCTGGAGACCAAGAATCCTTTCTGGCAACTTTTGGTGTGTGTGTGTGTGTTTTAGACTTGGAGTCCCCCTGGCAGCCGTCCAAGCCTTGGTGGTGACTCTAAGAGTAAGCGCTCTTTACCTAACTCAGCTGGGATCTTAGGGGACAGTTGAGGCCCAGGAAGCTTCAGTGTCTTGATTTCCCTTTGAAGCTGGGAGCTGCTGATGCTATGGGCACAGCTGGCCGTGGAGATCTGAGAATCGTCAACTAGTCTAAGAGCCACAGGGAGAAGCCTTGAACTCTACTCTTACATGTGCCGTGTGAAGCCTGGCAGGGGGTGGAACATGAGTTGTGGTCCCAGGGCCTGAGGTAAAAAGGAACTGAGGGCCATCGCTAGGTCTGGAGGCTCCTGATGAACGGGTTATGTCATCTTGAAGTGCAGGGGCAAAGCGCAGGGAGATGTCAAACTCCAATGTTCTAATCCAGCTGGTGATGCTTTGATTGAACCCCCGGAGTATCTGTGAAGGAAGGAGAGGGTGAAATTCCCCAAGAGCTGCCTGATTGGAGAGTGTGGAGATGGGAAGGCAGGGATGTTCCCAATCACTTCACATCACCTCTGGGGGATTAATAGGAAAGCAGCACCCGCTGCCTGCAATGCTGCTCCCCGCTCCGTCCCTGCCCCTTCCTGGGTGCTCCTCAAGAGCCCAGAGTCCCCAGAAGGGATGGATCACTTGATGGTCACTGTACTCTATGTACCTGAGTGTTGACCCTGGGATGCTACCCCTGCCACGATCTTACCCTCCCCTTGTATCACTGGAGGGGAAGTGGACGGGGCTTATAGAAGACGGGGGAGGGCTGGAGTGAAGCAGGTGGGCCTCAGAAGGACATGGTACCTGTTCTGAAGTTGGGGGTCCATGGCAGCTTGAAAATGTGCACACACGCACACACACGTATATGCCTGCACGTACATGTGTGCACATGCCTGTGCACACAAACACATGCACACGCGTGCACATGTATGCACACACTGGAGCACACATGTACACCCAGGCATACACACTTGTGTGCATGGAGAGACTGAAAAGATATGAATAGCGTCTGCAGATTGTATCAGTATTAATTCCCTGTTTTTAATTTTGTTCTAGGGTTAGGCAAAATGTAACCATTGGAGGACGCTGGGTAAAAAGTACCTGGGAGCTTTCCAAATTATTTTTGCAAGTTTTTGTGAGTCTATAATTATTTCAAATATAAATATCATTTTGTAATTTAATATTAGTAAATTTTTATTAATTAAATATGATTAATAATAAAATAGGATTAAATTTACTATAGTAAGATATTAATATAAATATTTTAAAATAGAAATAAACAAATAAAGCTGGTTTAAATATTTAAATCACTTACTGGTAAAGCTTTTAGATTGTTTCATCCTTATTTATAAAAAGAGAAAAATAACCAAGAAAACAAAGGAAGCATAGCGATGGCAACTTTCCACAGGTGCTGTGATAAACAGTAAGCCTGAGAGGGAGCCACTTTCTACCAGTGGTCAAAGTGAGACATGCCGTGAGCTGTCCCTGGCCCTCCTGCACCTCCACCTCCTTATCCTTATTGCTTTATTTGTAGATTGCACTGTGGAGGACTGAATTATTTACCCCAGGGAAAGGCACGTTCTTAATCTCAGTCCCCATTCCTGCAGGCGTGAGACTGTTTGTAAGTAGAACTTTTTGAGGATATTATTTTTAGTTAAGGTGTAGTTGATTGAATCGTGGTGGGTCTTAATCCATATTACGAGAAGGCAGAAGTAAGAGGGAGAAGCCAGAAGCCTGAAGTCAGCGGAAACCAGAAGAGCAGACACAAGGGGAGAGAGATATTCATGTGATGGAGGCAGAGGCACAAGCCAAGGAATCCCAACGCTTGTAGCAAGCCAGTACCAGAAGCTACTGACTTTGGGGAAGAAGCATTGCCTTGCCTTGAGTTTGGACTTCTAGCCTCTGAAACCGTGAGGTTATAAATCCCCATTATTTAAGCCAAACCGTTGTGTGATGTTTGTTATAGCAGCCTGATCGACGGAGGCAGGCGTCTTCACAGGCATGTAATCCTTCCAGATCTAAATTTAAATCGAGGGTGCCCCACTTGCCTCCCCTTTGGAAGCTGTGAGACGGAATCTGACTGAGCCTCGCAAGCACTGAGTGGAGTCCGCAGGGAGAGCTGGCCGAGCTCGTGCCCGAGGGCTGCAGCCACCGGATGGGGAAGGGAGTCAACCTCCCTGGCCTCCACGTTTCCTTGGCTCTCTCCCAGCCTTGTCCAGAGCTTTCAATAGTCACCACAAGGGGACACATGAAGAACACTTTGGGTAACTGTTTAAAGCAAAGTGATGAAACCATCTATTAACCAGCAAATTATCCAGGGAAGGTGTATTATGCCTTGTTTTCTTTACAGCCATTCTGAAAGGGAATATAAAAGTCACTGGAAAGTCCCAGTCTCTCACCTCCAGGCCCAATTTCAGATTCCATGGCATGGCTCATTTGTTATCCGAGGCCCCTGCCAACATGGGGAGGGACAAACCAGGGGTATCTTTTAGGAGTCCATTATCAAGAGAAAGTAAATATTTTCCCTGTGTTGTGAGGAGGAAAATTTCTTGGCCCTTGAGTGGGAGGTGTGAGGGCTGTGAGGCATGGAAGAGTTCAGAAAGCAAAAGCCACTTCTTTAATCCTCAGGCTCAGTCCTTATCTGCAGCCTCCAAATGTTTCCTTGCTGGTGCCACATCTTTCACTCTCACCATCCAAGGATGGAGATCACGGTTGGCAGCTGTCTTCAGTCTCTCTGCAGCTGCCCCCATGAGAGGGGAATTCTAGAACAATGAAGAATCACTCCCAGGAAACTCATCAGTGCTGGGAGTTTGAAGGTTTAGGTTCCACCATGAACTGACCTTGGACCCTTGGGCATCACTTATGGCTCTTTGCCTTAGTTTTATTATCAGTAAAATGGGTGAGTAGAGCATTTCCCCTGATTTAGTTCATTTGGAGGAAAAGAACTAGGCCTTTCTGTGGTGCTTTGAATTAAGCAGAAAAAGGACACTCCAATATTTTGTTTAAGTAGGCTCACCTCTCTAAATCTTAGCCAATTATATCATTGCAGAGAGACTGCAGGTTTAATTATAGACAGCATTTGGCAATCTGAGGAATCATGGAGAAAGGGAGAGGCTCCAGAAAAACAGGAGATTAGAAACTGCTATTTTTTGAAAATGGGGAGAAAGGAAGAGTCTAGAAACTACAGACAAGAAAGATTAAACCAGAGTGTCCAGAATCCAGGAGTTCATGGCCTCAATGAATTCCATACTGGTCACTCTTACATGTGACCCCTTCCGTGTTTAATAACAGAGTTAAAAGTTTCATTTATACATCTAACAAATTCTTAAGAGCATTGAAGTAACAAACAATGTTTATTCTTGGAAAAGGAAAGTTGGGTGGTTGGCTTGCTGCCTTTGAATAGTGGGTGGAGATTTCTGTAGATGGGAAATAAATCATTTCTCTACATGACCCTAAGGAGCAGAGCTGAGGTTTCAGAGAATAGCTTCTCATCTGATCAAAAGCAAGGGCTTCTCAGTGTCTGAGCTGTCCAGAGTTGGTCTGGGCCAGCCCAGTCAGGCAGGAAAGCCTTATTCCTGGGCCTGCTTCTGTGGAGGTTGGGTCAATCTGGGAGTCCTTGATGGAGCTGGGGTGGGGGGATTTGATCAAATGATTTCCAAGCTAGTTTGGAGGATCTGAGGATTTAGGAGAGGTGGTAAAGGAATAACTCTTCTGTGAGATTTTAAGGGCAGGTTTCAGCATTTTTACCAACAGGAGTCCAGTATGTGACTCCAGGTCCTTCATCTCTGCCTGCTGGCCATTATTGTCCTCCCTCACTTCACTGACACTCATGTGGTGATAAAACCTGGCAGTTACCCAGATGATCTTCATGGGAAGACCATGCTGAAGTTTCCATCTGGCCATGACCATCCTGCCTTCGTAAGCAGAGGCTGGGGTCCTCTCAGAAGGGCTACCCGTGCTCCCCTTCCAGCACTGAGTTCACTGCTTTGTGCTGGTTGGAGATTTTAGGAGCCAGTCCTTGAACTGTGTCCTATGCCTTGTGCTTATGGTATTTTGTCCCACAAATGTGAGCCACTCTCCCCAAGGAGGACTGGGTGAGGAATAGGTGCCGTCTAAGTCCAGTCCACTCTCACTGAGATGGCTGATCAACAGCACGTACTATGAAAGATGCCAAGATGCCATGTAGTGGCCTTTTGTTCTATTGTTCAGAAAACATACCTTTATCTGGGTTATTATATGATGGAATGATCTGCCAGGAAAGGTTCAGACTGTTCATAAGAGAGTAGAATGATAGGGGATCTGGGGGCCATTTGCATTTGGAACAAGAAACGTGTCGTCTTTCCCCCACTCTACAATAGAGTCTAATTCCTGGTTCTCCAGCACTCTGGACAACGGGGTACCCATCTCTCACAGTCTTTGATGAAGCAGAGGAGAAGGAGAGAGGCACCAATTAAATGAGAAAAACAAATTTAGGAAGTTAGAGACGATCTGGTCCAACCTCCTACCTGAAATACAATAGTCAACAAATTAGTTGGTTTGTAAAACTTTCTTAACATGTGTGATGGTTAGGCTAATGTGTCAGCTCGGCCAGGTGATTGTGTCCAGGTGTTTGTTCCAGCAAGCACTGGGCTAATTGTAATACAAGAGCATTTATGGACTTCAGTCACCAGTGAGTTTACTGCATAGATGGCCAATTACATCTACATCAATCAGGGAGATTGCCGTCAGCAATGAGCGACGCTTCATCCAATCAGTGAATGCCTTAAAAGGGAAGGTGATTTCAGCATTCAGAGAAAACTTCCCAGTTCGGCTTTGGACAGCCAGTGTCTCTGGAAACTCATCAAGGACCTTCATTGGACTTTCATCAGAGCCCCTGGTTTTCAGCCTGCCTACAGAACCTGGACTTGTGCACATGAGAGACTCTTATAAAATCTCATACTATTGACAGATATCTCCTGTGATTCTGCTTCCCTAGAGAACCCTGAGTAATACAGCACGGAAGGATGTTGAAAATACTTGCCGAGATACTTGTGAGTATCTTGAAGGGGATACAGTCTTGAGAAGCACGATTGCTGCGGCTTTGTATATGAGTCCAATTAAAATGAAATGATTTCTTTCAAAAGTTAAGTCTAGATTAGTGATTTGTAGGCATTAAAAAAATGATATTCAAAACAGTCAAATCTGAGTTATTCTGATTTAAATAGGGGCATAGGATTCATACATCCACACCTTGACATGGAAGGGAGCTCCTGAGGCTCGTTTTAAGTCCACTTAAAAATAAAGTGGAAGCAACGAATGGACTCTGTCCAGTGGTTCAGGACTCCCCATAAGAGTTTACAACCCAATTCATTTAGCAAACATTTATTGGGCAGCCACCATATGTTGGGTTTTGTTAGACATTTGGGATGCTGCAATGGATGAGGGAAACGAGATCCCTGCTTTTTATGGGGCTTAGATACCAGAGCGCGATCCAGGCACAGGAAATAAATCAAGTGATGAGGTAGGGGAACAAGGTCAGGCTGCTTTAGAAGGGGCTACCTTCACTGACGTGTGTGTTTGGATTGGATGAGGCCCTTCTGTCCTAGGCCTGCTGTTTTTTCAGAGCCAAGGTCTCACCTGGACTAGAGCAGGAGCAAGCACTACCTGAAAGGAGGTCCTCAAAGGAGGCTTGTCCAAAATATCCTGGGGGAAGGCCTGCTTTAGTTTGCCAAGGGCTACAATGCAAAGTACCAGCAATGTGTTAGCTTTCATAAAAAGGTTTTACTTAGGGTAAAAGCTTACAGTTCTGAGGCTGTAAAATGTCCAAATCAAGGCACCTTCAGAGATGCTTTCTCACCAGTCAGCTGCTGTTGATCCTGGAGTGTTGCCACGTGGTGAAGCCAGATGGCAGGCGAACTTGGCCAAGTCCTTGTCTTCCCCGCCAGAATCTACCATCTCCTGGAGCTCAGCTGTGGGCAACCAGGCATAGCGCTTGCCTCTTTCTGGGCCTCCTCTCTCAGTCTCCCAGGGCTCCTCTGTCTTTCTCCTGCTGTAGGTGATGGAGTCCTCTCTCACGTGGCAGGCAGGATAAAAAACGGTGGCTTTCTTTATCTGTGAGTGTCTCTCTCTCTGTCTCCTTTTATATCAGACCCACCAAGAGGGTGGAGACCCAAGCTGGCTCACACCTCACTGATATAGTCCAGTCCAAAGGCCCCATGCCCACAGGAATGGGTTAGTTAAAAAACACGATCCTTCTCTTTTTGGGATTCATAGAAGAACTTCAAACTGTCACAAATCCTGTGTCACATTCCTCCTGAGACAACTCAGGGAGCAGAGAAATCTTCTGGGAAGGATGGAGGAGCCTTTTCTCGAAAATGTGCTGTCAGGCACACCTGGATGTTTGTAGATGATAACTGGAAGGTGATGGCAAACTTAGCTCTTCTTTCCAGTAATGGTAGGTAGCTTACAGGGTAGTGAGCCATCCTTGATTTGGATTAAGAAAGACTCTCAGAGAGATTGTTCAGTTACCAGGGCATCTAAAAGTGAACCTGAGAGGTTAACAAGTTTATGGCTGAAAGTGCTGCCTTCATCCCCCTACTGGTTTTTTTTTTCTTTTTCATCACCATGAGGAGCTCCAGGCCGAGGCTTGTCCTCTACGTGGAGCATTGGGAACTCAGGATCCTGGGTGGAGACAGTACAGTATGATAAGTTTTAAGGATATGGGGAAAGGAAACATACAGGTGGGCCTTGTGAGATGAAATTTTCACCCCTAACAATTGCGCTTAAACCACACTTCCGTGAATCAAATACCATTTTAAACATGATGGAGGAATTCATCATCAAACAAAACACAAACCAAACAGTTCTGAGAGTAATTATTTTTAAACACAGCTTTATTGAGGTATAATTGAAATACAATAAGCTAAGCATGTTCAGGATATACAATCTGACATGTGTATATGACCATGAAAGCTTCACAAAGATAATGAACACATTTGTTACCCTTAAAACTTTCCTCATGATCCTTAGTAATCCCTTTCTTTTGCCCCTCCCACCTATCCCCCCCAGTGTTCCAAGACCACTGATCTCTTTGCTGTCACTATAGATTAGTTTGCCTTTTCTAGAATTTTATATAAATGGAATCATACAGTATGTACTTTTGGGGGGAGGGGTCTGCCTTCTTTCATTCGGCATAACTTTCGAGATTCACTCAAGTTGTAGCATGTCTCAATAATTTATTCTTTTTTTTTATATTGGTGAGCACTATTCCACTATATGAATAGACGCAATTTGTTTGCCCATTCACCTGGTGATGGAAATTTAGGTTGTTTCTAGTTTTTGTCTATTACAAACAAAGCTCTGAATAATTGTACACAAGTCTACGAACACATGTGGGATGGCTGGATCATATGATAGGTGCAGATTTTAGTTTCCTGACTGCTAAAACAAATACCATGGAATGGGTGTGCTTAAACAACAGGAATTTATTGGCTCACAGTTTTGAGGCTAGGAGACATCCAAAATTGAGGTATCAGCAAGGCAATGCGTTCTCCCTTAAAACGGTGGCATTCTGGGGCTGGCTGCTGGTGATCCTTGGCTCTTGGCTTTTTTCTCACATGGCATTGGGTATAGCAGCTCTTCTCAGTTCTATTTCTTTCCAGTTCTATTGACTTCTAGCCTCTGGATGTTCCCAGAGGCTAGAAATCAAGAGACTCCTCTCTCTCTCTTAATTTCACTCTGCTTTTAAAGGACTCCAGTAATCCAAATCCAGATTAAAGCCTAACCTGAGTCACTTGGGCCACACCTTAGCAGCATTTTGAGGGGATGGTATTTACAGTGGGCTCACACCCACCAGAATGGGGGCCAAGAGCAAGGACATGTTCAAACTGGGGGGCACAGTTCAATCTACCACAGCCTGTGCTTAACTTTCTAAGATGCTCCAACCTTTTTCTAAGTAGGTGTGCCTTTCACAATCCCCTTAAGCAGTGTAGGAGCGTTCCAGTTCCTCCACAGCCTCACAAATATTTACTATATGGTCAGTTTTGTTTTGTTTTGTTTTACAGGCTAAATACCTAGTTTATTTCAGCATCAACAACATCTTAGCCATCAAGAAAATAAACTCAACCACGTGAGGCAGAGGTCTCTGCAGCAAGGCTACAGGTCAGCCGCTAGGTGGCAAGCATCGAGGGCGTGGGCGGCCACTGCCCAGGCAATAATTAGGAAGAGGCAGGGCTGGTGGTGGGGCCGGCCGGGCCTCGCTTCTGGGTGGGCATCAGGTCGTCTAGGGCCTGGCTCTGCTCCAGCTGCTGCTCCATCTCGATGAGGAGCTTCACCCCGTCCACCACCATCCGCACCAGCACCACCTCCGAGACGCCCAGGTGGTCTGCATTGTTGATGTCAAAGACTCTGCCCACGGCAGCTGTGTCCACACCTCCTGTGCCTCACTTATGAAGCTGCAGCCACTTGAGCACCTCTGAGCACGTCTCATGCTTGCCCAGTTGGGGCAGCTTGATGTGCACACCTGCTCACAGCCCTGTGCTCAAGTTGATGGGCAGGTGAGGGTATAGCCCAGGTGAGGGTTCCACATGAACGCAGTCCTTAGACTGGAAAAGTGTTTCGGTCTGGGACGCCATTGCAGAAGCAGACGGACACGTCCTTCACGCAGCCCCCCTTCTGCACAGAGATGACCTGCAGGTGGTCCTGCTCATTGACGCACACCAGGAAGGTCTTGTTGTCATTGTGCCACACGCCACGGACACCGGGACAGTCGTGGGCCATGCCCGAGGCCAGCAACAGGGGTGACACGGGCTTGCCCAAAAGGAAGTGGCCATCGAGGAGCTGCTGCAGCTCCGCTTCCTTCACGCTCTTGAGCACGAAGTACCTGCCTGCCAGGTTGCCTTCCAGGTTCCACAGCGTTCCCAAGGCCAGCTTCTCCAGAAGCTGTGGATACAGGTAGTTAGGGTCCAGGTTCAAGTCAGCCTTGTGCTCGCCGCTGTGCTGGTCCTCAGGGATGGGGTTGAAGAGCTCCTTGGACACATCGTACTACTCCTTGTTGCCTGCCATGGCCGGGCTTGTCCACGCCGGCCTGGAAGGCGTTGTCCAGTGAGAAGCCGCTTGGCGTGCACTTGGCGTGTAGATGAGCGTCCAGCTCGGGGGTGAGCTCTTGGCCCTGTGGTTGTTGTGGCTGCTCAGATGGGGAGCTCGTCCTTAGCAGGGAAGCGCAGCTTCCGAGCGTTGTGGCTAGCGGCATGGGCCCGCGAGCAGGGTGGGAATGCTCACCGCTTGGTGAGTTGGCAGCTCTGGGTGCGAGGGAACAGCCCGGTCAGTCTTTTAAATGTTAAACCTTTTAATAGATATATAGGAGGATCTCCTTGTCGGTTTAATTTGTATTTTCCTAATGAGGAGTGATGTTGGTCATCTTTTCATGTGTTTCATTTGCCATCCAGACATCTTCTTTGGTGATGTTTCTATTCAAATATTTTGTCAGTTTTTAAAGAATTGGGGTGTTTATTTTCTTTTTATTGAACGTTGAGAGCTCTTTATATTTTCTGGTTACATGGTCTTTATCAGATTTATGCTTTGTAACTTTTGTTTTCTCAGCCTGTGGCTTGTCCGCTTATTCTCTTCATAATGTTTTTCAAAGAGCGGGCATTTTGATTGTGATAAAGTCCAATGTATCAGTTTAATTTTTAATATATTGCTCTATTGGAATCATTTCAAAAAGCCTTCCCTACATTAAGATCACAAAGGTTTTCTGCTGGAAGTTTTATAGTTTTATATGTTTAGGGCTTATATTTAGCGCTAGGAACCCTGTTGAGCTTATTTTTATATATGGTTACAGGTATGAATCAAAGTCCCTTTCTTTTTAGATTACCAACTGTTCTAGCATCATTTTTTGGAAAATGTTATTATTTCTCCATCGAATTGCCTTTGACCCTTTGTGAAAAGATTCATTTGTCCATATATGTGTGGGCTGTTTCTGGATTCTCTGTTTTGTTCCATCGATTGGTTTGTTGATCTTCATGCCAATACTACACTGTCTTGATTACTGTAGTTTTATGATAAATAGTGAAATCAGGTAGTTCTTTTTCAAAATAGCTTTGATTATTGTATGTCCTATTTATGCATTTTCATGTAAATCTTAGAATCAGGTTTTCAATTTCTACTAAAAGGAAGTTTGCTATCAGTTTGAATGGGGTTGCATGGCATCTATAGCTCAATTTGGGAAGAAATGTCATCTTAACCATAATCCACCTTGTGAAAAACATATATCGTGTACATCTTCATTTGTCCAGATCTTTAATTTCTCTTGGCAATGTTTTTTAGTTTTCAATGAATAGATAATTCACATCTTTTGTCAGATTTATCCCTAAGTAGTTCATATTTTGGATAATATTGTAAATTGTATTGCTTTTCAATTTCAATTTCTTATTGTTTGATGGTAGTATATATAAATACAATTAATGTTGTATATTGACCTTGTATTCTGTATCCTTGCTAAACTCAATATTCCTTCTAGCGTCTTTTTTGGTAGATTTCATAGGATAGTTTTTTACATGAATGATCATATTATCTATGAATAAAGACAGTTTTATTTCTTCCTTTCCAATATAGACCCAATATCTATTTTTTTTGCCTTGCATTGGCTAGAACATTTGCCTTTTCAGGTTGAGGGACTTCTCTTTATAGTTTTATGACAGTTTTATAAGGAGTTTATTTTGGATTTTGGCAGTACTTTTCCTGTATCTAAAGAGATGATCATTTAGTTTTTATTTTTTCTTTTGTTAATATGATAAGTCATAGTGATATCCAAATGCTAAACCAACCTCACATTCATGAGATAAACTTCATTCGGTTATGACTTATTATCCTTCTTATATATTGTTGGAATAGATTTGCTAACATTTTGTTTAAAACTTTTGCGTCTAGGTTCATGAGAGTTATTAGTCTGTTATTTTCTTTTCTTGACATGTTTTTTGTTTTGTTTTATTTTGCTTTCAGGAGAATGCTGGCTTCATAGAATTATTTGGGAAGAAGACTTCCTGGTTTGTTTTCTAGAAGAGCTTGTGCAGAATTGGTGTTTTGTCATCCTTAAATGTTTGGCAGGATTCACCAATAACGCCATCAGGGTCTAGAATGTTCTCTGTTGGAAGAGTTTTATAAAATTCAACTATCGTAATAGATACAGGCTACTCAGGTTATCCATTTCTTCATGAGGGACTTTGGGTAGTGAGCGTATTTCAAGGATTTTGCCCTTGTCACCTGCATTGTTAACTCTATTGCCTTAAAGTTGTTAAAAATGTTCACTGACTGTCCTTTTAACATCTGTAAACTCTGCTGTGCACCTCTCTCATTCCTGATATTAGTACCTGTGTCTTCTCTCTCTTTTTTAAAAATCTGATCAGTCTGGCTAGAGATTGATGATTTTATTGGTCTTCTCCAAGACTAACATTCGGTTTCATTGATTTTTTTATGTGCTGGTTTTTCCTATGTCATTTATTTGTACTCTGATCCTTATTGTTTCCTTTCTTCTACTTACTCTGGGCTTAGTTTTGTCTTTTTTTCTAGTTTCTTAAGGTAGAAGCTGAGGTCACTGATTTGTGTTCTGTCCAGGGCTAATTATTCCCCACGACTGGGGCAAGGCACTTCTGTGTGCTCTCCCAGGTCCCCATGACTTAGGAGGGTTTTATCCAGCGGTGCTCACAGGCAGTGTCCCCGGCCTTGTAGGAACGCTGGGCACTGTCCTTTCTCGTCCTTATGGGTGGTTCTTTCTAAGGACTTGGGAAGTTTCCTAACACGCATGTGCTGATTAGCACTCAACCCACCCTCTGCGGGTCTCCAGAATTATCTTTCTGTGCAGCTCTCTCCTCTCTGGTACTCTGCCCTGAAAATTCTTGCTCTCTTCATCTCACAAGCCTCCCAGCTACCCCGTCTCTACTCAGGAGTCCACTGTGTCATGTCTGGAACCCCAAAGCAGTCGGCTGCGGCCATCCTATGGCTCACCTCTTTAGTTCCCAATCTCTCAGGGTTCACTGCCTTGAAAAGACATTGTTTTGCATATTTTGTCCTTTTACGTTTGTTTGTTTCAGGTAAGAGGGTAAATCCAGTCCCTATTACTCATTTTGCATCATGTGAATAATTTCTGCATAATTTATTGACTGAGGAGGTTTGCGCTTTCCCAGGTTGGGTTTTCTTGTGAGGGCAGCCAGGCCCACCCTCAGGGACCCTCACTGCCGCTTAGGGGCAGAGCGTAAGCTGCCTGCTTGGGGGCGGTTTCACGGTTAGTTTCTGCGGTGAGTGGTGGGCACCTCTCGTTCCAACTCTTCAAAATGCAAACCAGATGGTGCACAATTTGCTCATAATTTCCCAATCCTCCCCTTGTTTGGCCAAATGGATGCAAAGTGGCCAAGGCACTGGCCATGGAGAGGTTGGGGTGTGGCTGGCGTGCTTTCTGCTCCCTTCTGCCTCGTCAGAGCCACGGCTCCAGCCTGCGGTCCAGGCCCCATGAAGCAGACTTGATGGTACCCTTATGTCAGCTTGCTGACACGTGAAGACAGCCGAGCCAGGATCAGTCAGCTCCGAGCTGGGCTCGCTGCGTGCAGTGCCTGCCACGGCTAACATTCAGCAGCATGTCTGCCCTGCGTATTCCACAGACAAAAGCCATTTCTGCTCCTCGGAGAGTTTTCCAACCTGCACTTAAGAAATTTTATGGGTTTGTGGTGACATTTCCATTTTAATTTGCTAATTATTATTGGTGAAATTGAGAGGCAACTCCAGATTTATTCTCATTTCACAGTCTGCTGTGTTCCACATACAGCTGTGAATCTTAACAGCCAGGAGGCAACCTGCCCAGAGCAATGCGTTTTAGCCCGCTCAGCCCCAGGGGAGCAAGGGCCACCAGGCATGGCCTTGCTTCTGCAGCCTGGGGGTCCCTTGAGGTGGGAAAGTCATTACCTGCTGATAAACACCTCCACCATCCCTTCTCTTCACTGTGCTGTGACCCTCTTAGAGGATCAGACACAGGTGCAGAGAGAGCCTAGTTCCTTCTGGTCATTCTCGCCCCATGGGACCCACAGCCCACTTGTCTCCATCCCTCACAGGCATTGCTGGCTGCTGAGAAGCTCAACGCAAGGAAGCTGGATCCAATTCTCCTGTAATAGAACAACCTGTGTCCAGGAGGTTCTTTTCAGCGGCTCTCTTGTTACTTATATTTATAACAGGTCAAGCAATGTCTCTCAGATTTTTCTCTGGGGTTATATTAGTCAATCTCGGCCCAAAATTGTGCCCCCTACACATTTGTATGTATGGTTGGTACCATTGTTTTATATTTTTATTTATATGTTTTTTAACTTTTTGTACCACCAAATTTCTCATCCATTGATATAACGTGCTCTAACACTGTTCCATCGTTGCTTAATATGTGTTAGCCTTTCCAATAAATTGCAAAGTCCTTGAGGAAGAGCTTGTACCAGCTCCTCATTCTGCAACCCCAGCCACACGAGATCGGGCAAATAGGAAATGCTAATGTTTTATCATTTGATTCACATGCTCACCGAAACATTTACAACATGGAAACACTGGAAATAAATGACCAACTACAGAAAAAGACTTAGATAAATTATAGTACTTGGAGAAATATAACAGTTATTAAAATTAGACTTATGAATCCATAATAATATGGAGGAAATGCTTCTACTATAAATCTAGGTGAAAAGGTAGGATTAAAATACAGGTAACCTATGATTATAACTCAGTGACTATATTATTATTGTTATTCATTTAAACTTTGCCTTGTTCCAAAAAGAATTCAAGACAAGCTGCATAAATATGTATATAGTTATACACATAGGAGAAAATACTAGCACAAAAACTGTGTTTGAGCTCTCCTTACAGGTCATATGGCGAAAGGTGTTGTCATGGGTTTTAGGTGAAATCTTCATTGTCCACAGCAATGAGATGCTTTTTAGGGTCCTTTACCTGCTACAAGAAACCTGTATATGAAGGTCAGTCTTAAGCCTCATTGTCTAACAAGATGCCCAACCACAAACTCTGGGCCCTTGTGGTCAGCAGAAGACTTGTGCCCACATGGACATCTCTGAAAGCCAGCAGAACATTCTGAGTTGACTCTGCATGCTCTACCAGAGAGAAAGGAGCTGCAGATGCCTAGATGCCCAGTGGGTTAGGCCTGGGCTTCTGATTCTTGGCTGATCAGGTATAAGACCTGCTCCCCAGTGGAGCTGAGGATGGGGTGGCTTGCTGCACAGTCCTCGCTCACAGCTGCTTCTTGAGTCACCAGACCAACCACCTGCATGATGTCATCATGTTCAAATGCCCACCTGCTCAGCTTGTGGGTGACTGTGATGGTTAATTTCATGTGACAGCTTGGCTAGGTTATGGTGCCCAGCTATTTGGTCAAACACTGGACTGCTTGTAGGAGTTTTTCAAGATGGGATTTGCATCTACAATCAATTGATTGCATCTGCAATCAACAAAGGAGATTGACCTCAGCAATCTGAGGAGCCTCCTCATATAATCAGTTGGAAGTCTTAAAAGCTAGAAGGTTTCAGAGGCCAGAAGAATTTCTCCCCAAGCTTCAGCATTGTCTTTTGCTGGAATTTCTAGCCAACCAGCTTCGCCTGGGGAATTTGGACTAAGGACTTCAGCATCACTTTTATCAGAATTTCTTGCCTTACGGAGTTTGTTTTTGCCAGGCTTGATGGTTGCATGAGCCAATTCCTTAGAATAAATCTCTTTATATCTATCTATCTATATAGATAGATATCCTGTTGGTTCTGTTTCTCTGAGGAAACCTGGCCAATGCAATGATGATGCTTGAATGCCCACCTGCTCAGCTTGCGGGTGATGATTCTTGACTGCCATCACCCAGCCCTGACATGGGAGAACTCAGCTATCTGTCCAGATGTAGAAAACTCAGTCCTGACTGAGAAACTTGGTGTGATGGTTTGAAGCTGAAGGCACCCCAGAAGATTATGTTCTTAGAGTCAATACTTCATGTGGGTGTGGACATGTTGTCGATGGGACCTCTTGATTAGGTTACTTCAGTTAAGGACCTTTTCTCTAGATTACCTCAGTACGGCGTGGCCCAGGGCGGGTCCTGTATAAACAGGATGAATTCAGACAGAGAGAAAGCCAGAAGCAGAAACAACGAAACCTGAAAGATGGAAGAGACCAGCAGATGCCGCCATGTGCCTTGCCCTATCCCAGAGGAATGCGCGGTTGCTGGCAGACGGTCACCGGGGAGAAAGCATTGCCTGCTGATGCCTTGGTTTGGACATTTTCATGGCTGCAGAACTGTAAACTTTCAAGCAAATAAATCTGCATTGTAAAAGCCAATCCATTTCTAGTATATTGCATTTTGGCAGCTTAGCAAACTGAAGCATATGGAAATTGCCAGGGAATTTTCAGTTTGAGGGTGAGAGTGGGAAGACCCTTCCTGAATATTCCTAGGTGACCTGATAGAGGGATTGCATCTCCTGAAAGCTCCTCGGCTCTCGCTGGGCTCAGACATAATTCTTTCAGCCTCCCTGACCACTGCCTGATCTCCGCTTCACGACATGGTGGACCTGGCAAAGTCTCCCCTGAGAGGCACTCACAGGGAATAGTGAAATAGGTCGTCCTCACACCCTAATCATGACCTGGGGTTGTTTGTTTGGAAGGCTGCCTTGCACGTGGGGTCCTGGCTGTTGTGTTTTCCCTTTAGTCATTCTCTCTCTACCTCTAGAACACCCACAGTCTTTTTAATTGCTTTGCAGTTTCTTTTCCTTTATAAAACCCAAGTGTTTGTCCCAAGAGGACATTCTGTGCCTTACTGGATGTAGCCCAGAACCTCTACAATGGGCAGCAACAAGGCTTTAAGCTTATTTAGTGCTCCTTAATGGTCCCTACTTAGTGTGTTTTCCACGGAGCTACATTCTAAACCAGCTTTTGAGTGTGTGATATCCAAAAAGGCAGAGTGGAAGGTATTTTTATATAATGTTTTCTTCCCCATGAAACATGACTCTCCAGTGGCCGTAACAATTCAGGCCTGGAGCTATGACGAGGGCCTGAGTGAGGCTGCCGAGGTGCCATTGCCCGAGGACCAGCAGGTCAGTCCATATTCCGAGGCTCGCATCCACCACCATGCCGTGGCCAGCCCGACCCGTCCTATCCCCTCCCACCCCAGAGAGGGCAAGGGGACCGAGCTGTGTGGGCCCAAGGGCTGTTGTGACGGTTTGAAGCCGCATGTACCCGAGAAATGGATGTCTTTGAAGTTGATCCATTCCTGTGGGTATGGACTCACTGTGAGAAGGATCTTTTTTGGTGCATAGGATCTGAAGTTAAGATGCGACCCACCTCATTCAGGGTGAGTTTTTTATTAAATGCAAATTTAAAAATATAAAATAGCAGAAAAATGCAGCTCAACAAGTTATGGAAACATCACTCCCAAAAAGTTCTGTCCAGTTACTTTTTTTTTTTTTTTTTTTTTTTTTTTACCAGGAGGTCCCAGGGATCGAACCCAGGTCCCTCCATATGGGAGACGGACGCCCAACTGTTTGAGCCACATCCGTCCTCCTATCCAGTTACTTTTATCTCATCTAATTCCAACTACTAACTCAGTTGTTCCTCTAGTGTTCAGAAAGCTACACAGATGAACACGGATTAAATGACATAGTCAAGGTCTCTTAATTAATGAAATGAAGCAAAAAAATGCTTAATCATATTCCTATCTCACAAAAACCACACCATATATATATATATACACACACACATTACCTTTAACATTAACATAGTAGGTCTCAATCTTCTTACTCGAGTCCTTTATAAGAGCACAAAGTTCAGACAGAGAGAAAGCAAGCCATGGAAGCTGGACAGCCTCACTCCACATGCTCCTGAGCCCGTGCTGGGTCCCCAAAGGACTGCCAACCCCACGTTCAGGCTGAGCCCAGCTCTGCTCACCCGATGGGGCCATGGCGCCTACCGTGAAGTGGGCAGACTCATGGCATTGAGAAGCTTCCACGGACCAGGCAGAGACTCTGAGCAGCTCTGATGCATATCAAAGTAATGAATTCTATCTATCTATCCATCTATCTATCTATCCATCTATCCATCCATCCATCTATCTATCCATCCATCCATCCATCCATCCATCCATCCATCCATCATCATCTCTCTATCATCTACTTATCATCTATCTATGTATCTATTTATCATCTATCAATCATCTATGTTCTATTTCTCTTATTTTCTTTCCCTCCCTCCCTCTCTCCCTCCCTTCCTTCTCCTTTCTCTTTCTTTC
>JAKSZT010053883.1:1584067-1608528 GCA_026826555.1 Tolypeutes matacus | reverse complement strand
CCCTCCCTCCCTCTCTCCCTCCCTTCCTTCTCCTTTCTCTTTCTTTCTTTCATCTATCATCATCATCTATCATCTATTTTCTATCTGTCTGTCTATCTATCATCATCATCTATCACCTGTCTGTCTATCTATCAAACTATCTATCTATCTTCTATTATATAGCTTGTAGATATAGTGACTGTATTAGGTTGAATTGTGCCCCTCCCCCCTCCCCCAAAAAAGCATGTTGAAGTCTTGACCCCTGGTCCCTGTGAATGTGGCCTTAATTAGAAATGGGTTGCTGCACGTGGAATTAGTCAAGATGAGGCCATACTGGAGTGGGGTGGGCCCTCAATCCAAGACCACCGGTGTCCTTTTAGGAAGAGACACAGACACACGGGGGGGCGGCCACGTGACGATGGAGGCAGAGCTCGAGGTGCTGCAGCTGCGAGCCGAGGGACGCCCAGGAAGGCTGGCAACCCCCCAAGGGAAGAGCAAGGAAGGCTCCCCTACACGCTTCAGAGAGAGCACAGCCCTGCCAGTGTCTTGATTTTGAACTTCAAGCCTCCAGAACCGTGAGACAGGAAATCCCTGCCGTTTCAAGCCCCCCAGCTTGTGGTGCTGTGTAAGGAGACCAGGACAGTGAGAATATTCATGCATCCGACACCCAGGAGGCCTGCGCAGCCACAGGACGTACATGGAGGCGAGAACAAAGCGCGACGGAGGGAAGGCGTGTGGCTCCTGCTCCCTGGGCCCACTGTGGTTTGGTGCCGGGTCATGAGCCGTTTTCACTCTCACCGAGGCTGCGAGTCCTGCCTTCTCAGCCCTGGCGTTTCTGCTGCCACGGCGGGAGCTCACAGCCCAGTCCGTGGCTGTTTCCGCCAACGAGCAGGTTTGCAGCGAGCTCGTCCCTGCTGGGGCGCGTCTCCCTGCCACACTACGGCCGGCGCAGACGGTGGCAGTGCCAGCTGGGTCAGCGGAAGCCGTGGCCTCTGTGTGTTCTGGGCTAAGGAAAAGAAAAGAGGCGGAAAACAGCTTCCACAAGCAAATAGCTGTCAGATTCTTCTCTCGCTTGTGACTTAAAGGCAGTGGAGTAGAAGAGAGGACGCCACAGGCAATTTCCGATGACTATGGGGATGATTTCCTTGTTTGTGGCCTGCCTTCTGCTGGGCTCTTTATTGATCATTTCACTGCTCGTTAGCGTCAGGATTAAGGCAGGGGCTGGGAGGGGCCCACGGGCAGAGCAGCCCGAGCTGATGCTTGTTCCAGGCAAAGTTGGGAGGGGCAGCAGGACGCGGGAACAAAGGCTCTATCCGTGGCTTTGTCTGTTTCCTGTCACCCACGTTCCCCATCTTGGATTAGTTAGTTCCTAACTGACCGTGCTGTCCGATTCTCTGACGCTGGCTTCCGCAGGCTGGAGGTCTTGGGGGCTGGTCTTGTGTGGCCGAGCTGAGCCTGCCGCAGGCTATGTGGACAGCTTCAGCTCCATCCTGGTGGCCTTTCCCTGCCATGGAGGGTCAGGCCCCAAGTGGATGGATGTGCAAGGGTCCTTGTGGACACAGGCTATTTCCCGTTTCTAACTAGCAACCCGGGAGTCCAATCACACCCTCCCAAGCGGCCCTTCCCCCGAGGGAGGCAGGAGCCTGTGGGGTCTCTAAACTTGCACCTCGGAAGTCTCCTCTTGGTGTCTTCAGCCTCCTCTACGCTCTTGGGTCTTTCTCATCAACACGTGACCATGGTCCAGTCTTTTCTTGAGTTTCCTGCACTCAGCCGCCCTCTCTTCTCCTGCAGTCGTCTCTTTCACCCCCATTCGCTCTGTCGGCCACTGTCCTGGGCAGAGATGCAAATGACCTTGTTGTTGCCCAAGCAGCTGGAAGATTCTAGTGCCCCTTGTAGTTGGTATTTTGGGATCACATGACACAGCCCTTCTAATAAAGCTTAGCTCCCTTGATGTCTGTGACATCCATCCTCTCTGGCTGGCTATTCTTTGTCAGTCTCCGTAAGTCCCTACCTTGTCTCAGACATTCTCACCACATCCACGGCCTCTCTGCCCCTGTGCTCTGCTGCTGGCATCTGTAACAGGTCTCCTCTCCTGAGTGCTAGGAACCAGTTTCCAATTATCCACATTCCCTCGGATTTGCCATGCACTCAGTGTGCCTGAGTTTGAGCATTCCTCTCTTCTGCTCTACCCCCATCATGAAGATGAGTAGACCACCATGACACCTAGCCAGAATCTGGAACCTTCCTGGACTCTGCTCCCAGCTACAGCTAACCGTTTTGCAAGCCTGGGGTCTTCCAGCCCTTGTCGCCTCCTCTCCATCATGACCACCTCTTCTTCAATTCCCCACGGTCACTTCGACCTGCAGGACGTGTACAGTAGCCCTGAGCTGGTCTGCGAGCCCCCCATCTGCCTGGTCAAACCCGTCCTCGCCTGCTTCTGCGAGACTCCAGTGCAGGGATATAGGCAGAAGCACTTTGTTAGAGAACCTCGACAACCTGGGCGAAGTTCAGGGTAGGGCGAGGGCAGGAAAGCCATCGGTCCTGCAGAGCTTGGGATCCCAGCATTAGGGACACAAGAGGTCAGGGCAGGTAAGCTGAGGACAAGGACGGAAGCCCTCTTTCACTTCAGAATCTGTTCCACCCCCAGAACTGGATGGCATACAAGGGGACAGTGCCTGCAGAGGTGACCGGCGTCCCCCAGGCCTCAACAGAGCTCCCATGGCATGTTCATGGCAACTCGGATATTAGTTCCAAGCCTTCTTTTCCTTGGCCTGAAGCCCCCCTGCGGTAGCTATACCTGCTACTTCTGTTAGTTAACATTTATTACGCCTGTAAGCGTTGATCAGGTGCAATCACTGTGCATCTATCTTCTCATCATCCCTCGCAACAACCTCCACTTTCAGATGCTGAACCTGAGAAGCACAAGGCCAAGGCCAAGGCCACCCAGCTAGCCAGCGGCGGAGCTAGAATTCAAGCCCAGGTGGTCTGGTCCCACAGCCTGTGGTTCTCCTGACCTCTGCGCCATTTTGCCTTTTGTTTGTGGCTCCTCACTGGGCCGTGCTCTTCTCTCTTCCGAGCCCATCTTCCCTCTCTCCCTCTTGTGGAAGAGCTAATAGCTTGTCCAGCTCTGCTGCCTGCTCCCTCTAACTCCTCTCTGGGTCTGTGAAGAGGTCCTGGCTGCCGAAGAGAATTAACTATTTCCTGGGCACCTACTATGAGCCAGGAGCTCCAGTCCTCACAGCGGCCCTGGCCGGGCCCTCTCTCGCCCGAATCCTCCAAAGCCTCGGCATAAAGAGGGACTCACTGATATTTGTGGCATGTTGACATCTACTGTGATTCCCAACTCAGTGATGAGGAACTTGGGCTCATTTAGTGGCCCAGACTAACTTAAAGTTTGGTCTGTAAGGCTACCACATTCCTGGCCGATTCCCTTGTGACAAAGAAGCTGCTAGAACCTTCTCTTCCCCTTGATATTTGTGCAAAAAGCAGGTTTCTCTTTCCCCAGCAGGCCCAGTGGAGCTGACCATTTAACATTACCCTTCCTACTATCTTTCACCACAGTTTATTTGGTGGTTTGATGGGCAGAATACATTCCTGGTCCACGCCTTTTATGTAAGGAGGGCGTTAGTGATGTGGAATGGCGGTGGAAACCACTTTCTAATACATAAGACATAAATACAGCACAAGTGCACAAAGGAGCCATGACTCTTCCTCTTTCCATGGTCAATAAAAAAAGGCCCACAATTTTCCCTCATTAATTTGGTCCAGGATGAAACGGTGGGCTGCAGGTTTTCCAAATGCTTTCTGCAAAATAATGAGGCTGTTAACATCTAGAAGGTGAGGGAGAGCCGGTGACTATGACAGTTTCTATAGAAACTGTGGGGAGGGTGAGACGTACAGCTGTGAAATCCGCATCTCCCCCGTCCCCTCATTGCAAGGGTGAAGTGACGAGATCGCTTTGTGCTGGGCCAGTTCGCTATGCCTTCAGGTGGGAAGGGTGGACTATATAGTGTGATACAAGTAGCATTTGATAAGAAGGGACCTTAGTTTTATGCTTGTAAATAGCAAGGTATGTCTTAAAAATGATGGCTGTTTGTATGTGCCCTGACCACAGAAAAGGTTAAAAACAGATTTTCAATACCACTTTATACCCACTAGGATGGCTACAATAAGAAAGACAGATAATAACAAGTGTTGGTGAAAATGTCAAGAGATTGGAACCCTTGAACATTGGTGGTGGGAATGTAAAATGGTGCAGCCACTTTGGAAAACATGTTGGCAATTCCTCAAAAAGTTTAATGCAGAGTTATCATATGACCCAGTAATTCCACTCCTAAGTATATACTCAGGAGAAATGAAAACACACACACACACAAAAGCTTGCATGTGTGCTGTTCATAAAAGCCCCAGAGTGGAAGGAACTCAAATGTCCATCAACTAATGAACAGATAAAAAAATGTTGTATTTCCATGCCATAGAATAATGTTTGGCAAAACAAAGGAAAAGTATCTCTACATGCTGTTTTGGTTTCTCAGGCTGCTCCAGAAAATGCTTTGAAATGGGTTAGCTTTAAACAATGGGAATTTGTTAACTCACAGTTTTGAGGCCTAGAAACTGTCCAAATAAAAGCATTATCAAGGTGATAATTTCTTTCCGAAGATCTTCGGCCCCTCTGCCAAGGCACACGGTGGCATCTCCTGGTCTTTCCCTTCTCTTCTGAGTTTTGTTTATTTCAGCTTCCTGCTTCTGTGGCTTTCTGTCTCTCTGTGCTCATTCCGTTTATAATGGACTCTAGTAATAGGAGATTAAGTCCCATCCTGAATGAGGTAACCTCACCAAAAGATCCTGCTTAAATTGGGTTTGCACTCACAGGAACAGAGTAGATCTAAGAACACATTTTCCTGGAGTACGTAGCGCTTCAAGCCACGACACGTGCTAAGACATGGGTGAACCTTAAAAACCTTGTGCTAGTTGAAAGAAAGCCGTCACAAAGATCCACTTATCATATCAATCTGTTTATAAGAACTGCCCAGAATCCCAGAGACAGAAAGTAGATTAGTAGTTGCCTAAGGCTGGGGAGGTTGGGGGAAAATATGCAGTGATTGCTAACGGGTATGGGGTTTCTTTTTGGAATGATGAAAATGTTTGAAAATTGATTGGGGTGATGGATTCAAAATTCCATGAATATACTAAAAAGCATGGAATTATATAATTTAATTGGTGAACCGTGTGGTATGCGTATTATATCTCAATAAAACTGTGAGAAAAAGAAGATGCTTGAACATCCTTTGTGTTTTTCTGCCTCGCAGCCTCACGCCTTCCCTGACTGCTGATCTGACAGCACCTCGCTTCTCTTTAAACCTTCCTTGGCGCCCTGCTCACACAGTTCCTTCTGGGTGGGACGTTCTCCTTCCTTTCTCTGTCCTGACCATCTTTCAGGGGTCTAGTCATGCCTCACCCCTTTCACAAAATCTTCCTTGATGACTTTAGTTTGCCCTGAACCCCACCTTCTCTGAGTCTCTACTCACTCAAGAGTTTAGCCCTTGAGTCTAGATGACTCACCTTGCGTTATTCCCGGGTCGTTTCCTATGAGCAACTCATTTCCCAACTAGATTATAAGTTCCTCTACAGCGAGGGTGGGAAACTTCTCCCGTAGCCCTTGTGCTGCCTAGCTGAGAGCTGGGCTTGTGCTGGTTAAAGCTTTGATCATTTGGCTCACAGTCACACTGAAGGGAAGTCACAGACTCACACCCCAGGCAGACAGCAACACACAAGAGGGTTTGACTTGCCTCCTTACATGATTCACTGAGACCTGGAGTAACTAGGTTTACTGAGAGAAGCTCCTCTTTCTTGGAGGGAGCGCCTAGTTGCACGAAGAGCTAAATAAAGAACTGGCGTTATAGAAAACATCATGCCAGCAGATCCTGGGGAGACCACTCCTTATAAAGGAGACTTGTCAGTCGTGGTCCATCCTTTGAAAGGCTGTGGTCAGGAAATTGTAACTTTGTCATGTTCCTTTGTCTCTGTCAGCTGTTTCTTCCCTGCTTCTGTCCCTGGAACCAACTCTTCTTCCCTTTCCAGAAAAGTCAGCTTTCCATCTTGGGTTCCATTGATTAGCAGAAATATCAGCTAAGTTTGTGGTTCATTTACATTTCAATTCACAGTTGCAGAAGCCTGGGGAAGTCTTCTTCTTCAAAATCTTAGGCATTCTAATGCAATGTTTCCAAAGGAATGGGGGAGAGAGAATTGGAGACATGAAGTGTTTTACATTATTTTTTCTTTTTAGGCTGCTTCTGGGGAAATTTCACTATCAATGTTTCCTCTCTTGAAACCCTCTTTGCCAATTTTCAAAGATTTTTTTCTTTATCAGAAGTGGGATATTTTTCAAATGAAATATTTTATGAGCTGTTGTATAGGAAACAGGTAAAAGAGTAGACCCTGGTCAAGATGTCACTGTGAGTTTACACTCCAAAGGCAAAACAAAAATGGAGAAAATATAAAGATGGGACTGTTACAAAGACACAACCGTCATAGTAGGAGACTTTAAGACTTATTTTTCAATAATTGATAGAACAGACAGACAAAATAATCAGAGTATAGAAGATCTAAAGAACATGATTCATCAGCCTGACCTAACTGACAAGTAGAGAGCAATGCACTAAACAAAGACAGAAGGAACTTCTTTTCATCTGAAAGAAAAAAAAGGACATGGAACATTTGCCAAAACTGACCATATACTGGCTCATGAAGCAAGCCTTAACAATTTTCAAAGAATCAGAGTAGATTTTCTGTCTATAATGCAATTAAGCTAGAAATAAATAACACAAAAAACTAGAAAATTTCTAACTGCTTATTAATTAAGCCAAATATTTCTGAATACTTCTATAGTGATTTATTTTTTTATTTTTTTATTTTTTCTTCTTTTTTTATTTTTCTTTCTTTTTTTTTTTCTTTTCTTTTCTTTTTTTCTATAGTGATTTCTTTTTTAGCCTGTGAGTCAAAAAAGAAATCACTATAGAAGTTTGGAAATTAGAAAATAATTTTAACTAAAAGATAATGAAGATTTACCATATCACACTTGTAGTTAAAGTAGTGATTAGAGGGAAATTTATAGCCTTATATAAAAAAGAAGAGAGGCTTAAAATCAATAACTCACACTTCCTTTCAAGAAACAAGATAAAGAAAATCAAGCCAACCCCAAAGAAAATAGAAGGAAAGAAATTGTAAGTAAAAAAGAAGAAATAAATAGAATAGAAAGCAAATAGACAATAAAGAAAATCATCAAAGCCAAAAGTAGATCATTTGATGTCAATAACATTGATGAACTCCTGATAAAACTAATCAAGAAGAAAAGAAAAAACAAAAATTACTAATTTCAGACATCAAAAAGAGAAAAAGACTATCCTTACAGACTTTACAGACATTAAGTAGGGAATTAGATGTTATGAAAAATATCTGTCTATCTTGCATCCAGAATATATAGTGAATTCTTACAACTCAATAATAATAAGAAAAACCCAATAAAATGGGCAAAAGTTTTGAACAGATGCTGCATCAAAGATGATAAGCCAATGGCAAGTAAATATATGAAAAGATACTCAACATATTAGACATCTAAATGCAAATTAACATCACAATGAGATAATACTACACACCAAAACTGGAATGGCTAAAATTAAAACCAAGAGTTGGCAAGAATGAAGGGCAACACTTATGAAAAAATATTAACTCTATGTAGATGGTAATAGGTTAGATATGAATACTGTATTCCATTGAGCAAGCACTGAAGAAGTAATACAAAGAAATATAGCCAAAACTCCAAAAGAAATATTAAAATGGAATAATAATAATAAAAAAATTAAACCAATAAAAAAGAAGTCTGGAAAGGGGAAGAGAGAAACAAACAAACAAACAAACAACAGAAGGAACAAACAGAAAATAACATGGATGACCTAAATTCAAACATAATTAATTACATTAAATGTAAATGGTCTATGTATACCAAAATAAAAGTCAGAGATAATCAGAATAATAAAAATACAAGCCCCAACTATATACAATGTATAAGAAATCCCATGTGAAAAGAGAGCTGGAATGGCCATATTAATGACAGAAATGTTAAACTTCAAAACAAGTAATACTTCCAGGAATAAAGAGGGAATGTACATAATAAAAGGGTCAATTCATCAGGACCTAATCATCCTAGATACTTATTCGCCTAACAACAGAGCTTCAAAGTACATGAAGCAAAACCAGATCAAACTGAAAGGAAAAACAAATTCACAGTTATACTTGGAGATTTCAACACTCCTCTCTCAGTAATCAATAAAACAAGGAGACAGAAAATCAGTAAGGATATAGAAGACCTGAGTGAAAATTTCAACCAGTATGACCTAATTGACATTTATAGAACTGTCTATTCAAAAACATTAGAATTCACATTCTTCATAAGCATTTATGGGGCATATGAAAAACCTTAACAAATTAAAAAGAATAGAAATAATAAAATGTATGTTCTGTAACTATGAACATTTAAGCTAGAAATCAATAATAGAAAGATACCTTTAAATCTTGGAAATTACCCCCACATTTCTAGGGGAAGCCAGGAGGGGAAGTATTTGAAAATATTTGAACTCGTGAAAACAAGGACACAGCATATCAAAACGTGTGTGATGCTGCTAAAGCAGTGCTTGCTTAGAGGGTAAATTTCAAGCACGTTACACTACATGGTAGTTTGGAGCATATATATGTCAGAAAAACACGTTCTTAAACTTAATCCATTCCTTGTGGTTGTGAACCTATTGTAAGCAGGGCATTTTAATGAGGTTATTTCAGTTGAGATGTGGCCCACCTCAGTCAGGATGGGTCTTAATCCTATTCCTGGAGCCCCTTATAAATGGAATGAAATTCAGACACAGAGAAAGAAAGCCATAGGAAGCAAGAGGCTGAAATTCAACAGAACCCAAAAGAGAGGGGAGAGGCCAGGAGAGGCTTCCATGTGCTTTGTATGTGACAGAGAAGCCCAGGACCAAGGATTGCCAACAGCTAGCCCCATTCTTCAGGGAGAAAGCATCATCTTGATGGTGCATTGATCTGGACTTTTTCCTAACCTTGAAGCTGTAAGCCATTAAATTCCCATTGTTTAAGTCAACCCATTGCATGATATTTGTTTACACAGCCAAGGAAATGAAAATATACTAGGAAAAAAGAAATGTCTCAAATCAATACCTTAAGCTTCCACCTTAAGAAATAGAAGGAAAAAAGTACAAACTAAGTAGAAAACATGTAGCAGGAAGGAAAATAAAAAGAAGAATGTGAAACAATGAAATTGAAAATAGACAAATAAGGCAAAATCAATAAAACTAAAAGCTTTTTTTTAGTCAATAAAATTGATAAACTTCAAGTCAGACTGATCAAGAATAAAAGAGAAAGAAACAAATATTACCAATATCATGAATGTAAGAGGGCACATTACTACAGACACAGAAATTATTGAGAGGTAATAAGGGAATATTACAAACAACTTTATGCCCATAAACTTGACAGCTTAGATGAAATGGATCATTAGATGAATTGACATCAAAAGACTGAAACCACCTAAACTCACTCAGGAAGAAATAGATAACCTGAATAGTCCTACATCTATTAAATAAGTGAAATTTGCAGTTTAAAATATTCCAACAAAGAAAACTCCAGGCCCAGTTGGCTTCATGGTGAATTCAAATATATATATTAAAAAATAACACCTAAAGAAAAAAACAAATATGAGTTGACATCTTCCAATAACAAAAACAAAAAACAAAAACAATAGTAACACTATACAAACACTTCCAGAAAATTGAAGAGGTGAGAACACTTGTGAACTTAGTTAAAGAAGCCAACATTATCCAACTTTACCCAGCAAAGATATCACAAGGGAAAAAAACGATGAACCAACATCTCTCATGAACACAAGTAAAACAAATCTTCAACAAATATTAACCAATCAAATCTATCAATATGTAAAAAGGGTAATACCTCATAAACATCCAAGTAAGATTTATTCCAGGGTACAAGGATGATTCAATATTCGAAAACCAATCAATTTAATAAACAACATGAATAGTCCAAAGAAGAAAAACCACATGATTATATCAACTTATGCAAAAAAGGATTTGACAAAATTTAACAAATGTTCACAATTAAAACTCTTAGTAAACTAAAAGTGGAAAGGAGCTCCCTCAATATGATAAAGGGCATATGTAAAAAACCTATCGCACTAACATAATACTGAATGGTGAAATATGGATCAGAAACAAGGCAAAGATATTTGTTCCCACCACCCCTACTGAACATAGTACTGGAATCCTAGTCAATGTAATAAGGAGAAAAAAGGAAATAAAAGGCATACTAATTGGAGAGAAAGGAATAAAACAGTCTGTATTTGCAGAGAGCTTAAGTCTAAGGAATTTACAAACACTGCTAGAGCTAATAATTGAGTCCACAAATGTTGCAAGATACAAGATCAGTATACAAAAATCAGTTATATTTCTATATCCTAACAATGAAAAGTTGCAAAAAAACCACACCAAACATTAGTACCATTTACAATATTATCAAGAATATGAAATACTTAGGTATAAAATCTAACAAAACATGTGTCAAATATATATGCTGTAAACTACAAAATATTGATGAAATAAATCATATATACAAATAAATGGAGAAATGGAGTGGAAAACTAAATATCATTATTATATTAATTCTTTCCAAACTGATTCAATGCAATCTTGATGAAAATCGAGATATTGATAATATAATTCTAAAATTCATGTGGAAAATGAATGGAACTTGAATAACCAAGACAATTTTGAAAAAGAAATACAAAGTTTTAGGATTCATGCTATTTGATTTCAAGTATTATTATAAAGCCATGGAAGTCAACACAAGATAGTATTAGTAAAAGGTTAGAAAAGACGATATCGTCCAGAAATAAATCCACAAATATATGGCCAACTAATTTTGACAAAGATGCAATGACAATTTTATGGAGAAATGTTATTCTTTTCCATAAATAATGCTTGAACAATTGGATATCCATTGGGAAAAAAAGAATCTGAGCCCATACCTTGCTGCCTATGATCCTTAAATATAAAAACCTATAGCTATATATAAAAGTTCTAGAACAGTGTTCTTCAACAGGACTTCTTGCAACAATGAGTAGATCCTGTATCTGTGCTTTCCAACATGAGAGCCACCAGCCATAAGTAGCTATTGAACATTTTAAATGTGACTAGTGTGACCGAGGAATTGAATTTTAAATTTTATTTAATTTAAATTTAAATTGTCACATGTGGTTAGTGGCTACCATATTAGACAATGCAGTTGGAGAAGAAAATATGGGAGAAAATTTTGTGACCTTGGTTTAGGCAAATATTCCTTATATATGACACTGAAAGCAATATCAATGCCAAAAAAAAAAAAAAAAAAAAAAAAAAAAGCAGTTATTTGTCCTTCATCAAAATGAAAACTTCTGCTCTGTAAAAGACTCTTAAGAGAATGAAAAGACAAGCCACAGACAGGGAGAAAATACTTGTAAACCACATATCTGACAAATGGCTTATATTTAGAATATGTAAAGAACACTTAAACCTCAAAAAAAAACAAACAAATTAAATATGAGGGGAAATATTTGAACAGACACTTCATCAAAGGGTATATAAATGAATAGCGCACAAACGTATGAAAACATGCTCAACTTCATTAGTCATTAGGGGAAAAAAATTAAAACCATAATGAGATACCACTACATACCTTTTAGAATGGCTACAAAAGAAAAAATATAGTCTAACAATAGCAAGTGTTGACATGAATATAGAGCAACTGGAACTCTCAAACATTGGTGGGAATGAAAAATGGTACATTTCGGAAAGTATTTTGATAGTTTATAATTAAATTAAAATTCCATTGCTTCGTATTTACCAAAGAGAAATGAAAATACACGTTCACAACTGACTTGTAAGAGAATGTTGGTATCAGCTTTGCAATAGTCCCAAACTGGAAACAACTCCAGTACCTATCAATAGGTGAATGGAACACAGATTGTGGTACACCCATACAATGGAATACTTCTCAGTGATAAAAATAAATGAACTACTGATCATGCAGCAACATATCTGAATCTAAAAAATGTTATGCTGATCCAAAGAAGGCTAACACAAGAGTCCATGCTGATTCTATTTATATGATGTTCAAGACTTGGCAAAAATAGCCATGGTGATAGAAATCATAGCGTGCATGCTTGTTGGGGGTGGTTATTGAAATGACCTTGAGGGCTGCTCTAAATGTTATAAATCTTGATTGATGTCTTCATTACACGGGCATTGTGATTTGCCAATGCATACTGAATTTTACACTTAAGGTCTGCAATTTGCTGAATTTAAAAGTTCCCTCAAAAATTGAGGGGGATATTGTAGCAGTTTGGCATTACGTGTGATTTCCAAAAATAGATAGTGGATTATATTTGTAAACTGGTCTGTTCCTCTGGGCGTGATTAAATTATGATTGGGGCTTTGACTGGGCCACGTCAGTAGGGTGTTGAGCCGTGCCCCTTGGTGGGTGGGAACTCATAGATAAAAGACACGCAAAGGAGTCATGGAGCTGGAGTTTTGAGTTGGAGTTTTGATGGAGTTTTAATGCTAGAGCCCGGGGAAGCAAGCACACAGAGGAGCTTGGTGGTGAAGAAGGAGAGAAGGCCCTGGGAAGAGACAAGCCATTCGCCTGATAGTCTACAGCTGGCCTTGTGGAGAGACGCAAGCCTAAGCCCAGAGAGAGGCAAGCCCCGGGAAGAGAGGAACCCAGGAAGCCTGAACCCTGGCAGACGTCAGCAGCCGTCTTGCTCCAACACGTGGCCATAGACTTTGGTGAGGGAAGAAACTTAGGCTTTACGGCCTGGTAACTGTAAGCTTCTACCCCCAAATAAATACCCTTTTATAACTTATAACAGATTTCTGGAAATTTGCATCAGCATCCCTTTGGCTGACTAATACGGATATCTATTCACAGATATGAAGTGATCTTCATGATATGTTGTCAAATGGAAAAAAAACGAGGTGTGAAACTCTGTATACAGTTGGCAACTTTTTGAAGGAAACTAATAAAAATGATTATCTCTAAGGGGCTAGATGGAAGACAGAGGAAGGGGCAGGGTGAATGTGACACTTTTTTGAATTATCGCATTCTACCATTTTTACTTTGGTATCATGCAAATAATAAACTTAAATTGATATCTAAAGACAAAACTTTTAAAATCCCTAGAAAATTGAAAATCAAAAAGAAAATGAAAGAACTACAATAGTAAAGAGAATTATTTCGTGTTACTTTAGGATACAATATTGTGATTGTCCTTAGTTGAAGTTGCTGTATTCAGAGCACAAGTAGTACTACAAAGAAATCTTAAGTTTCAGTTGAAACTAATTGTTTTTAGTAATATTGGTATTATTCTTTTAAAGGTATTTTAAAGGGGAATAAAGCAAGTTCATAAATGATGTTTGTATTGTTAAGATCCACCTTTTGCATACAAAATGATACCATCATAAAATTCAAGAAATGAAACAAAATCCATGAATGATGTTTGTGTCGGAAATGTCAGTGTGATCGTATAATAGCTGGTGTCTTTTTAATGTGCACGTGCTGGCACAGCCCACTAAAAATGCCTCAGTGAAAAGCGTCGCTAGAACCCGATTGTGGCCTCTCAAGCCCATTCTTTAATCCAAGGAGCCAGGGCCTTGGTTCTGGGTGGGGGGCAGGAAGCACACAAGGCAAGCCTGCTCCAGGACATCTCCTTGTGCCCCAAAGCAAGGAAGTTACCAAAGTCAGCTGGGCTTCCGGCCCACGAGTGCAGGGACCAGCAGACTCCCGTTTTTCAAAGAAAGGAACTTGGAGCATAAAAAATTCTAATGGCGAATGATTGAGACACATGGAACACGTAAAAACACCTAAGCGCATGATGATAGTTCTAAGAAGGAAAAGCAGAGCGAGACAAAGCAAGAGAGAGAGTGAGCGATAGGAGAAAGAGAAAGGACAAGGGAGAGAGAAGGGAGGAAAAGGCCGGTTCCTTGGCAACCGCTGGAAGCACAAAATCATGACTCTGGTAAAGGGCAAGAATCGTGCACCGTCCTTTCCTATACGAGGGAAATCTCTTATCAGCTAATACATGTGGAAGGACTGTTAGAATCAGAAAACAACCGTTTTCAACCCTTAGTAGAATCATTGATTCAGGCAAAGACTGTCAGTGGACGGAGTCTTGGGATGAAAGGCACAGAGAGGTTAGGTAACTTGCCCAGGACACACAGCTAACCAGTAGCAGAGGCAGGACTCAAACTCTGCCAGCCGTACTGTAGCAGCGTGGGCATAACCACGACACGGCTTCCCCTCATAAAAGGCAATATTTCTTAAACTCATCCCGTGGTTCAGTAAGTATTCATTGTGCACTTACGTTGCTGGGAACGCCGCAGTACACGTAACACACGCATCCCTGCTCTCGTGGCCATCACACGCGTGTGTGAGGGGGGGACCCCGGGTCTATGGGTACCTGGGTGTTTATTATGCCATTCTCTGTAATTTTCTGTGTTTGAGAGTCTTCGTAACAGCAATAAAAAAAAGGTAAATGAGAGAGATTATGACCTTGTCTTATTGGCATCAATTAATCTTGTTCAAATTCATAATATTTCCTTGTTATCAAGTCAGAGAGGGAGACAATGGAGCTATTTTGCTGCGTGGAACCTTTTAAATTGGGCAATCTGGAAGACAGCTCAGCAGCCTATTTCTATTGAAGTCTTTTCAGTTGTCTGTTCAGTGTCAGGAACATCTTGATTCTCCCAGGAAAGTAGTTATAAATAACAGCAATTTAAAAAAAGTCCCCCCTGCAATCTCAAGATTCTCTTCAATTACAGTCGTATCACAGATAGATTTATGTTCCTCATTATGAAGGTGAAGGCTGGCCAGGAAGGCTGTGGGTTTTGGATCAGCATTTAAAGCCCCTTTAGGGTCCAGCGTCGCCCGAGCCCGGGGCATGCTGGTTATTAGGCTGTGCTGAGAGCCTTAGCACTTACCTGCCATCTATTGGCACCTGCACGTGGGCCAAGCACAGGCCTGCATTTTTAAAACCCAGCAGGGCGGAGCCACCCCTCCTAATCAATGGCACATCTAATCGATGACAGTCCCAGAGAGGGTAGCGGAGACTTGTTCCAAATTCTGCCCAGGAATGAGGTAACTGTCAGCCAGGAAACAAGCTCCTGGTCTCTGAAGTGTGAAACTTCATTTAACACCTTTGCCAATGTGCTGATTTCTCAGTATAGGAAAAAATCGCTTAAATATAATTACAGTGAAATCTTGTGTAATTATTTGCAGAAGCTTTGAAGTCTGAGGGGTCCCGAGCTACCTGGTTTATGGACCTCCCAGAAACTTCATCTCCTCCTGCCTTGGATTATGGTTCTGAGTTACAAGTTACTCGGGAGATAGGGCCTGGTGCTTTTCCTAAACTAGGGTTTAGGAAAGTTTCAGATCCTTTGCTACATGCTTCATAAATATTTGGGGAATGGATAAATGAATGAATGTACGATCGCCCCAAGGACAAGGAATGGTCAACATTTTCATGCCCATGGGAGTCAACATAGTACCAGGAGATGGTAGATGCTCCATAAGTGAATGAATGAATGAATGAATGAATGAATGAATGAATGACATGCATTCCTGATAGGGAGGGAAGCTGCCCTTTTACTCGTGGTGTCTGGGCTTTTTAGTTCCTTGCCTACCAAGGTTACCCCTGGTAATCCGTCATCTGCCAACTTCCACGGCAGCCCAAACTGCTCCCTTCTCTCCCACCCGCTCCGGGAGCCGACCCAGCTGGGCCGTGCCCTGCCCACCCTGCCACCCACCCAGCCTCCCCACTGCAGCCTGGAAACCAGCTCTCGGCTTTCCTGAGACGGGCGTCTCTTGGGCAGGGGGCTCGTGGGTGGTGGATCCTGGAAGACGCACTGTGGACCAGGTGGCCCCCTCTCCTGCTTGCCCCCCACCCTGGGTCTGAGAGGAGCCTGTCCATCCTGGGGGGTCGTTCCTTTTGACAGGCTCCACCAAAACAGTCGGGCTGGTCGGGACCCATCAAGGCCGGCTGCTTTCAGGCAGTGAATTGAATTTGCAACAAGATAATCAGTTATTGATTGAGAGGGTGGGCTGAGGCTCCCGCCTGCTTCTGAGGAGATAAACTTCTTCTTCTGGAATATTTACCGGTCTGGGGGAGACAGAGACGGCTTATGCTGAGACAGCCGGAAGTCGCCTCTGGAGGGGGAGAGGTGCCGGTTTTTATGTAGGTAAAACGTGACTACAACGTGCACCTTTGGCAATGGGTGAGGAGGGGAGGAAAGTCAGAATTGGAAGGGTCCTTAGGAATCGTCAGTCTCCCCCCCTTTTCCTGGGGCCCGAGGCCCAGCAAGGGTAAACGATGGCTCCCCCCCCCACACCCCGCTGGAGGTCAAGTGGGGATTGAAGCTGCTCCTAGGTTCCCCACCTCATGCAGGTGTCACTGCCTCAGCTAGGATGCCTTCTGGATGCTTCCAACCTCCCCCACCTGTCACCCCGGGTCCCCGGATTCCCATGGAGGATCCCCACCCGGCCAGGGCCAAGACCAGGGCTTCTCCACTGCCCGGGAGAAACCCCACAGCGAAGATGCTCTGACTGCAGGAGGCACCCTTGACTTACAACAGTATCCTGGGAAAGCCAGGGAAACCCTAACCAGAATTAGGGCTCACAATGATTATAAAATGTGTCCCGGTTTCAGACAAATTAAGAGGAGAAAAAAATGTCTGTCTAAGAGCCATGGAAGCACGGTGGTGTCATTTTCGTTGTTCTCATTATTAATTTGTTTACATCTCGCTTTGTGCCCGAGGGATCTGCCACGGGGAGCTGAGATGACTGATCCTGAGTCCCCCCGGCACCTCTCGATTGACAGGAGGCCACGGAGGAGGCCCGTGGGTCCTGGGCCCAGCACCCTGTCCAGCCTCAGGCCTGGGCGAAGGCTTCTCTCGGGCGGGGGCTGCCTGAGCACGCTCTGGGGTGCAAGGCCCGCCGCCCCCAGCCCCAAAGCCCTGAGCCTTTCTAGGCCACCTGAGTCCATCCGCCCGAGACAAACCTGGGTGGCCAAGGGGCTGCTAGCGGAGGGTGTGGATGGACCTGGGGTGCTCACCCAAGGCCAGGGCTCCTCCCTACACAGGATGAGTGTGTGGGAGAGGAGGGGTGGGCTTGGGGCAGGGCCAGAGCCTGGGCCTCCTGTCCCACGTGGGACAGAATTCTAAATTTGAACCTGACTGTGGCTTGTCGAGGGAGGAGGGCAGAACGTGTTCTCGTCGGCAGTTTGGGGCGTGATTTATTCGTGGGTGTCTCTTCGCTCTCTGGCCCCAAACCTGCAAATATCAGGGCGGCCCTAACATTTGCGTGAAGGGTGCAGGGTCTAGCATGTTCTCTTCCTTTCCCTGTGGCTTCGAGCACCAGCCCCAGCGTCAGGCAGCCTGGGGTCCGCTTTAGAGGCTTCCCGCGCGGAATCCAGGAGTCTCCCTATTCCTCTCTGCACCGCCCGCTGGGAACTCTTGGCAGGGCCAAGTTTATGGTTTGCACCGTGTCCCCCAACAAGATCTGCTGAAGTCCTCACCCCCCCACCCCACCCCGATACCCAGCTTGCGGCCTTATCTGGAAAGAGGATCCTTGCAGATGGAATTAGTTCAGTCAATACGAGGTTGTCGACTGCAGGGTGGGCCCTTAACCTAATGTGCCTGGGTCCTTGTAAGAAGGCGAGAAGAGACACGGCAGAGACCGGGGAGGCCATGTGACGTGGAGGAGGCAGAGGCTGAGAGCCGTGTCCACAGGCCATGGAATGCTGTGAACGGCGGCCACCAACGGAAGACAGGGGAGGCCAGGAAAGGGCACCCGCGGGCGTCAGAGGGAGTCTCCAGAATTGTGACACCATACATTTGTGCACTTCTCTTTACTGCAGCTATGCTTCCTGTTTCCTCTCGGCCGGTGGAAGTTTTCAAGCAGTTTGCTGGGCTCCTGCCTCCCTCATCCCCAGAAGTTAGCATCCAGGGCTGGTTTCGGTCCAAACGCCCCTTCTCCGCCTTGTGCCGGGAAGTCCCTGCATCCTGGCCCCGCTCTGGGAGCCCCATTTCCCTAGCAGCGCCGCCTTCTTATTCCTCTCCACATCCGAAAGGGCAGGAGGGTTTTGCAGTGACCCAGGCCAGCCAGGTAGCGGGCACTACGGCGGTGCGTGTTTACTCTGGAGGGAGCCTTTTCCATCTGCAAATATTAGCTGATCCTTCGCGTCACTCGAGAGCGACACCAGCGAGCTAAGGACGGGGGCCGTGGTGGGAACTGCAGGGAGAACGAAAGGACAGGATCAAAGAGTTCTCCAGGGGGCTGCATCAACATACGTGGCAACCCCCTGGCCTCCGTTATATCCGTGATAGAGTTTGGCCCCTGTTCCTTGGGTATTCCAGGGAATTCTGCTTCATTAATTTTCTGGTCACCTTGGAGTTAACTGGAGGCGGGGGGGCGGGGGGACATGCCTTTCGCTGTGGATTTGGTTGTGGCAAATCACTCTGGGTTGTGGCCCCTTCCTCCTGTCCTTGGGAAGCCTGTTGTAGGGCCAGATGGCTCTTGCGGCTGGCGGTGGGCCAGGGCCCCCTTCCAGGTGCATGCAGAAGGCGGAAGGGGCTGGGCGGTGTCTCTCCTGGATCAAGCACCTAGCCTGTGAGCTCTTGTATTCCTCCAGCAGGCCCTCTGGCACTCGTCGGCCTCCCTTGTCAGCTGCGGCAAAGCATTCCCAGGTAACTCAGGAATCTCGCTGGCTGCGTCCCAGGTAATTGAGGTTTCTCTGTGTTCTCCTGTCTGTTTCTATTCTCTTTCCCCTTCTTCTGAAAGACGGTGAAGGTGAGAACAAGCAAGGCAAGCGGTAACTGCTGATGGGCTGGGTGGAAAAGCTCCTAGGCTTGGGTCTCGGAGCCGCAGGGGAGGAAGCGATATTCTGCTTTGTGTGCCCAGCATCCTTCTGTCCATTGGGGCTTGCTCATCCTCCTTCCCAAATGGTCCTGGGGGGACATCAGACATGGGGCCCTGCCAAGCCTTGGACAGCTGGCCCTGCTTGCACCCTGAATTCAGGGCATGTGGGCCAGCTGCTCATTTGTCTTCACAAATGGAACCCCGTTAGGGACGCCGGGCTGGGAGAGTTGCCTTATACGATTTCCTGTTATACAAATGCTAATATTGAAACCAACTGGCCTCAAGTGAGAAATCTGTAATTAGCCAAAAGAAGATCTCTATTTCAAATCATCCCTGGGTACCGATTTTGGAGACCGACTCCTGAGCTCTGCCCCAGGTGGCTGTTCATATTTCTTATCTAACAGGAAAAGGCATGTGGTGAGGGCAAGGGAATGTGCCTTGGCGAGTTTTTTAAGGGATAAAATATGTGTCTAAAATTCTGCTGGGGAGTGTCTGGAAAAGGAAAGTGACTAAATCCATGAAATAAGCACAGTGGCTTCCCCCTCACAGCCACGTGCCCACCCCCGTGTCTCCCATGGCAAATGGCAGCAGCCTCCCGTGTATCCCCTTTCCTGCATCTGCAGATGAAGAGTGATGAAGCGTGATGGCTATCGCGGCATTCCACAGCAAACCATGTTCTATAAATGCTGGTTGCCAAAAAGGTTGGGTAAAAACACCTCCCGATACACCTGGCCCGTGTGTGCAGGGGTATGCCTGGGAGCACACGCTCCTGTGGCCTGAGGGTTTTATGGCCAGCTGGACACTGGGTCTGGAAACCAGGGTTTGAGCCCCAGCTCTGCCACCGGATTAGTTTCTCGTGGTTGCTGTAACCAATTACCCCAAACCTGGTGGCTTAAAATGGTTCTGGAGGCCAGGTGTCCAAACTGAGTCTTACAGGGCTGAGCTGAAGGTGTTGGCAGGGCAGGGGAATAGCTACGTCTGGTGGGTGCCGGCATTCCTTGGCTTGTGGCCACATCCCTCCAATCTCCCTCCACGGGTGCACTGCCTTCTCTTCTGTCTGTTAAATCTCCCTCTGCCTCCCTTTATAAGGAGAATCCAGGCTAATCGCCACATGCCCAAACCCTTAATTTGGTCACACCTGCAAAGTCCCTTCTGCCATCTAAGGTGACATAGCCACAGGTTCTGGGATTAGGACGTGGGTGTCTGGTGGTCCACGATTCAGCCAACCCCCATCATTATCTCTTTCTATAAAGTTGCGTGAAGGTTCACGTCTCTCTTTTGCAAAATGAAGGGTTGAGCCCAGTGCTCCCTGTGGCCTTTCCACGCCAGAGCGTGCGAGGCTTGGATGCAAACCCTCTGGTTTGAACCTGTTTCTTCCTCCACAGTTTGTTGAGGTTGTTGATGACGCTTCTGCTTTCCAAGACCGACTTGTCCTCTGGGTGCCGTGGTGGGGAGGGTGAGGAGGGAGGTGTGCCACTCTAGAGGGAGACTCTGGAACTAAGCTCGGCCACGCACTGTGGTGGACCTTGGATGACTCATTCCTCACGCCTCCCCACCCCCAGTTTTCTCTGTCGTAAAATGGAGGTGATGATCGTCCTTCTTTTGTTGGGATAAACGAGAAGATGCATAGTACCCAAAATGCAGTAAGCCTCTGTAGATGCTTCTAGTATTCCAGCTCATGGCCTCACTCTCACCTCCATCATCGTCACCACTACCAACATCGAGCGGATGCCGCCATATTGGATTCCCACACAGAGAAAACATAATCCAAGATTCTCCCCATGATTGTTACTCTGTCCCAGCTCCAGTTGCCACCATCTTCTACCTGGGCAATCACAAATCATCTCCCAGCTGGTCAGAACTTCCCTCCAGTTCCGCCTTCTTTCAATCCATTCCCAGATTGCTGCCTGACTTATCTTTCTAGAACTGAGTGGCTCCTGTTGTAACAGGCAACAGACCTCACAGAATTGTGTCCACACCCCTGGGCTGTCCTTCGAGGACCTTGACCATCTCACTCTGACCAGCCTTCCCAGCCTTATCTCTAGTGGCGTCCCCACCAGAGCCGTTGTGTTACAGAGACACCGTCAGTGACTGGCTGTTCCCCAGAAAAGCCTCCGGCCTCCCTGCCTCCCTGCCTTTGCCCATGCTGTCCTCCTGGAGAGCTTCCTCCCTCTTCCAAATTGCAGGCCAAACGTTTCTTTCTGGTCTGAGTTTTTGTCTTTCCCTCTGTGATGTGCCCTTTATTGGTGAATGTGCATCTGAGGAGGGGGTACCCTCAGGGGAAGGGGCAGATGGTGGACGCCTTACTCAGTTTCCTCGTGGGTTGGGATTGGGGTCATTGGCATTTGTAGCAGGTTTCTTCAGTGCTGCTTGGCCACTCTTGTTAGATCTGTTTAGGGACTCTGTGGGGAGGGAGCTTGGAGACTGACATCCAACCCACTGTCCATTCGGTTGTGTACTCATTTAAACAGCTTGTGTCTTCTCAGAGAAGCTCAAACCCTGTGGCCCCTCATCAGCGACTCTGACAGCAGTTCTGGGCGGGTGTGTGCTCATTGCCCCAGGGGTCCTCATGCCAGCCCCATGCTCAGGTGGCTCAGGAAGTTGTGTCTCATCCTCATTGTCGAAGGACTCTATGCTGGCCAAGCTTGGCTACTTACGACAAGAACATGCACTGTGCTTCTGCACTGTGGGCCAGACTCAGTTCCAAGGTGCTTGTTCTATTTCTATCTCTACCTAAATATCTCCATCTATCTCTCTATCTATGATCTATCTATCTATCTATCTATCTATCTATCTATCTATCTATCTATCTATCATCTATCTATCTATCATCTATCTTCACCACTGTCATCATCATCTATTATCTTCATCATCTATTTAGAGGGAATTAGCTTTCTCCTTTACTGTATTTCTAGGTACCGACATCTGTATTAGTTTCCTATGCTGCTATAATGAAATAGCACACCTTTATTAGCTTACAATTCTGGAGGTCAAAAGTCCTAAAATCAAGGTGTCATCAGCAGTCCCCTAGGGCACTCGGTGAGATTCTGTTCCTAGCTTTTACTAGCTTTTAGAGGCCACCTATGTCCCTGGCTCATGGCCCCTTCCGCCATCTTCAAGGGCAGAAGAGTCCGCAGCATCTCGCCTCTCTGACCTCTGCTTCCATTGACCCGCTTCCTTCTCTGACACTGGCTCTCCTGCCTCCCTCTTTTGAGGACCTTGTGACTACATTGGGCATGCCTAGATTACCCAGGATCAGACTCCCCATCGCAAGGTCCTCATTTTGATCACACCCACCAAGTCTCGTTTTTGCCATGTAAGGTAACTTATTCGCAGGTTCTGGTGATTAGAACCTGCACCTCTTTGGGGGGCCATTATTCTGTTCTTCAAGAATATATACTATTTTAGTTCCCCTTTTATAGATGGTGAAACTATGGCACAGAGAATTTAAGTAACTTCCCAAAGACATAGCTGGTGAGCACGGGAGCCAGGGCCTTGAACCCAGGCAGCGGGCTCCAGAGTCCAGCTTCTAGAACATTTCTGCTTCTGTCTGCGACTTTTCCAGCAAAGAGACTGGTAGGAACCAAGGTTAGGTACTGATCATTTATCAAACAACAACATTCAGGTATTGCTAGGAATGCAAGAAAAAGAAAAGGCCAAACTTCTGACCGCAAGAAGCGTATGAGGTAGCTAAGGAGACAAGGCCAATGCAGAGAGGGTGAGAGCGTGTTCCAGTGCAATGAAACTGCAGATTTTAGTCAATCAGAGGCTTGGCTATGGGAAAGGTGTGCTGTGATAGCTTCACTTTCATCTGGCTTTGATCAGCAAGGAACTGGGTTTAATGAGCCAGTAATTACAGCAGGCTTGTCCTAAAGTGGGTCCATTCAGGAAGCAGAGGACGTTTTGTGGCCCCCACCCCAGTCTCCCCTAATATACCTGAATTTGAAAACCTGGAACTGGGGACACAGTCAACATCACCAACATGAGGTTCTTAGTAGGGAGCAGGGCAAGGGACATCCATAAAAAGCTAGTGTGGAATATGCTTTGCTTTCCAAATGAAGCAAAGTCTTGTTTATTTCCATGTGTTTTTAGTTTCCCGGCTGCTAAAACAAATACCATACAGTGGGTTGGCTTAACGCCAGGAATTCAGAGGCTGGAAGGCTGGCTTCCTCTTGGGGTCGGTAGCTTCTGGCTGGCCAGCAGTGTTTGGGGTTCCTTGGCTTTTCCCTCCCATGGCTCTACCATGGCAGCATCTTCTCCTTTCTCTCCCAGGTTCATGGACTTCCAGCTTCTGAACGCTCCCTGTAGATCTCTCTCTCTCGGTCTGAATTTCATTCGTCTTATAAAGGCCTCCCGTGATCTGGGTTGCAGCCCAGCTCGATTCAGCTGGGCCACCCCTTAGCTGGAGTAACGTCTTCAAAGGCCCTGCTGACAATGGGTTTGACAGGGATCCAGCCAGAGGACTGGGGCTTGGGACCTGAACATGCCTCTTGTGGGGGACACGATTCAATCCCCAGCCCCAAGTCTGTAACTCACACCAAGCTACCAAACCCAATGATCTGCAATTAGCACTGCCCCACTTCCCGGAGTGTTAGAGTTTGCTTCTGCAATGTTTGAAGACTGTTAGGTACTCTCACAATTCCCCCGATGAACTGTTGACAGGGTTATTTTTCTGTGAGTTGCGGAAGAAAGTTCATGAAGAAATGTCTGCCTAGTCCTTGCAATTAATTAATCCAAGTTCCAGTTAAGCTCATGTCACTACTTCAGGACGAGGGGAGGCACCCCCACAGAAACGAGGGAGTGAGATGGTCTCTCTGGTGTCCCACGTAGGTGGAGATAAACGAAGTGACCCTAAGGAGACGGCATGACCCAGACTCTGCATCGCCCTTTGAGGTGATGTGATAGGCTAGAAAACAGAGCCGGTCACCGTGGGGGTTCGTCGGCCTTGGAAGTACTGGAAAAGGAAATTCACGGGTGGGCCTCAGTGAGCTTTTCCCAGCTCAGGTTGGAGATGGAGTTGACCAGTCACAGCAGTGCTTCCCCTGCCTGGGTGCAGAGTCAACTGAGAAGCAAGACAGAGGGATGAGGCAGATGGGGCTGCAGGGCTGGCGTCTGGGGGGTGTGGCTGAGACCCCAAGTCAGGTGGGTTTCCGGGTTCTGAGTCCTGGAGTCACCGTCCTGGGTGGGCGTGGGCTGTGCTGCTTTGCTAAGGCTCCCCTGGGGGGGACAAAGCCCCCGGAAACTGACCCCTGGGGAAGCAGAGGATGCCGGTGCTCCGGGGGAAGATTCCTCCCACGGGAAGAGGGAGAGAAGGAAAGGTTTGGACAATGCTCAACCCGTTCTTCCTGCCAAACTCACAAATGAGGCATTCTTTATCCTCTGGGGGTTGGGGGAGCGAGGGAGGCTCCTTCCAGCTCTCCCTCTGCACCTCCCCATCCCGACTCCCAGCTCCCTCC
>JAKSZT010053883.1:1390078-1584057 GCA_026826555.1 Tolypeutes matacus | reverse complement strand
TCTGCACCTCCCCATCCCGACTCCCAGCTCCCTCCAGCTCTCCCTCTGCACCTCCCCATCCCCACCCCCAGCTCCCTCCAGCTCTCCCTCTGCACCTCCCCATCCCCACCCCCAGCTCCCTCCAGCTCTCCCTCTCACCTCCCCATCCCCACCCCCAGCTCAGCCCTGGGCCGCCTCCAGCTCTCCCTCTGCACCTCCCCATCCCCACCCCCGGCTCCCTCCAGCTCTCCCTGTCACCTCCCTGCTGGCCGCTGGCCTTCTTGTTTGGTTTCGCAGCTTGGAGCAGCTCACATGTGGCATCGTTCCAGGTATGGAGCTCCTCCAGCCAAGCCAACTGTGCCCTAGTCAGGATTGCTTGAGTGCCTGACTGACAGCTCAGCCTTCCTTTCTGGGGGGGGGGGGGGTTTTTTCCCCAGCCCGGGGATTCCCGCAGGGGGGGGGAGCTCACTGATGAGGCATTTCCTGTGTCTCCTCCAACCCCCCTGCTGTGCTCTGAGGGGAGACAGAGAACCCAGCATGCCTGTGCTGGCTCAGCGCCTCCCTCCCTCTCAGAGCCCTCTGCGCGGGGGGCCTGTGTTCTCCAATGCCCCCTGCCCCAGGCTCTATTAGTGACAAAGGTGATGTTTAGCTTTCACCTACAACCTCCTGGTTTGATTTCTCAATAAGTTGAGAACTTAGGTGGGGGATTGTATTAGTCAGCCAAAAGGGGTGCTAATGTAAAATACCAAAAATGGGTTGGTTTTTATAAAGGGTATTTATTTGGGGTAGAAGCCCACATAAAGCGGGGTAGTAGGCCATAAAGCGTTAAGTTTCTTCTCTCACCACAGTCCATTGCCATGTGTTAGAGCAAGACAGCTGCCGGCGTTTGCCAGGGTTCAGGCTTCTGGGGTTCCTCTCTTCCCGGGGCTGCGTTTCTCTCCGGGCTTAGCTCCCGTTTCCTCCACAAGGTCAGCTGTAGACGGTCAGGTGAACAGCTTGCTTCTCTTCTCCTGGGGCCTTCTCTCCAACATCAAAACTGCTTCTCAAAAGACTGCTTCTCAAAAGACTCTTTCAACTGTCCTTTGCCTTGTCTTTTATATTCAATTCCCCAACCACCAAGGGGTGGGGCTCAACGCCCTAGTCCTAACCTAATCATGCCCAGATGAACAGATCAGTTTACAAGCATGATTCAATTATATTTTTGGAATTCATAATTACATCAAACTGCCACATTCCACCCTCTGAATTCCCAAAATACATTACAATATTTAAAAAACTTATATCAGTAACAATCCAAGTACAAAATCATATCATAATCAGTTTAAAGAAATTTGTCTTGGAGCAAAATCCCATCTGCTATAGACCACTGAAACTTACAAAACCATTTAACTGCTTCCAATACACAATGGAAAGATAAAGGATAAGTATTTTCATTATCATAAGGAGAAATTGGGATGTTAAACATGAATCATGGATCCTCTACAGTTCAGTAAACTTGCAGGGCATCCTTCATTCGATTTCAAAGTCTGAGAGTCATTCTTAAGATGATGGTTTCTTCTCCTTGGGGCCACATGGGGACCCACCCTTTCCACAGGCTTGCCCAATGACCATTTTCTTGGTTCCACCCTCATCAAGCATCTGGGTGTCGACCAAGCTCCAGACCTCACCCTCCAAGAGTGTTGGGGTGATTGCCACACCTTACCCAATCTTTGAGTTAGAGTCTTAGCTCCCCTAGCACAGTGAGGTGAAGACAACATTCCCCCTAACCTTTGGCATACAGGCTCAACCCTCTCAGAGCAACGAGTTGACCACCTGGCCTTCCCTAACCTTTGGCATACAGGTTCAACCCTCTCAGAGCAATGGGTTGACCACCTGGCCTTCTCTAATCTATGGGGGACAGGTACACCCCTCTCAGACCAATGGGCTGTTGACCTTAACCACCTTAATCTTTGAGGAATGTGCTCTAACCTCCCTGTACCCTGGGGTGGCAAAACTCTTCCTGAACATCGGGTGAGGACATCCACCCTCTTCAACTGCTGGGGAAAACTCACCCTCTCTGTACATATGGGTGGGGCTCCTCTCTTGGCCCAAGGAGATGTCTTAATCCCAGATCTCTGCTTCCACGGTTTTCTTCTTAAAGCTTTTTCTCCTTCAGTCTCTCCTTTCCATGTCCTCTTTTGTCCAAGCTGACAGTGGTTTTGTTCATACAGCTCTCTTAAAAACTTTGTTGGTTTAGCATGCAGAAAGCAGGGGTCCAGGCATCAGACAGTAAGACTTTCCACAAGTCTTTCCGAGATAACTGCATCTTCAATTCTGATTTATGAGTTCCAAGTTTAGTAAAGTCTTCAAATGGGGCATTTTCATCTGGGAATTTGATTTCCAGAAACTTGGAAGTTCCAGAATCAGTTTCTGTTTTCTTTGTGCCCAGAAGTTCAGTCCTTAGTGTATTTCTCTCATCTAGTATTTTGCTATAAGCTGCAAGGAGAAGCCAAGCCACATTCTCCGAGTTTACCTTGGAAAGTTCTTTAGCTAAATGCTCTGGTTCGCCATTTTCAAATTCTGTCTTCCATATAACACCAGGAGTTAATCTTGCTAAGTTCTCTGCAACTTTAAAACATGGATCGCCTTTCCTCCAGTTTCCAATAAAAGTTTCATCATTTACTTCTAAGGCATCATAGAAAGTCTCTTTAGCATCCATATTACTATCAACAGTCTCTTCAAAGTGATCTAGGCTTTTTCCATGAAGCATTTCACAATTCCTCCAAAAAATACCCCTTACCCATTTATAAAACAGTTCCAACATTTTGGTATATGCAAAAGCAGTTCTCCACTCCTCGGTACCAAATTCTGCTTTAGTCAGCCAAAAGGGGTGCTAATGTGAAATACCAAAAATGGGTTGGTTTTTATAAAGGGTATTTATTTGGGGTAGAAGCCCACAGATACCAGGCCATAAAGTGTTAAGTTTCTTCTCTCACCACAGTCCATTGCCACGTGTTAGAGCAAGACAGCTGCCGGCATTTGCCAGGGTTCAGGCTTCTGGGGTTCCTCTCTTCCCGGGGCTGCGTTTCTCTCTGGGCTTAGCTCCCGTTTCCTCCACAAGGTCAGCTGTAGACGGTCAGGCGAACAGCTTGCTTCTCTTCTCCTGGGGCCTTCTTTCCAATATCAAAACTGCTTCTCAAAAGACTGCTTCTCAAAAGACTCTTTCAACTGTCCTTTGCCTTGCCTTTTATATTCAATTCCCCACCCACCAAGGGGTGGGGCTCAACGCCCTAATCCTGACCTAATCATGCCCAGATTAACAGATCAGTTTACAAGCATGATCCAGTTATATTTTTGGAATTCATAATTACATCAAACTGCCACAGGGATCAACAGAGACCCCAACATTCCTTGGGCAACAGTACTACCATCTGCCTGTGGTTCAAGACAGAAACCCAAGTACCCTTGGATTGTCCCTTCTCCTCATCCCACACCTGATCTGTCAGCATGTCCTGTCAGGTCTTCCCCCAAAATAGACCTCAGACCTCCCTTCTTCTCTGCATCTGCTGCCTCCTCTGTAGGCCAGTCAGCGTTTCTGGATTATTGCAGTGCTCCCCAGTGGAGCACCCTGCTCTCCCCTCAGGCTATTGAAAGAGAAATCTAATTCAGTGGGTTTCTGTTTTACTCAGAACAAATTCAAACCCACTTTCTTGGGCTTCTCATCTCTTGCCTCTCTTCCTCTACCTCAGCATCTGCCAGCCTGATGGGCCCCTTTCTGTCCTTTCAACATACTAATCTGTCCCCAGGGCTAGGACAGTGTAAGGTCTGAGTTGTTTCCTGCATCAAAGGAGCCCCAAATAACGGCCCGTGAGTCTTCCACACCTTGGAAAGGTGACTCTAATGAGAGGGAAGCACCAGGCTCTCCCGTGCCGATGCCTCTAAATACCTGTCCTTGTTCTGATTCCATGCTCATCAAAGAGTATTCTGCTTATAATTGGCTTCTCTTAGCTAATCTTCCTCCAGGGAGAGAAAGGGCTCCTCCTGCAGATATGAGTCTGCTGCTTCCCATGGCTGTATATTTCTTCCTGAAAATCAATACATTGGTATTTAGGTTGCACACAGCCAGCTTCCTTATCAACCAGGGCACACATCTGAAAGGTGGACATGCGCTTGGCGTATTAGTCAGGGTTCTCAAGGGAAACAGGACCGACAGGAGATATCTGTAAGGATGAGATTTTATTAAAATTGTCTCACATGACTGTGAGGATAGGCAAGTTCAAATTCTGAAGGGCAGGCTACAAGCCAGGAACTCCGATGAAGGTCCTCAATGAGCTCCCCAGGAGAAGCTGCTGCCTGAAGTAGAGATGAAATTCTCTCTTCTGACTTCTCCTTTTAAGGCCTTCAACTGATTGGATAGGATTTCTCTCATCGCTGAAGGCAATCTCACTTGATTGTAGGTGTAATCAGCCATAGATGCAATCAACTCACTAATGATTTAAATCCATGAAATGTCCTCACAGTAACAATTAGGCCAGTGCTTGCTCAACCAAACAGCTGGGCTCCATTACCTGGCCAGCTTGACACATGAGGCTAACCATCATCCTTGCAGGCGGAGATGAAGGCCACGAGCCTGGCACATTCTCCAAAGAAGTGGAGGTTTCCTTGAGAAGTTCTTGGGAAACAAGCTAGAGGCTTTCTTCTAGCAGCAGGTCCCCCTCGACATGGCTGCTTCAGATGAGACTCCCAAACTTTCTTATTTTATTTTTTTTCATGTGTTTAGGATCCAAATTTGTGATGTTTAAATATTTTCTATTTTCCCCAAGTCACCCAGCTCCTCAGGTGTTGAGTGATGCCCTGGGTGTTGGGAAGGATGCTTCTTTAAATTGTATTACAACACATATGAGCTTCCTTGTAGGATCCTGATATTCCTTTTCAGGGAATTCCCTTATGAGTGAGGTCTTGATGAAAAGTAGTCCCTTCCCTGCCCCTGCACAGCCAGGTGGTGAGTGCATGACCTAGACTCAGGCTGTTAGATGCTCCTCCACTGATCTCTGTGCCTACAGCGAGTGACGTACGTTCCTGGAGAGAATTCAGGTATCATCCTTCTCAGCAGTGGCACATCGGGCACGTGGGGCAGGTGAACTTGCTTCCTAGATTCTCCTGCCTGGTCCTTCACTTTTCTGTAGGGTTTGGAAGCAAGTGATACTTTTCTAATGTGTGTGTGCATGTGTGCAGATGTGCATGTACTGAAGCTACCCAGAGCCAGGTTCTCTGCTTAAAACCAAGAACTCTGATGCATGCATTGATTGATGCCAGGCATGGAATGACGCAATGGAGGCAAGAGACCTCTAGGGATAGGGAGAGAATTTGGGATGTATATAAGTTTTTGTATGGGCTCTAAGATGCAATAACAAAGAGATCTCAAAACAGAGTGGCTAAAACAAGATAAACACTTACTTCCTTCTCACATACAGTTTGGGTGTTGGGAGGTCTCTGCTATCTTCAGCACGTGGCTTCTGGGTCTAAGTTGGCTACTTCAGTTAACATGATATTAAGCCAAGGAGGAAGGAGGAACCAGATGGAAATAATCTTTCTTTTGGGGAACATGATCAAGAAATTACATACCTCACATCTACTGACATCTCTTGGTCTTGGTCATGTCATCACATCTAGCTGTGAGAGAGACTGGGAAGGTTGTCTCTAGCTGGCCAATCTTGTGCTCTGTTAGCACATGGCAGGGGCATCATTGCACTATGAGGAAGAAAGATTGGATAGTTGGGGCCAATTAGCAACATGGCCGCAGAATTGGATAAAAGGCAGGGCAAGTCCATTACTATTCTAGGATGTAATTATAGCAGACCACACATGCAGCTAACTGAGTTATTACCGGTATTGATCAGGAATCCAATGCCCAGTGGAGCAGAAATATGGAAGGGGAAGAACTTTGGTGCAGCCAGGATTCAAACACAGGTGGGCAATTATGAGCGCTGCTTTTCCCAGCCCCCATCTCCCGAGTATCCTTAATCCAAGTGGAGAGTAGCCCCCTCCACCTCCCCACTGTTCAGCTCAGCAAGGCCTCCTCTGGGGCCGAAGCTCAATTTGAATGTTCCAAAAAGTGGTGGGGCCACCTTTGATGGGATTTCCATAGTGATTGTTCCATCCCACCACCATGGTGCCTTGGTGGCTCACACTGGATGAGACAATTGATGCTCTTACATGGCCAGGGGTAGGTATGTGAGCAGCAAAGCCTCAGGATGGGGCTGGGGATAAAGGAGACTTGGATGAGCTATATCTGAATTGCTGCTTCTCAAGAAAGCACATAGAGTCTTGTTGCAACTCCATCACAGAGATGTGTCATGATGGAGTAGAGAACATTAGAGCTACTATCAAATACACCCCTAGAGAAGCAAGAGATTTGGATTACCATGAACAAATTTGACGACACTGGTAAGTCTGTAGGTTAAATAGTGCATCCTACTCCAATATGGGGAAGAGACACCTGATGGAGGGGTCTGGAGTTGATGGGAAGTGGTGGGAAACCTCCATGCTCAGGGCAGAGAGGACAAGCATGCCTCCTCTCCTCGGGGGCTAAGACTGCCTAACCCCAGAGGTGGTTTTGAGGCTGGGGCTTGGGGGATAAGGCAGTCCATAGAACTGTGTGGAATGTAATGCTCCTGTGAGTGGTGAAGAATTGAGGGAGGGGGCTAAGGAATCCTGGAGGGAAAAAGGAGGCTTTGGGGAAGACCTACAAAAGGACTTCCTCTATAATCTCTGCCCTCAGTGGTCACAGAAATTTGTCATCATCTTCCTGTATGGTCCTTAGCTATGTACCTTTGAAGAACCAGTGTCTGCAGCCAACACCCTCCAACCACAGATTCTTTCCAACTGAGTTTCCACTGACGCCCTAACTGGCATGGTGTTGCCAAGCACAGCCACATTCCAAAGTGAGGCTCTGGAGGCTCTGAGCAGGACAGGCATGGACACCCTGGGACCTACTTTCCAGTCCTCAGATGACTCCCCATGAGCAGCCCATAGAAGAGGCTTGGAAATCAGAGAATTTTTCTGGACTGAGTTTGCAGACTCCAATATGAATCATGTGTCTGCCATCGACCAGGCATCATTGTGGGCATGGAGGATTCATTGGTGAGCAAAGCCCTCATAGAGCCCATGGTTCATGAGAAGGAACTGATCATGAATAATGGACATAGCAAGGGAGGAGATTATCTGGTATGTGATGATGTGGTAAGTGCTATTGGAATATATACAGTAGAGAAAGGTAAGGCAGGTCTGAGAGCTGATGTGTGTGGGAGAGAGGCAAATGTGCATGGGAGGGGCAAGTGGCAGGAAGCAATGTTAAATAGGATGGTCAGAGCTGACAGCACTAATGTGGCAGTTTGAAGCTTTTGGGGATCCCAGAAAATCCTGTTCTTAAAGCTAATCCATCCCTGAGCATGTAAACCTATTGTAGGTGTGCCCTTTTGATTAAATTACTTCGATTAATGGCCTTTGATTAGATTGCATGACCCAGGGTGGGTCATAATCCTTTTACTGGAGTGCTTTATAAACAGGATGAAAGATAGAAAAAAGCTGCAGAGACAGAGAGGAACCCAGAAGCTGAGAGAGAAGTCCTGGAGCCAGAAGCTGAAATCAACAGAACACAGAAGCTGAGAAGAAGTCAATTTAGCCAGAAGCTGAAAGCAAGGAAGCCTGGAGGAGAAGGGAGAGATGAGTGGATGCCGCCGTGTGCCTGATTTTGCAACTTGGGGAGAAAGGCTCTCCTGATGACGCCTTGTTTTGGACACTTTCACGGCCTCAGAACTGTGGGCTTTTTAACCTAATAAATTCCCTTTGTAAAAGCCAACCCATTTCTGGTGTATTGCTTCTAGCAGCTTTTAGCAAACTATTAGGCTGGTGCAAAAGGATTTGCTGTTTCGGACTGTGAATTTCAAGTCATTATAACGAGGCTCAAACACATCTTTATTAATCAAAATAGGAACCATTACAATCAACACATTTTTGCTAATGAGAAATAAGTTTGTTTATTCCTGTAGCATAAAAATCCATGCTTCAGGATTCGACAAACTCTTGAAAAGCATTTTCTGCATCCTGCTGGTTGTGGAAATGTTTTCCCTGCAAAAAGTTGTCGAGGTGCTTGAAGAAGTGGTAGGTGGTTGGTGAGAGGTCAGGTGAATATGGCAGATAAGGCAAAACTCTATAGCCCAATTCGTTCAACTGTTGAAGCGTTGGTTGCATGACGTGTGGTCGGGTGTTGCCGTGGAGAATTGAGCTCTTCCTGTTGACCAATGGTGGCTGCAGGTGTTGCAATTTTTGGTGTATCTCATCGATTTGCTGAGCATACTTCTCAGATGTAATGGTTTTGCTGGGATTCAGAAAGCTGTAGCAGATCAGACCGGCAGCAGACCACCTTTTTTTTGGTGCAAGTTTGGCTTTGGGAAGTGCTTTGGAGCTTCATCGTGGTCCAACCACTGAGCTGGTCATTGATGGTTGTTGTATAAAATCCACTTTTCATCGCATGTCACAATCCGATTGAGAAATGGTTCATTGTTGTGTGGAATAAGAGAAGACACTTCAAAATGACGATTTTTCTGATTTTTGGTCAGCTCACAAGGCACCCACTTATTGAGCTTTTTCACCTTTCCAATTTGCTTCAAATGCCGAACGATCATAGAGTGGTTGACGTTGAGGTCTTTGGCAACTTCTGGCGTAGCTGTAAGAGGATCAGCTTCCATGATTACTCTCAATTGGTCGTTGTCATCTTCCGATGGCCGACCACCATGCTCCTCATCTTCAAGGTTCTCGTCTCCTTTGCAAAACTTCTTGAACCGCCCTGCACTGTACGTTCGTTAGCAGTTCCTGGCCAAATGTGTTGTTGATGCTGCACTTGTCTCTGCTGCTTTATGACCCATTTTGAACTCAAATAAGAAAATTGCTCGAATTTGCTTTTTGTTTAACATCATTTCCATAGACCAAAATAAATATAAAATAAACAGCAGGTAATAAGGTAATTATCAAAAAAGATATAAAGTGAGAAATGCACATTAAAATGATGTATAACATAACCACATTTATTTAAGAATGTATTCCAACATCAAATGGCAAATTTCAACAATGCAAAACCGCAATTACTTTTGCACCAAACTAATAAAACAGCTGAGAAGGTAATAATTGAAGGATGACTTAAAGGAGGTGACTTCGGCCAGCAGCTATCTTGGAGAAGTCTGCTCCAGCAGAGAGAATAGGGTAGCAGGTCTGGCAAGGTCCAGGAACAGAGGGGAGCCAGTGTGTCCTGGGGATGGAGTAGGGAATACAGATGAGGTTAGAGAGGCAATGGAGGGCACACAAGGATTGCTATGAAGCCATCTTAGGACTTTGGCTTTTTCATTGATTGCCATGGGGAGCTATTACCAGGTTTGCAAGGAAGAGTGCTGTCAAGAACTTGTGTTCATAGGATCACTGAGCACAATATTATGAATAGACAGTGGGAGAAGCAGAGGCAGGTGGAGGACATGGCTACCTGGACCAGATGGCAGCCATGGCTGGGTGAGACATGTTTAGATTCTGGACTTAGTTTGAAGGTTGGGTTTCCTGTTAGATGAGATTGTGTGGGACAGATTCAAGGATGGCTCCACAATCTTTAAACTGAGTAACTAAGAAGGAGTCGCTATCAGTGGAGAAGGGGAAGGATATGCATGGTGTGGGTAGTTGGTGACATTGAAAGTTCTACCTCAATTGTTTTCCTAGAGGTGCGCTGGGTGCCCCAAAGGGGGTGAACAGGTGGATTCTCAGGGATGGGGGATGTATTAGTTTGCTACAGGATTACACATGCAAAGTACCAGAAATGGGTTGGCTTTTATAATGGGAAGTTTATTAAGGTAAAAGCTCACAGTTCAAGACCATGAAATGTTCAGATCAAGGCACCATTAGAGATGCTTTTTCACCAAAGTCAGCCATTGGTGATCCTGGTATCTTACCACATGGTGAAGCAAGTTGGCAGCTGTGGAGGTCCCTGCCTTCCCCTGGGCTTCCCCTCTCAGCCTTGGCTGCTCAGTTTTCTCCCTGAGCCCAGCTGTGGGCAATCAGGCATATGGCTCATGTCCTCAGCCCTGACCTGCTCCATGGGCCCAGCCTCTTGGGGACTTGGTGCTTCAGCTTCAGTTGCTAGATATCCTTGAGTCCTTTCTCACATGGCATGGTAAAAAATGAAGGTTTCCTTTTTCTCTGTGTCTTTCTGTGTGTGCTCTGTTTATGTAAGACCCAGCAAGAGGGCAGAGACCCAACCTGAGTCATGTCTCACTGATGTAGTCCAATTAAAAGTAACCTAATCAAGTGATCTAATCAAGGTCCCTTAACAGGATCTAGTGCAATCAAAGGGTCTCACACCCACAAGAACGGATTAGCTTAAAAACATAATCTTTCTTTTTTTTTTTTTTTTTTTTCGATTCACCAAATCAAACTGTCACAGTAGAGAAAACAAAAGTGGCCAGATAGAGGAAAATGTGTCTTCTGAGCTATGTAAATACATGAATCACATGAGTGAGTACCTGCTCCCTTGAGCTTCTGGAAGAACCCACATGCATACCCTTAGTGGTTATTGGCTTTCATCATCAGAGGTGATCTGTGGGCAGAGGAGATCAATGCCTGTAACATAGGTGCCAGGCATGTGCCCCTTACCTACTTACCTGTCCCAGGCAGAGGGACCTTAAGTCTGAAGCGCGGCTAGGGCTCTGGGGAGAGAGGACAGAAGAGTCTGTTCAAGCCCCTTTCTCCCCTCCACCTTTAGGCTGAAACTGGCCCTGGCTGCGGATGGGGGTTTTAATCTTTAATGATGTTTGACACTTTGACCATTGTGTGGTATTGCACATTTGGATGAATGAAGTTCCAGGTTTTTGTAGCTGAAAGTGACCAGAGGACTCTTTATTATCTGAGAGAGAACAGGTCTTCCCTGGTGCCGTCTTGAGATTTCGTGCAGGGCCAGCGAAAGAACGAGCCCCACAGGGCAGGAGGTGGGAGGTGGTGGGAGTTCCTTGGTTTAATGTACAGTTTTCCGTGGTCATTCAGGGAGGCAGACAGAAGAGTTTCGATTGGAGAAGAAGGAAGGGAAAGGTCTAGAAGGCAGGTTGGGTTCTGTGGTGGAGAGCCAGAACAGAGAGAGAGGGCAGGCAGCTAGGGCAAGTGCTGTGAAGTATCAGTCCCAGCCTTATTTCTCTTAAGTATTTTTGTCTATTTTTGGGAAAACAAATGATATTTATGTGATTTTCCTGATTAAAAGCAATACATTTCCATTATAGAAAATTGAAAAATATAAAAATGTACATAAAAATCATTAATAATTCAGAAATAATTACTCAGCAATAAACCTGTGTGGTCAGTGTGTAATTTGGTATAAATTACAGGCAACTTTGTGGCTCACTTTTCAGTCATATATCATGAAAAGGATGGATGAAATATCTGAGAGAATATTATGAACAATGTTAAACAAGTAAATTTGAAATCTTGGACAAAATGGATGAAATCCTTGGGAAGTATAAATTAGCAAAACTGCCTGAAGAGAAATGAAAGCTCTGAAGATTCTCATAACTTAAGGTTATAGAATTTAGTTTAAATTCTTCCTATAAAAATCCAGTTTTACACCCAAGTTTTACTATTTAAGGGATAGATAATTTCATTCTTACACACAATTTTTCAGAGAATAGTTCCACAAAATCAGCATTTGAGAGGTGTGTAATCTTGACATCCAAACAAGGACAGTTTGAGGAAGGAAAATTATAGGCTAATCTCAAACATGAAAATGGATGCAAAAATCCTATAAATATACCAGCTAATGAACTGCAGCAGCAAAGTAGAAAACCAGCTAGTGTGACCAATGTTGGTTTTACTCCAGAATGCAAAAATTAGCAAATGTATTCATTTATAACCTCTATATTAACAACCTGAAGGAAAAAATTGATATGATCAGACCAAAAGTTATACAGAAGTGTTTCCTGACATTCTTTGCTCTTTCATGATAGAAGCTCTTCTTATTCCAACTCCAAAACAGTTATTCAGATGTTAAAAAACTTTAGCAAACATCATACCTGATGGCAAAATACTAAAAGCATTTTTTCAAGCCAAAAGAAAGAAAAGACACATAGGTGGAAAAGGAAGAAAGGGAGCTGTCATTTGTTTCTTTATGTGTAGAACGATATACTTGCCTTCTTAGAAAAATCCAAAAGAATCTAGAGACAAATTATTCTAATTAGAGAGTTTACTAAGATTGCTGGATATAAGATCAATATACAAGTTAATTGCATTTCTGTACACCAGTAAATATCAATTAAACATTTAATTTAAGCAAATACAATTTACAAATAGCCTTGACAATAAAAGGAACGTAAGGAAAAATCTAATAAAAGGTGTGCAAGACTTTTATACTGAAAATTATAAACTCTTGTTGAAGACATTTTAAAACTAATTAAGTTAATTTATTGCATATTTATGAATAGAACAACAGAATATTATAAATATGTAAGTCAATTCTTTTGAAATTGATCTATAGATTAACCATAATTTCAACCAAAATCCCAGTAGGGTGCTATGTAAACTTGACATGTGATTCCAAAATTTATATGGAAGGGCAAAGGACCAGGAATAACCAAAATATTCCTGAAGGAGAAAAATTGAATGTGGGAATTTTCTCACTCTTATAGCAATATTTATTATAAAACTCTAGGAATGAAGACAGTGTGGTCTTGGCACAGAGAGAAAATGATCTATTGCTAGGAAAAATGACATATTGCAGAGGTGACTTTGCTGATCAGAGGAGAAAGAGTCAATCAATAAATAGTGCTGAAACAATTGTTTATTCTTGCGGAAAAAATGAAAATTCACCTTCACCCATCTCATGACATACCCAGAAATAATCAGCACATGTTGGATCGAGGACTTAACAGTGAAAAGCAATACTGTAAGACTTTTAGAATAGCAAATAGAAAACGAATATATGATGTTGGGGTAGAGATGTTTCCTAAACAAGTCTTAAAAGAAACCATACCACTAAAAAGAATGAAAGGGAGGGAAAAAAGCAACCGTCCTAAAATACGTTGTAAAGGAAAAGATTGATAAAGTTGACAATATCAAAATCTAAATACTTCTATTTATCCAAACACCGTGAAGAGGGCAAATGACAAGTCACGAACTGGGGAAGATATCTCCTACCCATATAACTGTTAAAATATTTAGTATCTCAAGTACACTAAGGATCCTATAAATCTATAAGAAATGTCAGCAAAAGTCCACACATGGACATTTCACAGAAAAAGATTGATGAATGTCCAATAAAATTTATGAAAAGATACCCATCCTAATTAGTAACCACGGAAATGCAAATTAAAATCAAAATGAGAAACCATCTCACCCCCCACAGACGGTTACAAATATAAACTTCTGATGCCTTCTCTCTGCCCTTCCTGGCCGACCCCTGTGGTTTACGACCTGGTGCTGGCATGATGGTTTCCGACAGGCAGAGTCTGGATGCTGGGAAGAGAGCTTGGAGTGTCTCTTCTCTGGTGCCTTCCCGCCGTAGCCACCTCTGCCCACTCCTAGAGTTCCCAGGGGGAAGCCTCCTCCTCGTTCCCAGCCTCACTGGGCTGGGGCAACGCCACCCTGCCCCGTTCCTCCCCTGAGGTTGGCATCTGTCTCCCACTCCTCTCATTCCCAGGGACCTTCTTGTAACCTTGCCCGCCCTTCGGGAGGTAAGCCCTTCATTGTGCCTCTTCCTTTGAGCCTTCTGTTTGCTGCTGGGACCCTGGGAGCCTGTGCAGCAACAGCTACTTTCATTCATCGCTGGTGGGAGTGTAGATTGCTACAAAATCTTTGGAAAACAATTGGCCATGCAATAATGTTGGCGAAGCACTTATTACAAACCAGCAATTCCACTTTCGCTTTAGTTACCCCAGAGAAACTCCAAGACGCACGCAGGTTAGCAGCAAACTCATGTGTCATAGAAAAAAGAAAGGGAACAGCTCAAGTACCCATCAGCCGCAGCATGGCTAAATACATCGTTGTGTGTTAAAACACAGGGACATCGCGTGTGAAATGATGGCGCGAGCATGTACCCAAGCATGGGTCTATCTTAAAAACCATGTGGAGCCCCTAAAGCCAGCCCCAAGCTCATACCCTGCAATCCCACCCACAGTGACTGTGAAGCCCAAGCAGCAGCAGCAAAATATTGCTGAGGAGCCCATACATGTGTGGAAAAATCACACCATGCACAGTTTAGTCTAGTGTGTGCCTCTCGGGAGCAGGGAGGAGGTTATGCCCAGGGAGGGTCTCTCAGAGGCCTCTGAGCCTTCTGGAAACAAGGGCTTTCTTAGGTGACCGTCATCCCTAGCTGCACACATAGATCACTCATGTTCTTGCATGTGTGATATAGTCCATAATGCAAAAGCACTGAAAATAGAAATACGTGCATTCTGGACATTGTTCTCCTGCACTCTCGAGCCATCGCTGGGGAGCATTTCACCTCATGGTTACATTCTAAGTGAACCACTCCCCTGTCGTTGGACAGGGGTCCCATCTGAATATTGTTCGTTACTAAAATCGCTGGATGGCACGTTTCCTTGCTTGGCCCTGACCCCCGTTATCTGGACGGAAGACTTGTTTGACAGGCTGGTGAGTGAGGAGCTGGACATTGCACTGGGTTTCCTGCTCCCCTGGGGTCCAGTGTTCTCTCCATCTTCAGAACCATCCACCTGGTGGTCTCCTCAGGCTACCAGGACCCGGGTATCTGCTTGACCCCAGCTCATGCTCGGATGTGGCGTGGCTGGACGGGATAGGGCCGGGGGACCCAGCACGGGGCTGCTGCCTGGCCTCCAGGCCATTCAGCCCAGGAGGGGGGCTGGCGCCTCAGAAAGACCCTGAGCTACCTCTGCTGGCCCGAGCTGGCCTGCACGTCCCCCCAGCCTGACACTGCAGCCCGGCCCCTGCCCAGGGTCTCGGCCTGGCTCTGGGCTTCCCCCCAATGTCCCTGCCCAGCCTGCCCCTTCCCCTGAAAGTGCCTGGGCCCCGCCTCGTGAGAACATGTGCCCCTCGGAGGACACTGCTTTGCAGAGATGGTCTCTGGACCGCAGACTCAAAGCAGTGGCTCCCTCTGGTTCCTGCAACGGAGCAGCAGGTTGACTCCGGTTTTCAGATGCTTTGGTTTCTGAACAGAGCCTGCCGCTTCTGCTTTCTCACTCGGGTGGTGAGAGCTGTATTTTTTTGAGGGTTTGTCATCTGCAGCCTCCGAGCTGCCCCCTCCCATCTCCTGTCTCATTTACCTTCAGCTCGAGGAGGTGTCACTACAAATAATGCCGCAGACCTGGAGAGATAAGTGAAGCCCCCCCACGTGGAGGGGCCGTCTGAGGCCTGGACGCAGAGGCCCAGGTCGAGTCTTCCTGAGCTAATTAACCTGGGCTCAGTTAAGGACCGGCCGGTGAAGAAGGCGATTCACCACCCACGAAGTGGTCAGATCCTGGCGCTGTCCCTCCCGGGCTGTGTGGTTTGGGGGTGGGGGGCAATGTTTAACTGGCTTCATTCCAGCCTCCCCTTTGTACCCACCGTGTGGGGGTGGGAGTGGGGGGAGGCTAGCTGAGCAGATGTACACAGGTTCTGAGCACAGTGCAAAGGTCCCAAAGATGTATTCTAATTGCTGGGTGGAGCAGGAGAGGAGGTTGGGTAGCAGAGAGCCGGAGAGTCCCAGGATCAAACTGTGGCACACCCAGCTGCCAGGTCTGTGGCCCTAGGGAGCCTCCTACCCAACCCCGAGCCTCAGTTTACCCATGTACAAAAGCGGACATGGCGCCTAAGCTGCCACCTTCTGCGGAAGTGAGGGAGTGAAAGTGCTAGAGCTGCTCCACCTGCGCAGAGCAGGGCGCGGCGGCTCCACCTGCCTGCCCTTGGGCCCCTCCGCGTTGGCCTGGTGGGGTCAGGTGAGGGGGAAGATGACGGACTTGGGGGACGGTGGGAACGCCCCCTTTCCTCGCAGCTTCTTAAGCCAGCAGCTCGGTTCCGACGGCGTGCGCGGGGTGCTGGGAATGGAGGAGCCTCTGCGTCTTGTTGACTCAAGCTCACCCACTACATCTTGTTTGCAAATGTCGGAACTAAATGAGGGAAGCGTGGAGAATCTCTGTCGATTCCGAGCAATTAAATAGCAATCAGAAAATGTAATTAACACGTGCGCTGTCCCCTCTGTGCCCTGTGCCATCCCATTCGTCTGCAGTCAGTTCCCACCCCCGGAGGCGCCCCATCTAATTTGGGGCAAAAAGTTAATTGGAGCGTTGCAGGCGGCTGGACCCGCCGAGGAGCCGAGGTGGCAGTGCTGACCCGGGAGGCGAGCCTGGCCCGCAGAGGGGCTGCGGGCAGACGCTGAGCGTGGGGAGATGCGGCCCCTGAGGCCCCGCCCACGCAGGTCTCCCTCGTGGGCCGCGTTTTAGCTCCGGGGTCCTGAGCCGTGGAAACCACTAGGATGTCACGCAACTCCAGGGACTTCATTTCCTCCCAAGTTTTAGGAGGTCGATGCCACTAATTTCATTCGTGCGTCTGTCACCAGAGGCCCGTGGAGGCCGCTGTTCCTCCTTTGTTGGAGGATTGTTCCACCATCCAGCTTCCAGGGAAGCCCAGAGTCACCCAGCACCCGCTGGTGCCCGGGCGCTGAGCCCGCCTGGGGCAGACCGGCACGTGTGTGGGCTCAGCTTGCCGGCTGCTCAGGGCAGTTATCACGGAAGGCAGCGGGCTTTGGGGGGAGTCTCTTGGCTCTGCGTTGCTTGCTCTGTGACCTTGGCAGACTCACCCAACCTCTCTGAGCCCCAGTGTCCACATCTGAAAAGTGGAGACACGAAGTGACTGCAACGCCAGGGGAGGAACGAACCTAGGGTAATGAAAGGGGTGAAGTGGCCGTCGCTGAGGCTCTTCCACCGGAGAAGGGGTCAGGGCCGAGGCCTGGGCCTCCCCTGACCTTGTGTCTAGAGTGACCCAGGAATGGGACCGGGGGGGGGGGGCACCCATGGGAGAGGATTCCACCAGGATCCAGGGAAGCGGAGGGGAAAGCGAACTCTTCTGAAGGGAGCACTGATGCCCAAAGGGGAATCGCCAACCACAGGAAGCCAGGGGTGGGGAGGTGGGAGGTGGTGAGATGGGAGGGCTGGGGTCAGAAAGCTTCCGGAACAGAATCTTAAAGCCACGTATGGCTGGGTATAAGACTCAAGACGAGGATGGCTCAGATTTCACATTTAAAAAAAACACGACCAGAGAGGCATTATGCTGACAAAAATACTGGTATTCCTGTAGGCAAAAGGGCACTGGATCTGGGAACACTGTGCCTGTGCGTGGCAGTCAGGTGAGGCAGCTGTATGGTTGGGTGTCATCCTGGCATTGCGTAGATGTTCAGTGAGCACAGGCGATGGGGGCTCAACCACCCGAGAGCCCACTGTGTGGTTTTCCTGCGAATAGGAGGCATGTGGTCTTGGGTTCTATAAATACAGGGAGTTTGCTGACCCCTAAGAAGCCTGGGCAGGGGCTCAGGCGCCTGCACTCAGGGGATGCACCTGCTCCCAAAGCTGTTGGAGTTGCATCTTCCCTGCCTGCTATCTACTGGGCATCCCTTTGTCAGGAAAGGGTGTGCAGTGCCATTTCCTAGGAGGGATTTCCTATGAATTCTGGGCAAACAGACCTATTTACTTGAGAGGAAATTTTGCTCACGCCAGAAAAATGGGTATGCAAATGTTCATAGTAGCTTGATTTATAAGCCCAAACTTGAAACAATGAAATATCATCAAATGATAAATGGATAAACAAATTGTAGTATGTCCATACAATGAAATATTACTCATCATCAATACAAAGGGACTGATACATAAAGGAACATGGATGAGCCTAGAAGTCAGCATGCTGAGTGTAAGAAGCAAGACACAAAAGACTTTCAATGTATGATACCATTTTTACAGCATCCTAGAAAAGGCAAAAAATGGTAGAGAAGAGATCTGTGATTTTCAGGGGTCAGAGGTTGGTGAAAGATAGTTGGTGTCAGGGGCACAGGCGATTCTTTGCAGTGAAGGGAATATTCTATATAAAATAGCTGTCATACTTCTATGGCCTATACATTTGTCAGAACTCATTGAACTGTCCACTTAAAATTGGTGATTTTCATTTTATGTAAGTTATACCTCAATAAAGCTGAAAAAAAAAAGCTCCAATTCATCCCAAGGCATTTAATGCTTTTGATGGAATTTGTCTTAGTTTGCCAGTGTGCTATGAACACACTGGTTGGCTTAACAACAGGAATTTATTGTCTCGTGGTTTGGAAGGCTAGAAGTCCAAGTACAAAGAATTAGCTAGGTGATGCTTTCTCCCCAAAGTCTGTAGCGTTCTGGGGCTGGCTTGCCACACTCGTTGGGGTTCCTTGGCTTACATCTCAGCCTCCTGTCCCATGACCATCTCTCTCTCCTTGTGTCTGCTTTCCTGATTTCTTCTGACTTCAGGCTTCTTCCTGCATGGACATCTCTCACTTCTGGATTCTGGATCCTTTTCTTTATAAATCCCCCAGCAGTAGGGGTTCAGACCCACCCTGTTAACTAAAAATAGCATCTTCAAAATGTCCTATGTACCAATGGTTTCACACCCACAGGAATGTGGGTTAAAATTCATTTTCAAAATCTTCTTTGCTCATATACAGAAATAAAGCTGATTTTTGTATATTAACCATGTATCCTGTGACTTGTTAAGTTCTTTTGTGCTGTTGGAATACATTTTATGCCTAGATATGTTATAAACCATGCAAATCATTATTATATTTGCTTTAAACCATCAATTATCTTTTAAAGAAATTAAAATATGAAGGAAAAGTCTTATACTTAGATATATATATTTTTGTATGCTTTATTAATTTGTGTAGGTCTGAGTTTTCACTCAGTGAAACTGAAAATATATTTTGATTTCATGTTTTAGATATAGATTTCTAGTTTGACAGATTTTTTCTTTTGACACTTAAAAATGTCATGCCATTTTCTTCTGGTTTGCATTGTTTCTGATGAGAAGTCAGCAGTGATTCAATCTTTGTGTATCTTCTTTTTTTCTTTTGCTGCTATTAGGATTTTTTTCTTTATTGTTGCTTTTCAGCAATTTGATTATAATGTACCTTGGTATGGTTTTTCTTGCATCTATCCTGCTTTGAGTGACTTTATAGTTTAGTCTGGGAAAATGTCAGCCAATATTTCTTCAAATGTTTTTTATCCTTCCCAAATTCTAACGTGTCATTGCATGTATGTTAGATTGTTTGATATTGTACCATAGGCCACTGAGTCTCTATTCACCTATCTTTTATTCTTCAGTGTCTAATCTGCTTTAAAACCCATTCAGTTGTTTTTCATTTCAGACATTATAATTTTCAGCCTTAGAATGTCCATTTGGTGCCTATTTATGGTCTCTAGTCTCTCATCATCTTTATATTTTCTCTAAGATTTTTGAATATATTTATAATAGCTACTTAAGAGTCCTTGTCTGCAAATCACATCATATCTATCATTTCTGTGTCTGTTTCAATTGACTTATTTTTCTCCTGATTATGGGCCACATTTTCCTTCTTCTTGACATATCTACTAATAGTCACTGTTTGCTGTCCGTTATGAATATGACTTGTTTGAGTGCCTAGATCTTATCTTCTAGTAATTAATGTATCCTTTTGCTCTGGAAGGTAATTAATTTGTTGCAGATCAGCTTGATCCCTTCAAGGCTTATTGTTAAGCTGTGTTGGGTGAAGGGCATCCAGAGTAGCTTTTACTGTGTGACCAGTTTAGCTGGATTTTAAGATGTGACCCTTCTGTGGTTCTTTACTGAATGCTCTAGTGCTCATCGAGATCTCTCCATGCTGGCCTTCTTTCAGCCTTGTGTGAACTCCAGGAATTATCCAGTGATCAGCTCCTGTCCTTGTGGAATTTCATTCCATGCACTTGCAGAAACATTGAAGCATATCCCTATGCAGATTTCTCTGTAATTCTTCTCTACAATACTCCCTCCACTCTAGTACTTTACCATTAAATCCAGCCATGTACAGCTCCCTAAACTCCAGTTTTTCCTGAGCTCAGGAAGACTGTTGTGCTCTTCTTGGGTCTCCCATCTTTCACCATAGTCTGCAAAGAAAGCTAGAAAATCATACGGCTCACCTCATTTGCTTCCCCTCTTTCAAGGGCCACCGTCTATTGCCCAATGTTTGAAAATGGTTGTTTTATATATTTTGTCGAGTGCTTGAGTCATTTATGGCTGTGAGACAAATCTGACCTCTCTGGGTTTCTATATCATGGATGGAAGCAGAAGTTAGGCAAGCCATGTTTTAATGGCAAGCCAGGCTCTGCCACTGCCTGGTTGTATGGCTTTGGACAAGTCTCATCATGTCACAGAGTCCAATTTTTACCTTTAAAATAGGGACAATAATGCTTACCTTAAGGTTCACTGTAAGAATCATAGATGTAAAGTTCCAATGTAGTCCCTGGCACACAACACATCCTTGACAAATGGTAGCCATTAGTTATATTTATACACAATTTCAACACTAACTTGCTGTGTGACCTTAGGTAATTCACTTTGCTATTTTCCTCATTCACATAAGGGAGACAAGAATCATTGGCCAATATTAGCCATCATTTGTTGAAGACTTATTTTGTACCAGGTCCTCTAAGCATGCTCCACTTGTCATCACATAATCCTTGCCAAATTAATATACCAGCTGGTGAGCTCTTTGAGAGCGGAGCTTGCCTTACTCATTGTTATATCGCTTGTTTCTAGTCCAGTGTCTAGCAAATGGTAAATACTTTGTAAATATTGAATGACATATTGTACTGAACTCATTAGCATGTAAAAGAATTATATAGCAAAAGGGTCCATTGAGACAGAAATCTGAAATGATGTAACTTTGAATTGAAGCTCCATAAGGGTACATATCTGTCCTGTTCTCCATCCTACCTCCAGAACCTAGAACAGTGCCTGGAACAGAGGAGGTGCTTAGCATACATTTATTGAATGAATAAATAGAAGGGGCACACACTTCCCTGCCTGGGCAGGAAGTGCAAAGCATGATGAAGCATCCTAAATAAGAAGTGCCACGCTGGCAGCTGCATACTCCAGTTAAATTGGAATTCTCAGCAGAGTGGTAAGTTGAATTCAGAAGACCAAAAACTTTGAAATCAAATCTTAGCTATAACATTTATTATTATATCTGTGACTTTAGGGAAATGTGTTTAATTTTGAGTCTTGGTTTCACCTTAGGTAAAATGGAGATGGTGATAATAGTGGTCCCTGTATGACTGTATTATTGTGTGGGTTAAATGAAATGATGCAAGTGTTTGCACATGATAGATAATCAATGAATGTTAGTTGTTATTAATGGGTAAATGGGCAATGGGAGGACCAGGCACTTGACTTCCTTTATGGGTCCATGGTACCTGATGTTTTCGCAGAGAGTGGGACCATAAAACCCTACCTGGGATGAAGGGTGGGACCCAGGAGGAAACCCACAGGTCGCACACAGACCTCTTTCCTGGGCAGGCTGTTCCCAGCTCCCCTCGAGATTGCTCTCAGCATCTCAAGGAACTGCAAGTTCCTTAGCATCGAGATTGCTCTCAGCATCTCAAGGACCTGCCTGAGAGGAAGGCAGGTCATGCTGCAGCGTTGGTCCATTCTTTCATCCCTTGTAATCCCAAGGGACAAAATTAGTGCATTAATTACACTTCACTAGGGTGCCATTAAAGGTAGGTACATTTAATTACACTTCATCTAGGGTTCCAGGAAAGGTAGGTACATTTAATTACACTTCATCTAGGGTTCCAGGAAAGGTAGGTACATTTTGTATCTCTTTATGGAACTGAGATTCAATACAGATAGCACTTTTTATGGTTTGCCAGTTTCTATGAAATGTAATAAATCAGTGATCAAAGTACAGTTGTTTGAACACCCTCTTACCCCTACATGAAAAGATTAGACTTCATCAGATTGCTTGACTTGAATGCAAATGTCTCAACCCCATCATTGTCCCATCGGCTCAGAGTCCCTGGCCAAGTCTGACTTTGTAGAGAAAAATTCCATTTGGTCGTCCTTTCTGGAAACACTATGGGCATCTCCCCCGGGGCCAGCCATCCTGATACCTCCTGGAGAGTTCACAGGTGCATTGCCTGGGACAGTGATCTGGGGTGGGCCCTTGCTATTGTTGTTATCATTTTTAATTATGTGCATGTGTTTTGTTTCCTAGCTGCTAAAGCAAATACCATGCAATGGGTTGGTGTAATAACAGGAATTTATTGACTCATGGCTTCAGAGGCTAGAAGGCTTCTGGTCATCTTTGGGGTTCTTGCCTTTTCTGTCACATGGCAATGCACATGGCAGGTGTCTTCTCTTTTCTCCTTTGGGATGCATTGACTTCTGGCTTTTGGCTGCTCCCCATGGCATCTCTCTCCATCTAACTTTCACTCTGCTTATAAAGGACTCCAGTAATCTGGATTAAAGCCTGACCTGATTCAGGGGGCCACACCTTAACTGAGTAACATCTTGACGGGATCTTCTCTGCAATGGATCCACACCCACAAGAATGAGGATCAAGACCAAGAACATGTCCAAAATGGGGTAGACAAATCAACCCATCACAACATATAAAATGATATATTTTGAAACCTACTGTGGATTAGGATGATAGATAATTATCTTCCTGTCTTTTATGAATATTATAGGCTTTGCTTTTGGAAATTTCTAAAACCCAGAGGACATTGGCCCAGCTGATAAGGAATTTGTGAAGCATTGGGTAGGACAGAAATCAATGTGTTTGTTTGACTTCTTCCTTCTTCCTGATGCTTGGCATGGTCCTGTCACTAAAACACCTGTGGAAGCAGAACAATGGCCTCCCAAAGATGTCCATGGCCTATTCTCCAGAATCTGTGAATGTGTTAGGTCACATGGCAAAGGGGAACTGAGATTGCAGGTGGAATTAAGGAGGCTAATCAGGTGACCTTGAGATGAGGAGAGTACTCTCTATTATCAGGTGGGCCCAATGTCATCACAAGAATCCTTGAAAATGGAAGGAGGTAGAAGAAGAGGTGAGACTGATGTAATTGAGAAAGACTTTTCAAGTTGTTGCTGTCTTTGAAGATGGAGGAACTAGCCACAAGCCAAGAAATGCAGATGGCCTCTAGAAGCTGTGAAAGGTAAAGAGGCAGGTTCTCCTCAAAGGAGTGCAGCCCTGGTGACACCTTGATTTTAGCCCAGTGAGATGCATTTCAGACTTTTGATGTCCAGAACTGTAAGATAATAAATTTTTGTTGTTTTAAGTCACCAAGTATTTGTTACAGGAGCAACAATAACCTAATGCAACACCTCACCCAATATTAATTTAAATTTTCCTCAACCTTCGAGGCCAAACTTGAGGTCCACCACCCCAAGGAAGCTTCCCCTGACTTCTGCCACCTGCAGTGACCCCTCTGCCCTCAGAATCGGGGTGTTGCCTCCTGTTTACCAAAATTCTGCCTTTCATTCTCTCTCTGTCCCATCTCAGCTTGACTATGAGCACCTGAAGGCAAGGGCCAGGTCCCCTCCGTCCCCAGCTTCAGTCAGAGTTTTTGGTCATTGATGTTGATTCAATGTAAAAAAATAAAAGAAAAATGAACTGATGTTAATGCTTCCAATCACCTGTGTCTGCTATCCACATCACCTCCTGGCTTTAGGACCCTGGCCAGAAATGTGAGTTGGGGGCATCAGTCTCTAGTCACAGCCATGATTTGAGGTCAGAATACCCAGTGACTAAAGGACCATTGAGTTCAGATAATAGACTGATGTTCTGATGCTGTTTTGGGTCAATTGAATTGTAAAATAACACAGGTTCATTTCAACATGCCACATTTGCAACCATAATACTAAAAAAAAAAAAAAATCTTAAAAACACTTTTTGGCTTTAACAAATAGTTGCATTTTATTGGCCATAGGCTGTAACATCATGCCCACGACTTATACTCAGTAATATTTAAAGAATTAATTATTGAATAAAGGGATGGGATTGGAGATTCACTCATGTTATGGGTTCTTAACTAGGTTCAGTTTAGACAATGACGCAGAGGTTGGAGAAGAAAGTGGTCTGGACTGGCTTTGGGGAGACCTGATTGAATCCCTCCTTAGTCAATAGCTCGCAAGGTGCATGTGGGCTGGTCCTCCTCTGCAATTGAGAGTCCTGATCTGCTGAGAGAGACTAGACAGAGGAGTGATGCCCCACTGTTCCTCAGTTATGGAGGCCTAAGCCAAAGCCACCCTGTAAAACAGGTCTAAGTGGAGGGTTCTGGTGAACAGAGCTGGAAGGGGCAGGCAGACGACCCTTGGTCTAAGGGCTAATTTCCTTGAAGCATGCACTGTTGGTGCTCTGCCCAGACCTCTTGGGCTCCTTTCCTTTTTTGTGCATGCATCTGCATTTCCCATGTGCTTTGCGTCTACTGCCGACCCCTGCAGTGATCTTGGAGGCCCATCCTGGGGCTCCTGGAGCACCTTGCCACATGCACAGAGAGCCAGAACTGCCCAGAAGGACACATCCCCAGAGTAATCCTATCCAGTGACCAGTAGCTGGAAACACGCATCAGTCCAGCCCCCTCACCTTGACTTAGAACAACCTTGAGGAACAGTTTCCACCCCGAACTGCCCTGCAGGATCAGCTGAGGTTGGGCTGTGCCTGAGATCACACCATCCTTGAATTCCTCCCCTTCCCTATGTTGTTCCTGCCTCCTCCCTACTTCCCAACCAAATTCTCCTGGTAGCACACAAATCCTTGTTTCACAACCTGCTTCTGGGGAACCTACCTATGACACTCTCCTTCTGCTCAGGAGGTCCCCAGGGGGCCTGGGCAGAAACTCCAGTGAGACTCAGAGCTATCTTACAGACATCTGAACTGGACAAAGTGCCTGGCTGGGTGCTTGGCTTGACTAAGGCAGTGCTTCAGCAGCCACACAGCTCTCAGACAGATGGGGGCTTTGGCTCCATCCCTGACTTCCTGCTCCTGGGCCAGGAAAGCCCAGCACCTTTCAGACAGGACCCAGGGAAGTGCCCAAGTGCATAGCTGAGCTGAGAGGGGAAGATTCTGAGACATGCTTCTTGGCAGATGGTGATGGACACATAGTCTTTGGGGGGGCCTCAGGAGCCCCTGCTCTTTGGTGCTCCTGAAGGCCTCTTCTCCAGGCCTGCAGCTCCAGCAGGCACAGCCAGGGCCAGCACAGCCCGAAAGAGGGCAGCCTGAAAGACCCGAGCCTGCTAGAAGGTGCCACGGAACCCCAAGAGACCCCCAGCAACAGCCTGCTTTGTCCTGGGGTCCCAGGCAGGACCTGTACCTTCCCTGGGACCCAGCTTTCTCTTCTGTAGAATATGCCCAACTTGGCTGCTGTCTAACTGGGTTTGTGTTGAAGATTAAGGAGAATAAGCTTTGGAAACTGTGAAGTACTTCACTAATGTGAATTTTCCTTTTCTGCCTCTTTACTTCACCTCCTCTCCAATTGCAGCTTTCAAACCTCCCAGCTAATAAAATAAAAGAGGAATGTTGGCCCGTCCTTGGTAATGCCCTCTGAAGACACTCCTTCCCCTCTCAGCCCCACCAGAGACTGTCCCCAAGTCTCACAGCCCCTCCTCCTCCTTTCTCGGGCAGCGCAAACAGCTGGCAGGTGTAAAGGGGAATTATGACTGTTTTTTTTTACCCAGCTCACTGTAGTTCTTGGAACAATTCCAGGTCAGTGAGCAGTGCCTGATACGTGTGCAGACTCACAGCCAGGTGTCCTCAGCTTTCAGGGTCCTGGCCTATCCGGGATGAGGACAAGGGAGATGATGGTGAAGGTGACAGAAGGTCACACAGATAAGTCTCAGTTTATCCTTGCAGAGTCAACTATTTCCAGCTGAGGAAACTGAGGCACAGGGAATGTAAGTCACTTGCCCAATGCCACACAGCTATCAAATGCTGCATGAGGAGTGGCACCAGTTTTTTCAGGCCCTGGAGGCTTGAGTCAGCTTGTTCTCATGAGCACCAGAGGCAATGTCTAGAACAGTCGATAGCCCTAAATTCTGTTTAGATGAATGAACACTGTAACCCTCAGGCACTAACATTTACCCTCAGTCTCTGGGGCTGACCTGTAGCTGGATTTTCCTGTGGTTTTGGTTGTAAGATCCCAAAAGTGATGAACACAGGCTGAGAGAAATCGGCCACATATTCATCAAGAAAACAATCGATAACAACCTCCATGGGCAAGAATCCACACGCTGAGTCAACTTGTTTTGCCAAAGATTGACAGGGCATCTGTTCGGATGCTTTTTCTGGGAAACCTTGAGCCCAATCACCAAGGGTCCTCAGACCCCTGACTCACACTACGTGATGGTTTCTCCCTTCTGTTGGACACTGTGCAGTTGATAAGCTGTCACCACAGTGCTCTGAAACATGCTCCAGCAGGATCTGAGAGCCCTTCTGCAGAGGGCACGCTGCCACAGGGCAGAAAGAGCGACACTGCCCAAAACTGGTGCTCAGTCTCTATGCAGGAATCCTGCTGGCTGCGGTTATATCAATTTCCATTTGAGAATGGAGACAGCATTGCCTCTCAGTGCCTGAGTGATGACGGGATGTCCGGAATGCAGCACCACCGTCTTGGAGGTGTTCACCAGTCATGCCTGGAGTCGGCTCTGCAGGGCAGGAAACATTCTCACCCACGCTTCACCCTTCCAGCTGGGGCTCCAGGCTCTTTGGACAGTTGAAACTACGGACTCTCCTCCTCTCTCTTTTCCCTTAAAAGCCCACCTTTGAAACTCATCTTATGCCACCCACTCTCCTTCCTTGAGGTGGGCATCTACCAACCCCAGGCCACCTCCCTTATTCCAAAAGAATCCTCTCTCCAACACACTTTTGTCTTCATCTTTGTCATTTTCCATATCTATGTAGATGCTCCTTCCATCACTTTGGCTTCTCAGTTCCTTATTCTCCTCTCCTTCAGTGGTCTTGTCCTCCACCCAACCCATTCTCAGAACTCACCTCCCAAGCTGTGAGAATCTCAAGTCATATGGAGAAGCCAAGTTTAGTGAAGTTGCACTTGTGTTGGCAGCTCCAGGTGAGCTCCCAGCTCCCAGCCTCAACTGCCTACCATATAAGTGGCCATCCTGGATGTCCAGCAGAAGTGAGCCTTCAGATGACATGATGCCTGCTGCTTTCTGACAGCAAACAAATGAGACCCACCAGTGGAGCCCAGTCAACCCACAGAAACATGAAAGATTGTAATAAACCACTGTTTATAATAAATTATTGTTTGGGTGGTTTATTAGTCAGCCAAAGGGGTTCAGATGCAAAGTACCAGAAATCTGTTGGCTTTTATAATGGATATTTATTTGGGGTAGAAGCTTACAGGTGCAAGGCCCTAAGAGTCCAACTCAAGATACCATAAGAGGTACTTATGAAAAGGCTCATCTTTCTTCCCAGGGTTTGTCTCTTTCCGGGCTCAGCTGCTCTGCTCTCTCCACAAGTCCAGCTGAAAACTATCAGGTGAATGGCTCGGCTCTCTTCCCAGGACTCCAGCATCAAACCTAGGTTCTCTCCTTTGCTGTGTCTTTTTCTGTGTTCTCCTTCTCTTTGTGTCTACTTCCATGTAAGAGTCTGTTTTATCAGCTTACCAGGGGGGCGGGGACTCAACCCTGCATGCCCTAATGACATAGCTGAATCAAAGCCCCAATCTTAACATAATTTAATCAAAGTCATTTCAGCTGAATCCAATACAATCAAAGGGGATCATGCCCAGAGGAACAGACCAGTTTACAAACATAATCAATTATCTTTTTTTGGAATTCATAAATAATATCAAACTGCTACCAGTGGTGTGGCAGTTTGATATTATTTATGAATCCCCCCAAAAAAGAGAAAAATCATGTTTGTAAACTAATCTATTCCTCTGGGCATGATCCCCTTTGATTGTATTAGATTCAGCTGAGATGTCTTTGATTAAATTATGTTAAGATTAGGGTTTTGATTCCACCATGTCAGTAGGACATGACTCTGGTTGAGTCCCCACTCCCTTGGTGGGCTGATATAAATGGACACTCACTCAAGAAGACACAGAAGAAGACAAGAAGAGAGAGAGCTCCATAGATGCCAGAGGAGCGAACTTTGTCATTTTGATCCTGCCTGCCATGTGACAGAAAGGAGAAGTCTCAAACAGCTAAAGCCCCAGGGAGAAATGGACCATTTGACCTTGGGAAGACAGCTGATGCTGATATAGGAAGCCCTGAGAGATGAGCTCTGTGCCAGCCTACAGCTGAGATCAGAAGAAGCTGGGCCCATGGAGCCTTAAGAAGAAGAAGGAAGGAGAGACCAGACAGAGATCGCCCACCATCTTGCTTCAACACTCAGCAATTGACTTTGGTGAGAAGGCAACCTTAAGTTGGACTCTTTAGGGCCTTGTAACTATAGGCTTTTACCCCAAATAAATACCCTTTTAAAAATTCAACAGATTTCTGGTACTTTGCATGAGAACCCCTTTGGCTGACTAACACAGGTGGTTTGTTACTCAGCCTGGAAGTGGGGTGTTTCTGAAGTAAAAACCAACAACATGTGTCACTGGCTTTGGGACTTGGCAGCAGGCAGAAGCTGAAAATACCCTGAGGGACTGACTGTTAGTGAAGTCCTGAAGGACAGTGAAGAAACTGTTCTTGGAGGCTGGAAAATAGGAGACCACTGTCATGTACTGCCAGAAAGTTTGGCAACACTGTCACCTGCAATTACGGGGTAAATAGAAAATACACCTAAAGGACTGACGGACTTGACTTAGGAAACTTCTAGACAGAATGTTGACAGTGTACACTGGTTTCTTTTTGCCAGATATAAAATATGAATACAGAGAGATGAGCAGTCTTTCCAGATGGCAAAAGATTCTCAAAGTAAGAAATGTCCTCAGGGTAAGTCAAAAATGTGGTCTTTTGCTGTGAACTCAGAAAGATTGAAAGGCGTGTTTTATGGCTCTTGGCAGGTAGCACAGAAGAATCTTAAGAGCACTGTCATACAGAGAGGGTCAGAGAAAGGCCTGTGGCCATCTCCAAAGACTGCCACCTTCTATTTCCTCCCTCCCCAAGTGCACATGGTTCTCCCAACATCAAGAAGTGGAGTCCACCCCCTTCCCCTTGAATCTGGGATGGCCTCAGCAACTTGCCTGGCCTTTCCAATGTGGTACTGGAACTTCGGAGGCTGGATCATAGGACGCCTAGAAATTCCTGCCCGGGTCTGTTTGAATGCTGACTCTTGGGGTGCTCCCTCCCAGAACCAGCCTCCATCCTGAAAGAAGTCCAAGCTACATGGAGAGGCCACAGCAGACCACCTTGCCAGGACCCTGGCCGACAGCCAACACTAGCTGGCAGCCAGTGGAGTGAGCCCCCTTGGATGCCCGGCACAGTCATCCTCCGGTGACTTCAGCCTGAGTGGCTCAGAGTGAGAACTGAGTAGAAGAGCCAACCACAGACCTGTGAAGCAGCGTGACAACATGTCTTTTCAGCCATGAAACTTTGGAAGGGTTTGTTATATAGCATCAGGTACTGGAACTCTATCCGAACCAAATGCTCCTGTTGATGAGCCCTAGACCTTATCTTACCAACAATTGCAACGAATCCCCATAACATAAAGTCCCAGCCTTCTCACTGTCCTATGACAAACTCTTGCCTATTCATCTGACCCCTTCCAGTACACTGACTCCAACAAACTTTAGCCCATCAGGACCTAGGGTGCCTTGCTCCTTGCATGTTTACACTTACCTCCCCCACCCCATGGCTTGATTTTCCCCATTACCCGGAGTCCTACATTACAACCACTACTCTGCATCCACACTCAACTCCCTGATGTCTCTTTACTTTATTGCTATTCTGGGAATATCTACCTCAGTTCTAATAAAATCCGTCTCTCCTCTTTCTAAGCCTTCACCTGAATAGCTGAACATGGCTAAAGAAGCTCCCTCTGACTCCCAGTAAGGGAACTGCCTGGTCCTTTCTGGAGCTCATGCCCTCTGACTTCCAGTGGTTCCTTATTCTTGTCATGGCCGTTAGTCCATCCCCTTGACCACTCTCCTAGATAGCTCTTCCATCTCATCTCCTACTCCAACCCCCAACATCATTCCCACCCACCACTTAGCCATGACTTCATTTCCTATGAGCAATGAACAACAAGAAGAGAACGTCCACGAACTTCCCACATCTCCCCACTTGCCTGCATCTGCACCCCATCACTAACTCTTTCCTCCCCCATGGCCCGTTGAGGCCAACTTCTTCACTTGTCCATTAAATCCCACCCTACTCAAGGACGTGGCTCCAGCAATCCTTTCCTCTCTCTCCTGTTCACCAATGTGTGGACTCATTTGTGAATAGGCTCTCCAAAGAGCCTGTGAAGAATCAGGGTGGGCTTTAATTCATATGACTGGAGAAGCCACCAGAAGACTGAAAAGGACACCAGAGGAGACCAAGACATTGCCAAGTGACAGAGGCAGAGATGTGAGTCAAGGAGCCACAGGATTTGGGCAAGGTGGCACCAGGACACTGCAGACGTTGGAGAAAGCATGGCCTTGGTGATGCCTTGAATTGAGACTTCTGGTCTCTAAAACCACAATCCAATAGATTCTTATTGTGTAGTATGTGTCCTAGCAACCCTGGCAGACTAAGATGTGGCAAAGCCAAGCCTATCTTGCCCCTGGCAGTGGTTAGAAAAATATTTGTCCTAATTCCAAAGGCTCTGAACTCAGTATAGGAAATCTGGAAACTACAGAGGGATATAGGGAATAAAATAAAAATCAGTCCTTGATCGCACCCGAGGAGAAGACCGCGGTTCAGATTTTATCTTTTGCATCCCCTTCTGCATGCATTATGTCTAAATGTCACAAAATTGAAATAATATATTATTTGGATCCCACTTTTTATTTTAACTTAACACCATGGAATAAATATTTTCCCATATTGTTAAGTATTATTTGAAAATAGAATTTTTTATGCTAGATAATATTCCACTTTGTGGACCCGTGATGAGTTCTACACAATTTCCACAACTTGAGCCCCGTGGGTGTCCTTGGAGGTCCACTATTGGCAACAGCCCATTGTGCATTCACTGTGCGGCACCTACTGTGTGTCTGTTGAGCACCTACTGCGAACCAGGCCCTGCACAAGGCAGGTGGATGCCAGCTCTCAAGAGCCTGACACCCAGCTGAGCTTGGCCCTATTTTGCTTGCCTAGGTACCTCCCAACATCCCCGCCCCCCCAATTTCTGGAGGTTGGTGTTCAGGTTATACCTCAACTGCCCTCATAAGTGAGCCCAGCGGGCACAAGGCACTGACTCGTCCCTCTCTTTTGCATCTGCTGGAAGGTTCCAGATACTCTCGCTACGCTGCTCTGCTGTGGTGCAGAGAGCTGGCCATCAAACGAGGGGCTGCCTTGGGTTCCATGTGCCAGGATCTTCAGAAACATCCAGGGAAACAGGTTTTGTGGGGAGGAAGTACAGCAGAAGGTGGGCTCTGGAGTCAGAAACACCTGGGCTTAGATGTACCTGGTTTCAGGCACACCTGGTCTCAGGCGCACCTGGGCTCATTTGTCTCCTCATCTGTGAGCTGGGCAGTGATAGTGTTACCCAGGGGACAGGCCTGGGGACTACCTGCTCTGGGCAGCACACCTGACACCTGGGTGCTCTTGCGTTACTGTCCTCTCAGTTTTGCTTTGAGCTTCCCAGCCCCTAGGACTTGGCTCCAGCCTAGTTGGGGACCAGGGCCAGGCCCCTCCATCCTGATGACTGGACTTGCTACTCATGGAGCCTGTGTGGCACAAATTCCCTCCCTCGCTCTGGCCACCAGCTCCCCTGGATGTTCTGCTTCCTCTGAGGCCCTGCAGGGAAGCCAGCTCAGGACAAGTGGTGACAGAGAAAGAAAGAGAAACACTTTCAGCTACACCCATCAGAAAACCCGGCTCACAGTGGCTTAACAACAGGATTCATTTTTCTCCTGTCACGAGAAGTCTGGGGGTTGGCCATTTCTGGAGTTTTGCTGCTCAGTGATCCCACCAAGAGCCCAGGATCTAACTAGCATTCCACTCCCCTTTGTTACCATGCTAGTTTTGGTCCTCATGCTGTTGCCTCATGGTCCCAAGATGACTGCCACAGATCCAGACAATCCATTTGTGTTCAAGGAAGAAAATAATGGCAAAGTAATAGTATCAGCGAGCACCCCTATTATGCCTGCCTTCCTAATGGGAAAGTGAAAGCCACCCTGGAAACTCTTTATCGGGCATCCCTTTACAAATCTATCACCTGGAGACCCCTAGCTAAAGGGGGCTGGGGACGTGAGCACCTGGCTTTTTCACCTCTGATACATGAGATGGCCGGCAGAAGTGGCTTGGGACTGGTTGCTGACCAGCCGATTAACTACAGATCGCTCTAAATGTTACGGCTTTTCCCACTGCTATATAAGCAGGCTATTTCCAATTTTTTATTGTAACACTTTAATGAGCCATATTTGTAATATTTTCCCAAGTTTATGATTATCTCCTTACAATAAATTCCTTTAAGTGGAATTATTAGGTCAACAGCCTATGCTACTTTGAGGCTCCTAATATATATTGATGAGATTGTCCTCATTCAGCTAATAGCAGCTCATTCCTTTCAGTTCCTCGGGCCAAAATCCCCAGAATCCCTCACCGCTCCTGTCTGGAACAGTCCATCAGCTCCAAACTGCACCGCCGCAGGCCCCTCTCACCACTGCGTGGCGCCCCCCGCCGGGGGCTCCGTGTCTCCTGATGCCGAGCGCGCTTCCTCCACCCCCAACCCTCAGGGCTCCTCGTGCCACAGCAGGTAAAGGCCAAGGTCAGAGCAAGGCTGCCGAGCTGACCGCTGCCTCGCCTCTCCCGCCCCCTGCCCGTCACTCCACCCCAGCCACAGCAGCCTCCCGGCCCGCCTGCGCCTGGCTTGCTCCCTGGTCACCTGGAGCGCCTCAGCACCCTCCAGCCGCCTCCAGCCTGGAACCTAGAGTCGGCGAGGGCAGGAGTTTGCACACACGTGGTTGCTGCTCAGTCGATACAGGTGAAACGAAGGACTCGCCGGATCGCCTGCCCGGTGGGCGCGCCCGCTGCACCCCCAGCCCACGCCCCCCAGGACCAGGTGAGAGACCCGGCCAAGCCACCCAGTGCCAGAGGACGAGTTGGGATGTGTCCAGGTGAGCAGTTCCAATGTCACTCCGCTTCCCTCCATTTCCAGGGGAGAGTCCTGGTGCTGTGAGCTTGGGCCACCGTCAGCTGGTCTCTGAGGAGGTGGCGCTGGGAGGGCGGGATTCCGGATGGGAATACCCTGTGCTTTCTGTGGATCTTCAGGCCAGGGGGAGGGAAGAGGATTCTGCACCTGCCATCAGCCCACGTGGGCCAGGCTGCAGTCCAGAGTCCTTGTGCTCAGATCACAGGGAGGGTGGCTGGGCCCAGGGAGAGCTGCGGGGCCGCAGGGCGTTCCCGGGTGGGGTGGGGAAGATGCAGTGTGGGGAGAGCCTCTTCCTTCTTTTCAGCTTCTGCCCTCGAGAGGTGGGGCCTGTTGGGGCGCCCTGATGGCGTGCTCCTCCCTTCTCTTCCATCGCTGGCCATGGGGTCCTCTCCCACCAGCCCACACGGCTTCTTTCAGGGGAAAGCACCGAGCAGGGCAGGGGAGGCTGAGGCTGTGTGCCTCTGCGGCCTCTGCTGCTGGCAGCCCCAGGGGGGCGAACAGCCCGCCTCATACCTGGGGCATCGGCAGGGAGGCAGGTGGGCGGGTGGCCCGGGCACCAGCGGGCTGAGGAGTGTGTAGACAGGCACCAGAGGTCAGAGCTGCAGGGCTGGCCCTGGTGTGTGCCCGGCCCAGTCCTCACGGGGTGGGTGGCCTGTTGGGGGGCCTTGGGCCCCAGTCAGAGAGCAGCGCAGACCCCAGAAAAGACTGGAGGCCTGTTAAGTGCCTCCTCCTGGAGTTCCTCCAGCCCCGGTCTGCTTATTTCTATGCATTTCCAGGCAGTGCCGTCACGGCACCAGGGGCCTGGCTGGCTGACACTCCTCTCCATCACTTACTGGACCCTGGGTCTCTCCCGGGGCTTGGCGAGATTTGCCCTGTGGAAGTTCTCCCCCAGTGCTTGCTGCTCCTCTGCCGGGCCTTGGAGTGGTATGGTGGCCGACAGACAGTCCTACGTGACAAAGGCGGCCAGCCGACCTCTCCCTCCACCCTGAGGCCTGCACCTTGGGGATGGCCGAGGGACGGATCGAGTAATGTCAGGATGCTGCAGACTCGTCTTCAGCCCAGTCCTGTCCCTGGAGCTGGAGAATCGGGACCTGTTCAGAATCCCCGTAAGTAAGGCTTGATTGTTGGGTCACTTTTTCCTGGCCCCTGCTTCCCTCAGGAAACCATCGCCAGCTCCCCAGTAGGCTTTAGGTGGGAACCCCGTCCTGGCTTTGCAGTTGGGACCCCAGCAGAGGGCATGGTTTTCTTTCCCTGGAGGCCCCGAGCCCTCCCTTTCCATCCATCAGCTGGAGCACTGCAGAGGCTGAACGCGAGCCCAGGATGCTGCCCAGGTGCTCTGCCGCCAAGGAGATCCACACCAAGAGCAAGTCGTGCCGATGTGGGGACAGTCAGGAAGGAGCCAGACAAGCTGCTCAGCTGGAAACGTGGTGGGGACTGGTCCTGGGATGGGCCTTGGGTGTGTCTGGTTGGGGAGCAGGCAAGTACTGGAACGGAATATGTCCGTGATGTGGGATTTCCATGAATTCTCCATTGGTAGATGTAGCAGTTTGATATTACTTATGAAATCCCCAAAAGAAAAAGATTATGTTTGTAAAACTGGCCTATTCCTCTGGGTGTGATACCCTTTGGAGGCATTAGATTCAGCTGACATGACTTGATTAAATTACCTGTTAAGATTAGGGTTTTGATTCGACCATGGCCAGTAGATTGTGACTCAGGGTTGAGTCCCCGCCCCCTCGGTGGGCTGATAGAAACAGACACTCACTCAATAAGACACAGGAAGAGAGAGAGCTCCACAGATGTCAGAGGAGAGAAGGCTCAACAGCTAAAGCCCGGGGAGAGACAAGCCCTAGGCCAGCCTACAGCTGAGATGGGAAGAAGCTGGGCCTACAGAGCCTTAAGAGGAAGAAGGAAGGAGGGACCAGGCAGAGATCGCCCGCCATCTTGCTTCAGCACGTGGCAGCTGACTTTGGTGAGAAAGCAGCCCTGAGTCGGACTCTGTAGGGCCTTGTAGCTCTAAGCTTTTACCAAATAAACACCCTTTATAAAAGCCAACAGAGTTCTGGTACTTTGCACCAGCACCCCTTTGTCTAACTAGCATAGCAGATAAGAGGAGAGTAGAAGTAGAGTAGAGGAGGAGACACTTCTGCTTAAGACGTAAGTTTCTTTGCATTTGCTGAGTGATGCATCTCTGGACAAGACAAACTGCATGAAGACACCCGCCCCCACCCCCAACCTGAATTTGGTACCAAATCCAGAGTCTAACCTTGAACCACTTTATACAATCCAGAGTGGACAAATTAACAGCAGCCACTGCCCAGCCAGGGAATTGGGGGCTTTCTGAGAAAGCTGGAATTGGATTAACACCTGAGCCCAAGAGTCTGACACCTGCTCTTTGCTGAGGACAAAGACCCCAGCAGGGAGCAAACTGCAGAGTCAGGGTTCAGGTTCACTGGAGCGCCTTCCTCCAGGGGAGGGGCACCAGTACTGTTCATTCCACGAGAGCTTTGTCCAAGCTACAGCCCAGGGTCGTGCCTGCCTTGCTTCTGATGACAGCATTCCTCCTTTGGTACTGGCTGCTACAGACCACAAAGCGTTCCAAAAATGGCACGAGGTAGACAGAGCAGGCTCAAATGCACTCGTTTTACAGATGGCAAAGCTAAGGCTCATGGATTTTGACCATTTGGATCAGAGCATTCAGGTGCTGCCTGGCAGAACAAGTCTCAGAACCAGCTTCTGCCATTCGGGTCACAGACTTTCTCTGCTTCTGGAATGGAGGTGGTCAGGGCACGCCAGAGGGGCGGAGGAGTGGACTGGATTCCACTCCAGAGTGGTCAGAATTCTGGAGGCCTGCAGCTTGCCCACTGGAGTGAGCGCTCATCAGAACATCGTTGTGAAATAACTCTGTAGTTCAGCTTAGAGAGTTGCTGTCATCCTTTTTATTGTTATTAGTCCCCTAAGAGTTGAGGAGAGGATGGGACCTACCAAGTCCTGTTACCTACCTCTTGACTCTGCCCACTTCTCTCCAACGCCACACCACCAGTTTGGTTCTAACCACCTCCCCTCTCACCTGGATTCCAACAAACCTGTGTTCCACCCTTGTCCCCTTTCCATAAATATTCCGCCCATCAGTCATGATGCTTTACAAATTCATATAACATTGTCTCTCTATTCTGCTAAAATAGGACTATAAAGCCCTGTCTGATCTGACTGTCTCCTTATTTCCCTTCTCTCTCTCTCTCACTTTCATTAGTTCAACACATTTTTAATATGCTTCTACTATGGGCAAGTCCCCATGTGAGTTGATGAATGAAACAACTAACAAGTTCCAGCAGTCCAAGTACAAGCTGGAAGTCATTGGAGTGGAATTGGATCTCATTCCCATGACAGCAACTTCATCCAGATCAGTAAATAAAGTCTTTTAATCTTTGTCTACCTGGAAACATCTTTATTTCACCTTCTCTTATATGTGAAAGAAGCTGGGTAGATAACTCTTGACTGACAGTTGTTTTCCCTTAATACTATAATGCATTTTAAGATTCTATTTTTTATGATGAGAAGTCTGCTTTAGTCTAATTGTATTGTTCTTTGTCAGATTTTTCTGTTTCTCATGAATGTTCTACAATTTCAGTCCTACATGTCTAAATGTGGATTTAATTTTATTCGTCCTGTTCAGAAATTGGGGTGGGTTTCAATCTGAAGACTCATCTCTCTCATCAGTTCTGGAAATGTAGCCATTATTTCTTCAACTATCACTCTCTTTTACTCCCTCTAGCCTCTTATTTTGAAACTTATACTACTGTATTTCAATTCTAAGACTCCTTTTTTTCACATTTTAATGTCTACAAAAATTGGATGCATCTGATCAGAGTTGGCTTCTTACAATAGCTGTCAGCTAGATGGCAGCTGTGAAGTGATTTTCACTGCCTGTGTTGGTACAACTTGGTTGTTATATTTTGTTATACAGGAAGCAGGTTGTTATACAGGTGATAGACTGTACAACTGTAACCTCTTGAAATTACTTTCGGCAAAAACACTGAGACTAGTTGAGGAAGGAAGGTGAGTCCTGTTATTTCCCCCAAACCTTACATTGGGTTTGCAAATCTTGTAGAATCCATGCCAGCAGCCTGGAAAACATCCTGGAGCTAATAGTGGAGGACTCTTGGAAAATGCAGCATTACCAATTCTATTGAAAACCCAGAGGACTGTATTATTTGGAGAAAAGATGGATGTTGGATATTGTCTAGCTTCTGTTGAAAATGATTCATAAGAGAGAGATTATGAAGGTCTCTACAAGTTTGCCTTTTCTAGAAGGCCATATAGTTGGAATTTGTAAATTTTTACATCTTAATTTCTTCTTTTTAAATGGAAGCAATTCCTTAATTTTTCTCTCTGCACATCATAAGTTTTCTTTAAAAAAAAATCTTTGATAAGCTGCTTAATAAAATTAATTTTATCTATTATTAATCCATGCCATTTGTTGGTTTTGGGTTTTGTTTAGTGACTTTCTTAGTATTCGATTTATGCATATGTTTTGGGATTTTAGTTTGCAGGTCCACTTTGAATTGGAGGTCTTTGTTTTCTTCTTCTCCCTGCTCCCTTGTTTGTTCCTTCCCCTCTACTGGTTTTCTAATTGCCTCTTCCGGGGCTGGGGCCACAAGCTCAGAACCAGCTCTTGCAGTAGCTCCAGGGCCCACGTTTTCCCAGGGTTTGGGGTGGGCAGACTGTATCCTGTCTTCCTGTCTCTTTGGAGTCATAGCTTGCTAATGCTGCGGCCACAGGCAGGGTCTGTAACAAACTTCTCTCCAGCTTCCTTTCATGAATTGGGAAACCAGACCCCATCTTCTGGAGTGAAGTGGTAAGTGTTGCTTGAATGGGGTATTTTAGTCCCCATTACTTCACAGCAGCGAGACTCCCTCCCTCCCCGCATGAAGTCAAGCAAGCTCTGCATTTCAGTTCCTTTCCTGGTCCACCTTCTAGAGATGCTCATCCATTGTTTAGTTTTTGTGTTTTTTTTAAGCCTATCTATGTCTTTCTTATTTTCTGTTGGTATCTTTTGTCTAGCATTGTATTAAATAGCATAGCATTTAATACAGAGATGTACTAAAGTGTGAGTTCATTGTTCCATCATTATCAGAAGTTGACTGTTTTGGTAGCACCACTCAAGCCACCCTTCCCTCCTCTCCTCATGTGTCTTCCTCTTGCTCTAGATTGAGGATGCCAAGAGGTGGGCCTGTGGCCCCCTACCCCCATCCACAGGGCCCTGCCCAGACTTGGCAGGGAGTGCAGTCTCCATTCACGTTTGCAGGATCATTTGGGAATCCTTACATGGTACAGCAGAGAGATAGTGAGCTTTGGGCAGGGACCGACCTGCATTCAAGTCCTGCCTCGGTGGCTTCCTAACTGAGTGACCTTGGGCAAGTCCTTTTACCCTCTCTGATCCTCAGGCTAGCCCTCATCTGTCCTGGTGATAACTGCTGCTGTGCAGGGCTGCGGTGAGGGTCTGATCTGGCAGCACTCTGTGTTTTGTGCCTGGCTTGCCCAGTGGCTCTAAACAGCCTGACCAATGTAATCAGAAACCGTGAGCTGTCAAGGGCATAGGAGTGGCTAGGAGTGGGAGATCAAGCTGCCTCTTTCAATTTTGGGATGCCTGTGAAAAGGGTTATAAGAGGAGGAAATGGGTTCATGATTAAAAACTGTTGGCATCACACACCAAGGATCGATATCAGCCTGGAGGGAGTGGGTGGTGGTGGGTGTGAGTGGAGGAGAACAGAACCCAGCATGATGGCCCCACAGAAAGATGGAAGCAAGCAGCTAGCGCCAGCCAGTATGCGCACTAGCTTGGGAGAAAGCAGAGGCAGAGCTGGGTAATTTATGCATCTCTGTGTTACAATCTGTCCTGATGAATATGAATACTCGCAAATGTGGATTGTCCTTGATAATTGCTTGCAATGTCATCTTTTTAATGAAAATTAAGTGCTTCTGTAGCACTAAGTAGGAGCTTTGTTGACACATTTCATTGTCACCCTGGGAGTGGATAACCTCATTTAAAGGCAAGCAAAACCTGGGAGAATTGAATATGGTTCCATTTAAAACCGTGGGTCCCATTAACTTCACAGAAGGAAATATTTTCTGAGTTATTGTAGCCTGATTCTACTTTCCTTAACTTACCTCAAAGGGATGTGATGAATTAATTATTATGCACATCTGTTTTTTTTTTTTTTAAAGATTTTATTTATTTATTCATTTATCCCCCCCTTGCTGCTTGTGCTCGCTGGGTCAGCTAACCACGCCGTGCGGGCGGGCCTGCCTTCACCAGGAGGCCCTGGGAACCGAACCTGGGGCCTCCCATATGGTAAATGGGAGCCCTACTGATTGAGCCACAGCCGCTTCCCTGCACATCTGTTTTTGTGTGTGTGTGTGTGTTTTTTTTTTTTTTTTTTTTTTTAATTCAGACGTCCATGTGAATACCTGGGATAGGCATTTGCTCTCTGAAGCGTCTCTTGAGTTGGATTAGTCCACGCACCTGAGAGAGAAAAGAAAAGCTGGCCTTGAGGTCTCTACCCAACACGGTTGCCATGAGATGGTAGATTGGACTGAGGTTTACCTCTGTATACAAGGTGTGCCAAGTAAAATGCAATGAGGAATGCGAATGGGAAAGAGATAAGAGCGTGAACCTGATCAAGGCCAAGAGCTTCAGTATGCTCTTTGCACGCAAATGATAATATTAATTGCAAATGGTTCTTATGTTTGTTAAAATGGGTTTTCTCAGCTCGACAAGGCTAGAGCAATTAGTGAAAGGTAAACTTCTGAAATAATCTGCTACTTAATGCCTTTACTATTCTAGAATATTTTCCACCAGTAAGTCCAAATTAATGAGATTTTACTGTATTCAAACTGAGAGGCTTTCATTGCTTTGTTTTTTCTATTTTTCTTCTTAAACCTCATAAAATGAAGAGGCTTTGTAAAAAAAAAAGAGAGAGTGAGCTCTTGAGAAGTAATTGGAAGAGGAAAGGTCATTCACCTGGCAAGTCATGTGGAGATTGTGCCATTGGGGTGGGACAGGAGGGGAACAGTTAGATCAGGGCAGCCTGGAGGAAACCAGAGGAGACATGGGGGAGGAGGTGCAGGGTGGGAGGGGAACAGGAGCAGCGAGAGCTCCTGCAAGCACAGTTTCCAAACTGGAAACGATAACAATAGTAAATCCATTTATCGGACGTAGGTTTTCAGGTAAGAAATCCCAGAGGCCCCAACTTGTCAAGTGGGGAGAGACAGTAGGGTAGAAGCAAGATTGGGGGGTGAGGAGAAATCTTTCAAAGTACAAGGATGTGCCGAGAGGGGTTCCGATGCCCAAAGAAAAACTTTCTGAGGGTCTTAACTCCATCTTTTCTGAAAACATTTTTTTTGGTAAATATTAACTTTCTTTTATTAAAACCAAAGAAACAAAATGAGCCAATGTGAAGGTGAGTTAACTTTGGGTAGTGGATACATGGGCTTCTCTATATCTCTCTAAGTTTATGTTTTCAGCCTTTTGTTGTGGGAAAGTTTCAGATACAAACCCTGGGAGACCCATCGCTCAGCTACAGAAGCTGTCAGTGCAGGCCACTCCCGTTTACCCGCAGCCTGGGACCGTTTAGAAATGAATTCCTGACATTATACCGTTTCATCATCCATCAATATTACAGCGTGTGTCACTAAAGATGATGTCTTTTTCTTAAAAGCCAGCTGTGCGACCAGCATCCTAGCCCAAACATTTAAAACATAATTCCTCAGTCTCTGAAGACTTTAGCCTAAGCTGGTGGCGGGTTTTTCTCCCCCTGGGAACATACTTTGGATGATCACCCACCCCCCAGAGCCTGCCCAGGGCCTTTCACTGCCTCTAAGGACGTGAAGGAAACTTTGTTGAACCAAAGTTGCGTGGTGGATCACAATTTGATCACCAGCTTTACTGCCAAGCACCTATTTCAGGGGAGAGAAGCTGGCAGGTAAACGCTTGCAGAACTTTCACCTGGTTGGGTCACCTGGGTTGCTACTCATGCTAGCCTAACCTGGCACTCCTCAATCTACAGAGGCCCAGCTCTTCTGTTTCAGTCAGAAAACTTGGTCTGCTTTCTCTCTTTTTAAAATTTTATTGTGGTAACATATACAATGCGATATTTCCCATTTTAACCGTTTTTAGTGTACGTTTCAGCAGAATTAATTACATTCCCAAAGTTGTGCTGCCATCACCACCATCCATTACCAAAAATTTTTCATCATCCCAAATAGAGCCTTTGTATCCATTAAGCTATCATGTACCCCCAGGCCCTGGTAAACTCTAATCTATTTTCTGTCTTAGTCTAGATTTCTCAAATAATTGGAATCATATATATTTGTCCTATTTTGTCCAGCTTATTTCACTTAGAATAAAGTTTTCAAGGTTCGTCCATGTTAGAGCACGTATCCGCACTTCAGTCCTTTTTTGGCTGATAACATCCCATTGTATGCATGTATTATAGTTGGTTATTTTTGTTGTTGTTAGATTTATTCATCTGTAGATGGACACTCAGGTTGTTTCCACGTTTTGGCTACTGTGAATAATGCTTCCATAAATATTGGTGTACAAGTATCTGTTTGAGTCAGTTTTCAGTTCTTTTGGGTATAGACTTAGGAGTGGGATTGCTGAGTCATATGGCGATTCTATATTTACCTTTTTGAGTAAATGCCAAACTTTGCCACAGCAACTGCACCATTTTACATTCCTACCAGCAATGCACGAGGGTTCCAGTTTCTCCACATCTTTGCCAACACTTTTTTATTTTCTGTTTTATTTAATAAGTGATATCTCATTGTGGTTTTGATTTTCATTTCCCTCAAGACTAATGATGCTGAGCATCTTTCCATGTGCTTATTGGCCATTTGTATATCTCCTTTGGAGAAATGTCTGTTCAAGTCCTTGACCCATTTTTAAATTGGGTTGTTTGTCTTTTCATTATTGAGGTGTGGGAGCTCTTTATATATTCTGGATATTAAACCCTTAATATACTTGCAAATGTTTTTTCCCATTCTATAGATTGTCTTTTCGCTTTCTTCATTATTTTCTTTGATGCACAAAAGTTTTAAACTTAAATGAAGCCCATTTTATCTATTTGCTTGTTGTCATTACCTGTACTTTTGGTGTCATTTTTAAGAATCCATTGCCAAATCCAAGGTCATGAAGGATTTTCTCCATGTTTTCTTCTAAGACTTTCATGATTGTAGATCTAATATTTGGGTTGTTTATCCATTTTGAATTAATTTTTTCTATATTGAGTGATATAAAAACTTCTTTGCTTTGCATTTGGAAATCCAGTTTTCCAAGCACCATTTGTTGAAGAAACTATTCTTTCCCCATGAATGGAGTTGACACCCTATTGAAAACTGATTGGCCATAGATATGTGATTATTTTTGGACTCTCAATTCTATTCCGTTGTTCTATATGTCTACTCTAATGCCAGCACCACAGTGTTTTGATTACCCTGGACTAGTAGTAAGTTTTGAAATCAGGAAGTGTGAGTCCTCCATCTTTGTTCTTCTTTTCCAAGACTATTTTGGTTATTTGAGGCCCTTATTGAGTTTGAGTTTGAGTTTGAGATCCATTTGAGTTTGAGGATCTATTTTTCTGTGTCTGTTAGAGTTTTGATAGTGATTGCATTGAATCTGTCGGTTGCTCTGGGTGGCACTGACATCTGAACAATATTAAGTCTTCCGATCCATGAGCACAGGGTGCCTTTCCATTTATTTAGGTCTTCTTTAATTTCTTTCAGCAGTGATTTGTAGAAATCGGTATACCAGTCCTTCACCTCCATGTTTAAATGTATCCCTAGATATCTTATTCTTTTAGATGCTATTCTAAATGGAATTGTGTCCCAAATTTCCTTTTTGGATGGTTCACTGCTGTTATATAGAAACGCAACTGACTTTTTTTGTGTGTTGGTGTCACACCCTGCAACTTTGCAGAATTTGTTCATTAGTTCTAATAGCTTTTTTGTGGATTATTTGGGCTTTTCTAAATATAGGATCATGTCCTCTGCTAATAGAGACAGTTTTACTGCTTCTTTTCCAATTTGGATGCCTTTTATTTCTTTTTTCTTGCCTAATTGCTCTGGCAAGAGCTTCTAGTACAATGCTGAATAGCAGTGGTGACAGCCGGCATCTTTGTCTTGTTCCTGATTAGGGGGAAAGCTTTCAGTCTTCCATTGCTGAGTATGATGTTAACTGTGAGGTTTTTACAAATGTACTTTATTATGTTAAGGGAGTTCCCTTTTATTCCTATTTTCTGAGGGTTTTTATCATGTAAGAGTGTGGGATTTTGTCAAATGCCCTTTTTGTGTGTGTCAGTTACGATGATCATGTGTTTTTCCCTTGTTCTATGAATGTGATATATTTCAATGGTCGATATTCTTCTGTGGAAGCACCTTTTCATTCCTGGGATAAATTCCATTTGGTCATGGTGTATAATCCTTCTAGTGGGCTATTGGATTCGGTGCGAAAGGATTGTGCTGAGGATTTTTGCATCAATGATCGTAAGGGATATTGGTCTGAGTTTTATTTTCTTGTGATGTCTTTGTTTTGCTTTGATACCAGGGCAATGCTGGCCTCATAGAATGAATCAGGAAGTATTCCTTCTTCGTTTTCATGGAAGTGTTTGAAAAGGATTGGTGTTGGTGCTTCCACATATGCTAGGTACAATTCACCAGTGAGGCCACCTGGTCCTGGAGTTCTTTGTTGGGATATTATCTGCTTTTAAGGCATGATCATGTTGGGCCCACCCGCCTGACCCAGAATAATCTCCCTATTTTAAGGTCTGTAACCTTAACTACATCTGCAAAGGCCCCTTTGCCATGGAGTCGCAGTCACAGGTTCAAGGGGTTACCATGTGGATTCCTTGGGGGTGAGGGAGTCTCTCTACTACAGGTTTGTGGCACAACCCAGAGGGGAGTGTTTAATTATTCATTGTGTGAACATTTATTGAGCACCTACTATGTGCCCAGCCTGTGTTCACACCACGCTAAACAAGGCAGGCTGACTTCGTGCCCTGCTTCACCATCCAATGTTGGGATGGTGGGGTAGGGGAGGGGAGGGGTGGGAGAGGCCTGGAGGTGGGGCAGCCCACCAAGGTGGAGACCTGCAGTGCGTGGCAGGGGCCAGCGGCAGAGGTGAGGACCACCGCCGTGTGGTCCAGGTCCAGCTCACTGCTGGGGTGCCCTGGGCTTGCTCTGCTGCCCAGAGGTTTTCATGGACCCCACATGCCTGTCACCACTTCTGCCTGACGTTAGAGCCAGAAGGGACTTTAGAAATTATTCAGTGCCAATGTTTTCCAAGGAAATCTCTTCCAGGAGATATAAAACAGATTTTTAAGAAGCAGCTTTGATTGTGGCTGGGGGTTAAAGAGAGGGTGGGGGTAGCTCCCCACCTGGTCGGCAGGGTGCGGGGGTGGGGGTGGGATAGAGGCGGCCCCTGCCTCACAGCTTGGCTATCTCTTGCCTCCTAAGGAAGCAGCTCCAGGGGCTCCTCGGCTGAACTCCCACCGGGACGCCTGGCAACTCAGGTTGAAAACTGAGGCCCGGGGAGGAGGATCTTCTCAAGTTCACTGGGCAAATGATGCGTCAGCTTCCCGGGCACTGGGCTTTCCCCGCTGCTGCTGACACCTCAGTTACGACTTTTGATGGCTGGGGTGGGCTTGGAAGGCCAGGTTCTCTTGGTCAGGTCACTTTCAGGCATTTAGAAACTCTGTATAAAATGATGCTTCCCCACCCCACTGCCGGTTTTAATTAAATTCCTTTTCTGCCTCTGTTCCAAGATCTAAAGATGTAGAGACCAGTAAACCGTCGCAAAATATTTCGGTGCTCTTTCTTTAAGAGCCTGGCCTGCACAGCTCCCCCCCCCCCCCCCCTCCCCCCCTCCTCTTACACACAGCTGCCATCTCACGTGCTTTGGCCCCTTTTGAAGGAGGGTTGTGCCGGGGCTGATCCCCAATGGGGACACCCAGCTTTTAGCTGAGCCACCGCTCTGCAGGCTTGCACTTTGGAATGTGTTTTTGTTTTAAGCTGGGTCGATTCACTCTGCTAATGTCCCTTCTGCGGCCCATCAGCTCAGCGTTTCCTGCCTCTCAGCTCTCTCTGTTTGCCTGAGAGACTCAATTAGGCCCTGGACTCAATCTGCAGGGCAGATTTATGCAGCCTCACAGGCCTCCGCGGCACGCAGGGACAGCCTGCCATGGAAAACAAGGCCCTTGGCATCGGCCAGCGGGGCCAGGGCCTTGGGTACAAATCCTGCCTGCGTCCTGGCTGCCTCCCCCCGCCCCCACACCCGCAGGTGGCCTGAGATGCTTCGCTGATGCCTGGGAGTTCCTGGCACCACCTGGGCAGAGGTGCCGCGCTGTGGAGATTTCTTTGGAGGCTGAGATGAGCTTTCAGAAGGGAGAGCAGCACAAATGTCCTCATTAGCTCCAGTCACCGGGAGGTTCTTCCTCTAACAAGCCCCGCATGGCCCCTTTCAAGCAGAGAAAAGGAAAAATCCCCCAGCAGGGCAAGCCCTTTAAACCACATTCAGTCATTAACATGCTAGCTTGAATTAGGTCCTGCTACCTTCTCTAAAAGTGATTCTGGGAGACCAGAGACAACACCCACCCCCGTTGCAGGAGCTCCAGGAGGAGAGGGCAAAGGTGAGAGCGGGTCTTCCAGGAGCCTGGGGAAGTGGCACAGCTCTGAGGTTCGGAGGGGAGCTGTGGGCCAGGCTGCCTGCCCAAACCCTGCCCTGCCATTTTACCTCTGCCTGAATCTGCTCACCTGAAGACTGGGGGCGTGGCCTGAACCTGAGCCTAGTCACAGGCTCATTCTGAGGATGCAGTTCAGAGGTGCAAGCACCGAATAAATCCTAGCTATTATCTTATTTCTGAAACCCTGAAAATTCGGTTTAAGGAATAATGATTTAAAAAATGCTGTGTTTAGGAACATAGTTCATCTTGTAAACGATCCCTAAGTTTTGTCTTTAGAGTTGGGAGAATGTATTTCAGACCCATTGAAATAAAAGCACTAAATGTGAAAATTCTCGAAGAGCTTTTAGCCCCGGAAGAACTTGGTCGTGGAGACCAGTTTGGAAAACATCGCCCTAGTTCTGGCTGGGGGAGAAGGGGCGAGTGGGGGTCCTGGCCCCCCACGGGTGGGATGGAGGTTAGGTGGGCTGTCAGGGTTCAGGCGCACGCCTCCTGACTTCATTTATGGGGCGGACTCCACTCCGGAGAGGTTTCTGCGGGGCTCCTCCTTGCCCATCTGCGACTCCCCTAACGTCCCCCTAAAAGCTGCACCCAAGACGCCCCTGAGAAGCGTCGCCTCAAGAAGGGCCTCGTGGCGGTGGCGTCGCCACCAGGCGGCCGGCGCTGTGCACTGCAGCCTCGCGCTGCGCCCCCGAGCCTCGGCGCCCTGGGCGGCCCCGGGGGGCCCCTCCACCCACCCGGCTGGCCCCGGCCCCGCGCGCAGGGACAGCCCTAGTCACAGGGAATCGGAATGGGTCTCTTTCCGTGTCCACCACCGAGCTGGGTGCGGCGGGGTCAGGTCCCCGCGCCCAGGGCGCCCCTGGCCGGCAGCCGCCTCCTCCAGGACGCCCGCCTTGCGCGGAGCTTCTCCCCAGAGGAGGGCGCTTCTGACGACGGATTGCCAGGGCCGCCCCTCCCCGGCTCCGTCTCCCCCGCCGCGCTCCGGATGCCCTCCAGGGGCAGCCCCCTGCTCCCGGGCAGGCCCGCGCGGGGCCCCGCATCAGCCGCCCCTGGCGCCGCAGCGGCGCGCGGCCCGCTCCGTCTCTTTCCGCGTCGCAAATCCGTCCCTGTCCTTCCGTCCTTCCGCGGAAGCAGCACCTGGCGGGCCCGGCCCCTGGGCGGGGGGCACGGCGCCCGCTACCGCTGTCGCTGCGCCAGCCTCAGCCCCGCGCTCACGCGCCCTCGGCGGCGGGGCGGCTTCGTGCCGGGCACACTTGGCCTCCTTTCTCTGCACGCGCCCAGGAGACGAGCGTTTCTATAGGACTCGCATTTTACAGAGGAAGGTCAAGTCAGGGCTGGCGGTGGGGAGCAGGACTCCCCAGCAGCCCTGTCTGCTTCTGGGGCTCAGGTGGGAAGAGCTGAAGGAGCGAGGGCGAGGCGAGCCCAGGTTCTCCAACTTCAGGAATGCTTATCCCACCCCTGGATGAGCCCTGTCTGGGGTGGGGCCTGGGGATTTGCACTTCCAATAAGTTCCTTCCAAGGATCCTGCTTGGAGAACCACTCACCTGGTCCAGCAGTTCTGTCCGGGGCTGCTTGTTGGAATCACCTGGGGAGCTATGAAGAGGGGATACCTGGATCCCCTTCCAGAGAGGCCCATGTTATTGGTCACTGGTGCAGCTGGCGATGAGGAGTTTTAAAGCTTCTTGGGAGGTTCTAATGTACCACCCAGGCTGAGCCACTGATGGAGTTCACAACTCTCATTTGGGGAAATTGAGGTCCAGGGAGGAAGGAGCTTTACACCCTCCCCCCCAGGTCACAGGGGAGCCTGCCCTTCTGGGGCCGGGCCTTGGGTTGGTCCTGTCCAACCCAAGTCAACAGTGAGTCAACACTGGTGTGGCTTCTTTTGGGGTGCACAGCGTGTGCCTGGTCAAGCTGGGACCCCGGGCAGGGTGCTGGGCTCAGGGGCAATGGGGGTCTAAGTGGGTGTCCTGTGGGGCCCTCCACCTGCCCCTCACCCTGGCCCAAGGGCACACACAAGGCCAAAGTCCAGACTACGTTCCCCGTTAAGGGCGCAGACAGGAAATCAAGGCCTTAGAGAGAAGGGACGGATGGGGCCGCAGCAGGCTCAGTGGTGGGATGGCCAGGGGCTGGCAGCGCCGGTGGGAAGCAAGAAGGGAAGGGACTGGAAAGCAGTAGAGCTGCACTGACCTTCACCACCAGCCCCGCCAGGTTCCTTCCAGGGCCTCGGTTTCCCCTTTGTTACCTTCTCAGCCTTCGGCCTGATGGACTCTATGATGAAGAGGGCCTGTGCTTCCCAACCCCAGGTGTTGATATCAGCTGGACGCTCTCCCACTGAAATGGGTGGGGGAGCCCAGGTGCCCCGATCCCGTGCGGACCATGTGGTCTGGGCAGCTGCTCTGACTCACCCCAGAGCCACGGGCCTGCCACGTGCTCAGGGCCAAGGTTCTCCTTACTTGGTGGCCCACATGGAGGCTCTCTGTGGGAATGTTAGGCGTCCACCAAGCGGGCTTATAAATTACTTAGCAGCCATTTCCCCATTAGTTAAAAGGAGGGAGAGCTTCCAACAGGAATGAGATATTTGGCCTTGGGACAGAATGTCCCTGTCCCCGTAAGTGTAAATATTATATAAAAGCCCCATGTGTAATGCATCTGTCAACCCTGTGAATTAACCTCTGAGATATGCATGCTCCTGGGGGGCGATTTGTGCAGCCCCCCCCCCCCCCCGGCCACCTGCCTCCCTCTTGCCCTAAGTCTTAGTTGTCAGGAGGAATGCTGCAGTTTTCTCTAATGTGGGCAGCAGCAGGTTTAAATGACAGTGTCCTAATGAAGGGGCAGAGATGACTTAATGAGCCCCCCCCCCCAAACACGATACATCTTTGCTGAAGGGGACAAAGAGTACATGCAATTGCTGTTCTCCCTTCCCCTTAAAATTAGGACGTCAGAAGTAGTGCCAGGCTTGTCAAGGAAAGGCTTGATCCTTTTTGGGGGCAGTGGGCTGGTGAGTGCTGAGCAGGGAGCTGATAGCAGAGAGGGGAGGGGAAGGAGTGGGGGGTGGGAATGCAGGGCCCAGAGAAGCAGGAAAGAGAAAACAAGAAAGCCTGCCTGGAAAACCCCACGCCCCCGGGACAGGCTGGGAAGACAGAGGCCAGGTATCTCTTTGGAGTGTGGGTTGGGGGTCATGGCGAGGGATGGCGGGGGAGTGCCAGCAGGGGGGGTGGCTGAAGCAGGCCGGGGCCATGAGCTGGCTAGGCGGTGGTGCCTGAGGGGCTGTTTTCCTATACACGTGTGGGTGCCACACACCCGGAGCTGAGACCGGTGACTTAGGAGGTGCCGGCTACGAGGCTGGTGCAAACTTCCTCCGTGGTGCCTGGCTCCCTCGCTTCCATGGGTGAGAACCGGAACGGTCCAGGCTGCTGCGTGCTTCTAGCACCAGAGCCCCTGGGAGGGGAGAAGGGAGCTGAGAAGTGGTCGAGAGGCACCTGCCCTTCTTCCCTTCTGGCCGCCTCGGCAGCCTTACCTTTAGGTGCCCACATCCAGGGCCTGAGCTGCAAGACCAGTTTTGCATCCACATGTCCCTCTGTGCCCCTCACAGTGACAAGGGCCAGGGGAGCACCCACCGGCAGCTCCGCCTGCCTCCGTGGAAGGTTGGGGATCAACAGGTTTCAGCTGCTGTGTGGTGCTGGCTGGCGGGAGGGCAGCCGCAGGCATGGGTGCTAGGGCTGGAGGGAGGGTTCTGGCATCACCAGGCTGCCAGCCTGTGGCAGAGGTGGCTCTCTGAGCCCATGCAGGCTCAGGCGCACGTGCCTGCAGCCTCTGTGAGGGGCCTTCTGGAAGGGCGTACCCGGGACAGAGGGGTCATTAGAGGCTCCTGGGCAAGGGGGCAGGGAGACGAGACTCAGAATCCAGGGGCCATTTGTTTCTGGGTCCGAGACATGGAAGCTGACGAGGTCTTGGAAAGGAGGTCCACTCCCCTAAGACCCCATCTGACCCCACGTCCAGCCCCTTGCTCTCTTCTAAGAGCAAGATCAGCGCCACCTGCTGCTGTGCCCTGAGAACAGGCGTCAGGGGTGGTGGCGGGAGTACGTGTCCTTGAAGAGTGCTTTTGTGACCTCCTTTTGGGTGAGATGGTCCCAGACCCAACCACCCATCCATAGGAGTCGGGCTGCCCTGGACCGTATTTCCTCCGGCGAGGCAAGAGGCAACGTTCCTGCCTTCTTGGATATTTTCTGTGAATGTCGGGCTGGAGGTGGAGAGATGAGCACACCCATTGCAAACTAACGGAGAGGTGCATGCTGGGAAGATCCCTGTGGGGTTGATGGTGATGATGTCCAGGTACCAATGTCTGGGGAGTCCTTACCTCTGACCCTGGGAGCCCCCAGCAAGGAGCCCCAGTGATAATGGGAAAGCCGAGGCTCTGAGGGAGTACGGAACCAGAGCTGGGAAGAGGCAGCGATGGATTTGCTTTGGGGTGTCTCCGGCTCCACCCCCCAGATCCTAACATCAGGTGGGGCCGGAGGGCAATTACTTATACTTTGCTGGGAAGTGCCGCCTACTACATAATAAAGCTATTATTAGAATTCAGCCACAGTTTCAAGGAGGACGTTTGGTGAATTTCATGCTATTGGGTCTATCATCATTGGCCAAAGTATACATGATGAAGGCAAATGGTAATTGGGTTGACATTGCACATTTTAAGCAATAATAAATTAGCCCTTGTTCAATCATACCGCTCACGAGTGGAAATGGCTGCGTTAATAAATGCTAAGATAGCTTGGTCTGTATAGACACAACACCCTGGAAAATACATTAAAAATTAATTACGGCAAAATCGATATGATTAGAAGCACAAGTCCTTTATGCAGAGGCAGTAAATGTCCTTAAGATCTTACGGGAGAGACAAAGAGAAAGGCTCTGTGATTAAGGAGCGAGGGCATGCTTATGGAAAACTTTTAATAAATGCTCTCTCCTCAGGCGATTTAGATGACAGATCTTTAGAATTTGATTCTCTTTTTCTGATGCAGTCGTGCAAAATGGTGGCGATGGCTTTTTCTTCTTCTGTTGGAGCTCTGCGGCTTTGTCTGCCTTCTTGGAGGCCACCAGCGAGGAGTCCCTGGATGCTGACTTTTCTCTCCGTCTGCCCCTGCATTAGTCAGGGCAGGCTGGGGTATGGTGTGGTAACAAACAGCCCCTGTGTCAGGGCTGCAGACAACCCTGGTCTAGTTCCCCTTTTCACAGAGCCCCCGCAGGGCTGAGAACTCTCCAGAGTGATCGTTGTCCTTTCTGTGGCACTTGGAGTCAGGCCCATGCCATCAGGTGCTTCCTCCATCCCGGTGGTGGGAGGAGAGAGTTCTCTGGGCCTTGTGCCAGCCGTGTAAGCCTCTTTCATTGGCCGAAGCAGGTCCCGCGGCCGTGCCTGACTGCAAGGGTGAGAGAGTGCAGCCCCCAGAAGGAGGTGCATGAGGGTCTGTGGGCATCCCAGACGTCTACCCCTGCCTCCCCCAGGACCTTCCTACCTGCACCGGCCCAGGAGGCTGATGTACCGCTGACAGCTACCTCCTGGGGGAAAATCCTGATCATTAGGTCTCGGGGGTCGCAAAGCCCCAGTTTTAATCCCGAAACAGGAGCTCAGGTGGGGATTTGGCTGTTCAGAGGGTCTGAGAGCTGCCAGCAGAGCAGGGCTGCTGCTCCTTTATATGGCATCGGGCTCAAGAGCCCAGACTGCTCCTGCTCGGGACCCCGGTGGGACAGGCGGCCTCAGGGTGGGAAAGCTTGCTTCTGCCTCCAGCCCAGTGGCCAGGGCAGCGCTTGGGTCCTCGGTCCAGCTGGATCCACCGCAGCCATCCTGAGCTGCCGCTGGAAGCTGCCCCAGGGCGCCGGGGAGAACACATGGGCAAAGCTCGCGGCCCCCACCACAGCTGCCCTGGGGCCATCTAGGTGAGGGGAGGGGGCTCCCCCTAGGTGAGGGTCTCGGAGGGTCCCCTGACCCACAGCACTCCTCTTGTCCGCCCCAGTTCTGCAGGAGTTGGGAAAGGTAAGGCAGGGCAGTGGATGGGCCAGGACATCTCGCCACCACCACTGACAAGACAAGGCCGTAGGTGCAGCTCGGGGTCCTGGCTCACCCCAAACCCAGCACTGCACACACCTGCGCCCATCCTCACAGCTGGGCCGACGAGCCTCCCCCAGCCTCCCGCGGGCACGGAGGAGTGACCGCTCTTGTCCCCAAGGGAAAGACGGTGAGATGACCGAGCAGGAGGCTGAAACTCCAGATTTCCCGGTGTGGGCGAAGGGCAGGGGCAGACCAGGCCTTTGTGCGGGGAGCAGGGGAGACACCCCGTCCCCCCATCCCAACGGACTCAAGGAAGGTCGGGAAATTCCCAAAGCATGGATATGGCTCTTGCCTTGGATTTAGAGAATGAGCTATTCCCTCTGACACCGCTGGGGCTTGAACCCGGCGCACGTGCTGTTATCAGGAGGTTCTGATGGGAAATTGCCTTGCAGCTTCCCCCGGGACGAGAGCTGCCTGGTCCTGAAGGATCTTCCGAGGCGCTCATGTAGCCTGCACGGCAGTCGTTATTCTGAGTTTGCAGGTGAGGAAGCTGAGGCTTCCGAGTAGCAGGCCACGGGTGTAGGGAGGGAGCTGCTGCGGGGCCATGCCCCAGGCACCGGCCTTCCTGGAAATGGGGCCCAGAGCAGGTGCTGCTGCACTGGGGGTGCCAGTCCTGGCTGCCAGTGCCGTCTCTGTCCTGCTGGAATGCCGACGCCTCTGCTGTCCTCCTCCACCTGCGTCTGCCGTGTGGGCCGAGGGCTGCCGTGACCACGCAGTACCCCCTGCATGGCCCAGCCCGAGTGAGATGCCCGCAGGGGCCTCTGTCCAGTAAGGCCGTGAAAGCGTGAAGGCGGCCGAGGAGCACGAGCTCCTGCAAGCCTTGGCGGGCTCTCGCTCCCCGAGCCCCCGGACAGGTCTTCACAAATCTTAATTTTGCACCAAAATTACGAGCCGTTCTGACTTTTCTGCTTTTTTTTTTTTTCTCCTTTTGGAAACTGCTCAAACTCTGTGCCTCTGATTCATGACAGGGCAGCCATCTGTGCCCCAGCCAACAAGAAATCGGAGTCTCTGGATAAAGAAGCTTTTAGGAATAAATCCAAACAAAACTTTAAAAAGTCACACTTAATCACACTTTCTCCCTGTGTCTGGGACCCAGCCCAAGGACTGATTTGTAGCCCTTTGGTCTAACTTGGAATTTGCCGGATTATCCTTTGTATTTATGTAGCTCGTACATCTCCCTTGACTGGTGGGATGTTTCCATAAATATCTATCGGCAGGAGTGCTGTGTGTGGGCTTGCTGGTGGCGGCGGCCTTCATATTTCACAAATGGCTGAATTGGAGGCGATGGATCTGGGTCTGAGATGCCCCATTGGATCTGGACGTCCAACTTGGGCTCCATGTTGGATGTGACACGTTTGCTCTTTTGCTTCACATTTGCAATTCCCTCGGATCTTTCTTGATCTCCACGGGCAGGGCGAACAGCCCTTTCTGGGGAGTGTCTCTGAACGTGCTCATTGGAATACCTCGTAAGGAGAGTAACCGCTTCCATTTTAGAGGTGAGGACACTGGACGTTTAGGGGTCAAGTGTCCAAGGTTGCTAGCTTGAGAGTGGCTGGGATTTGAACCTTGGTCTTTATGGCCCCAAAGCTCTTCAACCTTTTTTTTTTAATTAAGATTTTTTATTTATTTATTCATTTATCCCCCCCTTGCTGCCTGCGCTCGCCGGGTCAGCTAACCACGCCGTGCGGGTGGGCCCGCCTTCACCAGGAGGCCCCGGGAACCGAACCCGGGGCCTCCCATATGGTAAACGGGAGCCCCACTGATTGAGCCACAGCCGCTTCCCCAGCTCTTCAACCTTTATGCTACATATTTCATGTTACAAAAGCCCAAGACCAAGCCAGATCCAATGACAAGCACCTTCTGGAACATTCTTAGGTGAATACAGTGGCACGTAGGCTAGATTCCAATTCAGGATGCCGTGCATAGAGGCATGACAAGGCCAAGAGATATATCCTCATGTCCCCCTCTGTGTCCGAGCAATTGCCTCCATCACTAACCTTCTCAAGAAGGTGGTGATGGCTTCCAGGAAAGAGCTGGATAAATAGGTCCTGGATTTACTTAAAGGACTGAGAAGGAAAATATCAGCCTCAGAGATAGACACCTTAAACAACTCCTGCTGATTGACGGGAGCGGGTGTGATGCCGTGAGGTCGGAGGAAGATGGATTGCATGGCGAATAATGAAAACCTCCGCCGTTAACGGGAAAAGGGGAATATGAGCCTGGCAAGAATGTCATTAAAAATAGATTGAGGCAGTGGGATGAGGGATAGGATGCGAATGAATTCTAGAAGCTGTTTAAGAAAGGGGGAATTAAGACTCAAAACCTCCATTTTCCCGGCTCGCCAAGTTGGCCTTTCATAGTGAATTTCAGTAAACTCCCCCCAGGTGAAGGTGGGCTCTGTAGTTAGGCTTGAGCACTGCTCCCTGTGCAGGGGGAGGTGGAGCGGGTCCTGGAAGCTGCTGGACCTTTAGAGAAAGGCACAGTCGTCATTAGCTCTCTCATGGGGAAGCACATTCCAATTTTTTGAAAGTTTTGAAATTGCATATAGTGTGATTCCCAAAGATAACTTCTTTTTCTCCCCAGAATATTTGGTTCATCAGGGGAACTCTGACCCAATTTTGGGGGTGGAAAGCATGCTTCTTCTGGAAGCGGCATCTGCAAGGAGTTTTTAAAAAAATAATTTCAGCAGAACACAATGAAGCAAAATATTTTCTTCTCTGGAAGACTGTCTGCAAGAGCGTAACCCACAGGCTAACTGTATTTTGTAGCCTATCTCTATCATACGTATCTTTTCATGTGTGAATATGTATGTCCACTGTGTGTTTATACATCTCTATCCATCTATACCTACATAGGCAGAGACAATGCACAGAGAGAGAGCAAAGGCTCTTCCATCTAAACCAGAACCCTCTGCGTGCAGGGCTGGTGGGCAGCTCCCTCGCCCAGCCCTGCGGGCGACGCATTTCCGTAGGGTCCTTTCCTCTATGTGGGAGTTAACGGCCATTGCAGCCCCGCTCTCTGCTCTCTGCTGTCACCTCGTGAGCTCGGTGGCGGCTGCTTGCTCTCGTGCACCTCTGATCTCGACACCTGAAAGGCCGATCCCACTGCCCCTGCTGTTTCCTTCCTGTTTACTCGATGTAGGCATCGCCTTGCTGAGTTAACTGCAGTCTGCTCTTGGTGGAGATGGGAAAATGCTTTTTTGCTTTTTGCTGCATCCCAGCCCCTAACGCAGGGCCTGGCACCTAGTAGGTGCTCTCTGAATACTTGTTGATTGAATGAATGAACAAAAGAATGAATGAAACTGTGCAGGCTCACAAGTTCTCCACGTTGCTTCCATTGCCCTTGGCAATGTGACTCAGTCATCTGGTCACCCTGCCACCAGTGTGCAGAGGTCTTGCCACCATAGTGAAAGCGTATTCTTTCTCCCCCTGAAGGACATGGAGCCTTTCGGGACAGGAGGGAAAAGTCCATCTATGTCAAGGACATTCTGCTATGCCTTAGGCATTGCCAGGGAGCCTGCCTCCCAGGACAGCTTTTGCTCTGGTGCGGCCGAGGACTGTCTCCCCGTGGACTTCCTGCTTTGGCAACTCCCTGACATGGCTGCCCTGGGGAGACTGTGTCCTGCCCTGATGCCAGGTCTCCTCTAGTTCCCTCTGCCAGCCAGGAGGTTGAGGGGGCTCTGGGGTGAACCCCTTCTGAGGCCTCCCGCCGGTGAGACAGGCAGGCCCTGGGCTGTGCTGACTTCGGGCCACAGCGGTGCTTCCCGAGGACCACTGGGGGACAAGCTGCCCCTGAAATCACTGGGGGTGTATAAAAGATGCAAACCCAGCCTCAGCCCAATCTAGGCTTCCCTGGATCTGCTCAGTAAGCACCCTCCCCACCCAGCACCCACCGTGGGTGCTCCAGCACATGAGGTTCTCAGCGTGGGAGAGAGCGTGGACGTGGGGGTCACAGCCCTGTCAGCCCCTGCCCAGGGTCTCAGGACCAGCTGAGCATCAGTTTCTCACCTGGTAAGGGCAGAGAGGGATGCCTCGGTGGGTGGGGCTGAGGATCAATAGCCTAAGAGGTATGGACCACCTTGTCTGGACCCTGGTAGATGCCTGGAGACTGGCCCCTCCCCAAGGGCCTTAGAAAGCAGGAGAGGCCAGCATGGGGAGAACATTTGGGGGATACCCTGAAAATGGTGGCGAGAGGATCCTTGCTACTTGTATTTGAGAAGAAAACCCTCTTCTCAAAGGTGGGGCCGTCTGCTGTCAGAAGACAGATGTGTTTGCATGCAGCCTCCATTAGAAACAAATGCGTTATGGCCTTTATGCAAAGCAGCCCATTTATGTCTCGTAATTTTCAGCACTAGTGTTCTGACAGGAGAATAAAGCACATGCCTAAAGAGATTACAGGTCTCTTGGGCACGTTGCCTAATTAGGCCTACTGAATATGTAAACACAAAACTACACTCATAACATCTGCATGTGCATGCCTGCACACATATGCACCCACACATGCCTGCGCATGCCAGCACACATTAATCATGTCTGCACACATGCACATGCCTGCACATGCTTGAACATGCCTGTGTGCACACATTCCTGCACGTGGCTACAGGGTTGGTGCCTGGATGCCTGTGGCTGCACATGCTTGAACATGCTTGAGCACACACCCTGACACATGGCTGCACATACTTAAACATACCTGTACACCCATGGCCCGTCCCATGCTTGTTGAAGAGAATCCTCCCAGTGCTGGGGTGGGGGCTCTGAGGTCCTGGAGTGCGGCAGAGGAAGGGGCCCTGGCACGTGATTGCTGCTTGACTTGGGGAAGCAGAGCAGAGCATGGCCCCACTCCTCGAGGATCTGCAGCCTGGCCCTGGCCCTGGGGGCTCAATGGCGTCCTCACGGCTAGGGCAGGCTCTGCCTCTGTCCCCAGCCCCTTCATCCTCGCCGAGGCATGAGGGAATCCACTGGTCATGCTTCAGTTCCTTTGATGGGGAGGAGCCCTGCGGGGTCTGTGATGGAGGCAGAGGTGAGTCCTGGAGTCTAGGTATCGGCAAAGGGGCACCCCTGGACAGCATCCAGAGACTTCCGAGAATTGTAGCAGCTCCCAAGCATCTCCGATGTCTGGGATGAGCTTGGGTGCTATGAGGAGGCAAAAATCACAAGCAGAGGGCAGGGGTGACAGACCTTCCAGCCAGTGTGGACAGTGGCCCAGCTGGGAACATCAAGGGAATGTGACCAACAAGGAATGGGGTGCTGGCTATTGTCAGTGGGAGCAGCTTCTTGCCCATCCTTTCATTCATTCATGTCTGCATTCATTCATTCTGCAGAGGTTGATTAGGCATCTGTTAGGTCCTGAGAATGTGACAGAGAGAAGACGGATTATTTGTAGTGGGTGACTCGTACTGCCTTGTGGTACTTTGAGTCTTTTGTGGGCCCCAGAAAATTATGTTCTTAACTTGGTCCATTCCTGTGGCTGTGAACCTATTGTGAACCTTTGATTAGGTTACATTCAGTTAAGGGCTGCTTGATTAGATTACTCCAGTAAGGCATAGCCCAGGGTGGGTCTTAATCCTCTTACCAGCGTTCTTTATAAATGTGAGAACGTGCAGAGACCCAGAGAAAAACTCCTAGAAGCTGAGAGAGGAAGCCCCAGAAGCCAGAAGCTGAAATCAGTGGAGTCCAGGAGAGAGAAAGCCAGAGGCAGCCAGAAGCTGAAAGCAACAGAGCCTGGAGGAGAAGGCAGAGACGGGCAGACACCGCCATCGTGCCCTGCCATGTGCCTGACTGCCCACAGCTGCAGCTCGGGGAGAAAGCATCTCCTGATGATGCCTTGATTTGTCGGCCTCAGAACTGTGAGCTTATAAGTTAACAAATCCGCTTTGTAAAAGCCAACCCCTTTCCCATATATTGCTTTGACAGCCTTTAGCAAACTAACAACCCCCCAACCAAAACAAAACAAGACAAACAGAACAAAAACAAAAAGATCTGCCCATGTCCTAAGCCCTGGAACCTGTGGTTGTGACCTTATTTGGAGAAAGAGTCTTTGTAGATGTATGTAGAGGTCTTGAGATGAGGTCATCCTGGATGATTTGGTTGGGTCTGAAATCCAATGACAAGTGTCCTTGTACGAAAAAGGCAGAGGAAAGGCAAACACAGAGGAGAAGGCCACAGAAAGACGAGGCCGAGGCTGGAGGGATGCGGCCACAAGCCAAGGACACCAGGAACCACCAGACACTGGAGGGAGCGGGGTACCTGCCCACACCCTGGTCTCAACCTCTGGTCTCCAGAGCTGGGAGAGAATCAGTTTCTGTTGTTTTCAGGCCCCACGTTGTGGTCCTTTGTTATGGCAGCCGCAGGGAACAAATGCAGCTACAGTAATGTAAGAGTGGGGTTTATGGGGCATTTGCAGGTGCCCAGGAGCCCCTCATCGACTTTTGGGGACTGGAGGTGTCAGGGGGAAGGTGGAAGGAGAAGGGTGGCTCCAGCCTCAGGTACATCTTGGCCAACACACCCTTTAAAACGGCCCCAGGCTGTGGCTAGGTCTCTGCCCGCTGCTGTCCCAGCACTTAGTAGGTCTTCAAGAAATGTTGGCTCCCACCCTTCACTCACCCACCTTGGTTGTGTTGGGATATGCGGGGACAGGAAAAGGATGGGTGGATGCTGAAGAAGAGGGCTTGGTTTGAAGAAAATTTGCAAGCGACAGCAGGATGGTGGGGCAGCCACTCTCTCATTATCCACACCCAGCTGCGGTGTTTGGGATCTCAACCGTCAGGAACTGGACCCCACACGTCTCCAGTGCTGTGATCGTTGTCACTACCTGTTCCCACTTGGTGATTGACCTTTTAGCCAGCAAGAGAGTGCTCCTGTTGGATTTTTCATTCGATTCCTTCATGATCCACCCTGAGCCAGGCTCCACGTGAGGGGTCGGGTGAGTGCTGGGCTTCTCCAGATTCTGGGCATGTTCCCACTCTGGTGTCAGGATGGGGTGGAGAGTGTCACCTTCTTTAACTGTTGACCAAGAGCAGTTTGGAGAACTGAACTTTTACGGATGGGCCCATGATCCATACTTGAAATCCAGTACACAAGGGCTTGCATGAAACACCAGAAAATTCCAGAAGCAAAAGAATGTCCTAAGTGAACAGTCCCCCATGAGAGAAGCTCTTCTGGTGCTTCCTGCAGAACTGTGGGGAAGCTTTGAGATGGCGAATTTGGCCAAGCTTGAGCACTGAGAGGCCTCTTCGCCCCAGGAGCAACTCATCTCCCCGGGTGCTGGCCTGGCCATGGGTGCTGGCGTTTGTCCCCCTCAAACTTGCTGGGTGAAGGCCGCCTTGTTAGCCGCTGTCCAGCTGGACTCCGATGCACATCAGCTAAAATCTGAGTGCTTGCTCTGTGCCAGACCTGGGCCTGGTCTTTCAAAAATGTTAGTTTGTTGAAGGCTGAGATGATGAGATGGTTACCATTCTCCTTTGGTGGAAGGAAGTTATTCATGGTTTGTCCAAGACAACGGGCCATCTGGGGAAGAGTTGAGTGCTTCCCTGGTTCTTTTCCTTGGGCCCCAAGATCCGTTGGTCTCCCTGCTGGCGTCTCCTGCTTACCAGAGGTAATGAATTGAGAGGTGGCAAATGGGAAGATGAGGAGTTTGTTTCAAAAATGTTCTCGAATGGCCCCCAGACTTACCTGTGCCCTCCTCTTACATCACTTGTGCTCAACCACAGGACTCAAAAGGAACACAAGCATGGCAATATAACCACAGTGCCCTGGCACCCACCTCACTTTCCAAATAAATAAATAAAAATTCTGCCACCAGCTGATGAGTGGCTCCCATGTCATCCAACCATGTGGGGGATTTTACACAAAATCATTTGTTTAGTTTGGGGCTGTTGTAGAATCTTGCTTTAATTTAATTTGTTGAGGTTTGACTCGATTAGGGGGTATTGATCCGGGGTACCTAAAATTGCTGCCATTTGTCAATAGTGACTTGCTTGTAAAATCTCATTGTTAATAAATCAAGCTCCGAGATGTTCAATATGTAGTTATTACAGTTAGGATATGGAGCCAACCTTTCCCCCTCTGGCACCTGGTGACAGATGAATAGCATTAAAATTTGCAGACACTCCTTTCAAAGAGTTTGCTATTTGCTTTTATTTAGACTGTTTTTCCCTCCCCCCTAAAATGTGGGCCCAAAAAGAAAAATCCAAATGCTCTGGGGAGTTGTGAAATTTCCAGAAGGACTGCCAAGCTATGGAAGAGTGGCGTGGTGGTTTGTTGGACAAATACTCCCATAATGTCTGTTTCGGAAAGAACAGGACCCGTGGGTGCTGGTGTCGGCTGTGGATGGGACTTGGTCTGGTAGTTGGTTTCTTAGGGCAACTCTGAGGCACAAGCAGTGACCTCAGTGAATAAACCATCCAATATTTACGAGTTGCCTCCTCTGTGCGAAAAGCTGTGCTAGAGGCGCGATACATATTTGTTAGTGCTTATTTTTGAATTTCAAATAAGCAAAGGTAGCTAGAAGGGGAAAGGACCTAGCAGTTCATCTGGCCTGGTGCCCTTAGTTAAAGGGGGAAGTTGAGGGTCTCCCCACTTGACCGGAGCGAGGGTGGGCAGGCTATGAGCCGAGAGCCGTCGCCAGAGGGGAAGTTGCCTGTCCCCTCTGCAGCTCCCCAGCGCTGCAGGTAGGCTCGGCTGTTCCCAGGGCAGGGACCCGAAAGCAAACTTCCCTGCAGCGGGAGAACTTTCAAAATGGTCTTTGGAGCACTTCCAAAGCCGGGTTTTCGGCGTTCTCTGCCCCGGCCCGCCTGCCTCTTCCCAGGACGCCGACCAGGCAACTGCCACGAGTGCCGTGTCCCGTTTGCAGAGAACTCTCTCTGTTCTGAGTCTCTCAGACAGCACTGGTGCTGGATGAAAAGTTCTTTGAAAAGTCCCTCTTCCGTCTGAACATTTCATCTTCTCATTTTGAATCTGGAGGGACTGGCTTTGTCCTCCCATTTCGCCTTTGTTCTTTCTTTAATGTGCTGCAGAAATGCCTTGTTGAGACTCTGGACTGAAAGTCTGCCCAGAAGTGTGGGGCCCTCTGCAGATTGGGCAGGGGCCGTGGGGTGGCAGGGAAATGGGTCACCATGGAACCCCCGTCCCCGTGCCTGTGCCTAGCCCTCCCGGGGTGGACAGTTCTTTGCAGACAGCTGGTTTAGTGGTGGCAGGAGAGGCAGAAGCCCCTGGCAGCGTTTGCAGCAGGTGCAGGAGCCAAATCTGGCAGAGGCGGTCAAGAGGTACCGTTATCTTTTGTTCCTTGTGTCTTCTGTCCTCGGGGGCCCTCTCCGGAGTCGCATGATAGGAGGGGGCTCAGATGCCTGGGATGCAGCTTTTCCAGCGCCCCGGCAAGCTGATGGGAGAGCTCGATCTTCACAGAGTGCCCTCCGTCGGGCCGAGGCAGCGCTGACGGCTTGTGCCAAGAGGACACGAAGATCTGCTCGGAGCTGTTTGCAATGCATAGAAATCGGCTGGGGCTTGTTTCTGAGCATTGCTCTTTTATTCATAAGGTGCATTCGAGAAGGCTTGTAAACGACATTACCAATTTTGCATTAAGCAGAGCTGCTGAGGCTGGTCCCTTTTTCACATTTGGGGCCTCACTCCAAGGGCCAGATTGGCTAATGAGCCAATTGCTTTATTAGGCCTCTTACAGATATGCTGGTGTCTTGGTTTTTTAATCTAAAAATCATTAAGGGGCTCCGTGCTGGGTGGAAGCTGATGGGCGTGCTGCCCTGTTTCTGTGTCCTTGACAGTTACGGGGAGGGCAGAGCTGGTCCCTGAGCGCTGATCTCGCTCCCTCCTGCGCCTCCAGTGAGGATGCTCAATGCACCTGCGAGAAGCCTGGGGCGGGTGGACTGGAAGATCTGTCTCCTCTCACTTTGCGTCCAGCCTGGCACCTGTGTGCTGCAGCTAGCTTCTCTGCCCAAATGGAGCAATGCCAGCCCTGGGGACTCGGAACCATCTGGGCTGAGTCCGAAGACACGGCAGGTCCCTGCTTTCCCCTCATCATCGGTTCCGAACCTGGATCTGAGTCGCATTGCCAGGGGAGCTTTTAAAAATTCCGACCCTCCAGAAGTGGAGCCAGGATTGTGATTTTATCAAATGCAGCCAAACCTGCACTGCTGGGACTGGGGCAGGTGGGAAGCACTTTCCTCGTGCAAGGTAGAGAAGGGGGCAATTAGTGCTTGGCTGAGGGCACATGCAGTGGAAGACGCTCTCTGTGTTTGGTGAATGAATGCAGGAGTGGCTTGTTACTGGCTCCCAGACCCTGGAGCTATTAGCATAGGCTCAAAAGAGATTTCTGGAGCTTTCCAAGCCAAAATTAAATCCATTGTTCTAGTGGACATGGGCTTCTCCTTCTGGACTGTTCCACAGGATGTCCATGAATGCTGTGTACAAATGCATGCAAAAGAAGTTCTAGGGTAAAATCAGTTTGGGAAACATTACGATGAGCAAGTTAATTGCTGTAGAACTTCTCAGGGCCTTTCATAAGTTAGCTTCAGGAGGGGAATATAGAAATGAACGTTTCCCAATCTTCTTTGAGTGAACGACATTTATTTTCAAATTTAGAGACTCTTGGGATGCTTGTCTGGAGCTGCCCTGATTGATATGGTAGCCAGTAGCCACATGTGGCTTTGTCAATGAAAATTAATTACAATGAAATAAAACGGAAAATGAAATGCCTCAGTCACAAAAGCCACATTTTGGGAGCTGCATATCCACATGTGGCTGGTAGCTAACAAATTGGACAGTGCAGAAGAGAATGTTTCCATCATTCCAGAAAATTCTATTGGACAGCACTGGTCTAGAGGGATCTTTGTGGCAAGAGGGCAGAGGACCGGGCAGATGGACCTCGAGGGGCCTTGCAGAGTTGGCACCCACCGTGCCACTCTGTGAGTCACACCGGAGACTCTCTCTTCCCTGAAGAGTGAGGCTGCAAAGAGCTAATGTTTATGGAGTAATTACCATGCATCAGAGACAGTTCTTAGTTCTTCATTTACTTTATCTTATTTAATCCTGACAAGAGTTCTCTGAAGTGCTTGTCATCCTCGGTATCCACACTCTACACTTGGGGTTTCAAAGCACAGAGAGGTGAAGCAACTTGCCCAGGGTCACACGGACGATGCATTTATGGAGCTCGGCATTAAAACCAGGCATTTGAGACTGAGGACAGATAGACAGCCACAGAAGGGAGCTCTGCAAGTTGCCCCAGGGGATGCTGAGCTGGGGGTCCTTTGTCCATCACCTTACACCCTGGCCTGAATTTGGGATGACCTGTGGCTTTTTCCAAAAATTATGTTCAACCTCAAAGGATGAAAACGACCCTTCTTTTTAGAATGGTGGGCCCTGGGCACCAGTGCCCCAAGACTATGCGTGTCTGCCATGTGGATGGGATGGTGCCCGGGATGATAGAGGGGGGCATGTTGCTGAAAGCTGCCCTTGCTCTACGCGTGTCCAGATGTGTGGCAGGGTGCAAAGGGGACACACGTGGGCATCCTCATTCATTCATGTGGGTTGTGGGGGGAGCAGACCCTGAAAAAGGAGCTTTCTTCTGTAGACTGTAGAGGTGGAAATATACCAACGCCCAACACTGTCTTCAAAAGCACACAAAAGGTTGAAAGTGAGACACGGATGGCAGTTCCGCCATGTTTGCTGCCTTCAGCCTGACTGCATGTAGAAATGTTTGGTTCCTTTTGAGCCAGGCTTGTGTGGCTCTGGTGCCACATCTGGATGTTATAGAAATGGAATGCAAGCCTTTCAGCTGGAGCCTGTGGAGCTGAGCTGTCGCTTTGTATTTTGGCTCATTGTCCTCAGATAGTGAGATGGCTGGGAGGCCTCAGGTCTGCCTGACATTGGGGTTGGGGTGAACTGAGGCAGCAGGTGGGTCCGTCCCCCAAAACTCCCTCCCTTGTCTTCAAATTGATCTCACCTCCACTTGGAGGCCAGACCAGGTCTAGTGATAAGGGAAAAGCCACCTGGACACTCAGGCAGGTCCTTCCTGCTGAGGAAAGGCTCGGGCCACATGGGGCCTGGGAATGGTCACCCCCTGGAGTGCAGACCCAGGGCTGGTTTCATTGGCTCCATACCCAAAAGGGCCTGCACTTGGTCTAGTGCCCTGTTGTCACCATCCTGAAATTCTTAACAAGTTTACATTTGAACTTGTACTCTGTAAGGGAATTCACTGGGACAATGGAGCACGGATGAGCAGAGAAGGTGAGGCATGTGTGTCCACCCTCCTGTGTCACGCCATTTGCATATGACCACCACAATGTCCAGAATTCTGGACCCATGTTGCATGGGAGTCCAGAGTCCTGAAAGCGAGGAAGAGGAAAATCAGTTACGTTGATGAGTACGTGGACACTGGTAGCCCGAGAGGCGTGTTTTCTGTTCTAACCAGAACTAGCTTTGAATACAAAAAGAAGGCACTAGCATCCCAAGAGTGACCCAGAAAGCCTATCGTGTCCTTTCTCATTCACTGTTACTTCCTTGCATTAACTGTCCACTTATACTGAAAATAATGACATGGAAGGAAAGGGAAAGATGGGCAACCGTTTTCCATTTTCCTTTCAGTCCCTCCTTATGCATCAGCAAGCCCAAAATAGTGTTGGTGTACGTGAGCACATCTAGAAGTGAAATAAGTGCACTTGAGCTCATTTTTGTGCAGTGTTTCCACTCTCCTGCTAAGAATGAAATACACATGCATATATGAACGACAAAATATAAATTCTGCAATTTCAGTGATATGAGTTAAATGCTCTTAGGTTTGCATTTTAAACTGTCAAGGCACAATATAAAGATGACTGGTGACTTTCAAGCTAATAATTTAAATTTTTCTTTACTTGGAGTGACATTAAACAGCAAATAAAAATCATCATGATGAAGGATTGTGGGAAGATGGAGTAGGAAGCACCAGGAATCAGTCCCTCCAACAGAATAACTATCTAAATGGCAATAACTGGATCAAGTGTTTTGAAACTCCAGAGTCTAGAACACTGCAACATCCAGGGAAGAGTGGGAGAAAGAGGCTGGCCAGCTGAACTAAATACCAGTGAATTTCACTCTCCATGCACCTGCTGCCATCCCCCACCCCCAGCAGGCAGCAGTAGGATCTGCAGCCCCAGCTACCAGTGCAGCTTGCTGGTGCTGGAGTGGAATGTGAAGTCCTAGTTCCCCATGACTGGGATGTGTGCAGCCAATCGCTGATCACTGCTGTTGATCAGCTACTTCACATCACTGGGGTCCAGCACTGAGGGTGGCTATTGTTCCGACCTGCCCTGGAAAAAGCAGCGGAAAAGACTTACAGACAGTACCCTTCCTCAAAGTTATGGAAGTCAGTTAAAGGGCTGTATCAAAAAAAACACATCTTCAAAAGCCATAGGAAAAGCTCCTGGCCACTCCCTCATCCCTTCCCCAGGGCAGTGTGGTGGTGGCTGGCACTCCCCTCCTGGGTTCCCGGCCTTGCTCCTGCTGGGAAACTCCTCTCCAGCTCACCTCCCCACCTTTCTAGAATTTGCCTTCCAAAAAAAGCAGCTTGAGCCTGGGAAAGCAGTGTAACGATAATTGAGCCAAACTGCTTGGGGCGAAGATTTACCTGCTTTAAGTTACATGAAAGAGCACCCCAGGATGAAGAGAGTCTATTTCATAGGGAGTAGAAGGGACATTCATACTCCTGAAAACAGGGGAGTCCTAAGGCCACTAGCAAGCACAAGCCCAGGAAAACACCCAGGCTCAAAAAAGTGAGGGAGGACCCTGCACTTTGCTCTTGCCTCTGGCTGATCTTGTGATGGGAGGGCTGAGCTCTGAAGGAGAGCACCTTTCAAGCCAAAGGCAATTTGCAAAGACTATGAAAGGTGTTTTGTTTGGTTTTTTTTTTTTTTTTGCATTGTTTTGTTTGATTTTGTTAGCTCTTGGGACTCAAGAAAATCTCTGTCTTATTACTAGCTAGATACAAACTTAAGAAATAGACAGCATCAAGACTAAATCCCAGAGTTAACATTTTAAAATATTAAAATGTGCAGTGTACAACAAAAGACAAACAAAGGAATAGGAAATAATGGCCCATCCAAAGGAAGAAGATAAAAATCCAGCAAACATCAATAAGGAAGACCTGACACCGGACATACCAAAGATTTAAAAAAAATGATTCTCAGTATGCTCAAAGAGATTGAAGGAAAATACAAAGAACTAAAGGATATCAGGAAAACAATGAATGAACAATATGAAAATCCCAATAAAGAGATAGAAATCTTAAAACAGAATCAAACAGAACTACTGGAGTTAAAGATCACAATAGCTGGCATGAAAAATTCCCTAGAGGGCTTCAATAGCAGATTGGAGCTGGCAGAAGAAAGAATCAGTGAACTCAAAGACAAGACAATTGAAATGAGTCAGGCTGAGGAGCAGAAGGAAAAAAGAATTATGGAAAGTGAAAATAGCCTAAGAGAATTGTGGAATACTATAAAGCATAACAAATATGCACATTATGAGTTTCCTAGAAGGTGAAGGAAAAGGGCAGGAAGAATATTCTTTTGAATATATACATCTAAGAATCCCAATGCACCCCAAACAAGATAAACTTGAAGAGAAATATGCCCAGGCACGTAGTAAATTGTCAAATGCAAAGAACAAGGAAAGAGTTCTGAAATCTGCAAGAAGAAAATCAAAGTGTAACACATAAGGGAGTCCCAATAAGATTGTGTTGATTTCTCATCAGAAACCATAGACACATGAAGACAGTGGGTTGAAATACTTAAAGTTCTGAGAGAAAATAATCACCAGCCAAGAATTTTATATCCAGTGAGATTGCCTTTCAAAAATGAGGGTGTGCTCTCTTTGGCAGCACATATACTAAAATTGGAATGATACAGAGAAGATTAGCATGGCCCCTGCACAAGGATGACATGCAAATTTGTGAAGCGTTTCATATTTTTATACCTCAATAAACCCTATATAATAGGAAAAAAAAATGAGGGTGAGATTAAGATATTCTCAGAAAGACAGAAGCTGGGGAAGTTTGTCGCTGCTAGATTTGCCCTACAGGCCAGCCAGAGGGAGTTCTTCAGACTGAATGGGAAGGACACAGGGCAGTGGACCAGACTGACATAAAGAAATAAAGACCTCTATTAAAGGTAATATTATGGGTTACCAAAAATGTCAGTATTATTGTATTGTATCTTTTGGTATGTAGTTCCACTTTTTACTTCTTACAGGTTCAAAATGCAAATGCATAAATAGCCACGATATATCTCTGGTTTGGGAAATACAATGTATAATGATATAATTTTTAACAAGTACACAAAAAAGTAGGGGGACAGAGGGTTATAGGAGCAGGATAGGTGCATGCTATTGAAGTTAGATTTGTATCAAACCAAACATGATTGTTTTAGATTTAGGATGTTAAATTTTAGCCCCATGGTAACCACAAAGAAAAATATATTAAAAGTGTCTACAGAAAGAAATGAGAAGGGACTCGAAATGGAATAATACACACAAAAAATAAAATAAATATGAAAGCAGTCATTACTTTATTATTATTGAGGGGCAATAAAGGAATAAGACTTACAAAGATCAGGTAGCAAAATGACAGAAGTAAGCCCTGAATTATCAGTATTGTCTTTAAATGTAATTGGGTTGAACTCTCTAAGTCAAAAGGCAGAGATTGGCAGAATGGATAAAAAGCATGGCCATACTACATGCTGCTTACAAAACCTTAAATTCAAAGACACAGGTAGGCTGAAAAATGAAAGGATGAAAAAATATACCATACAAATAGTAAACAAAACAAAAAAAAAGAGTTGCTGTAGCTATTCTAATATCAGATACAAAAGACTTTAAGTCAAAAAACGATTATAAGGGGAAAAAGAAGGTCACTAAAACTGATAAAGGGGTTGATTCAATGAAAAGGAATAATTATACATATATATGCAAGAAATGACAAAGCCCCAAAATATTTGAAGAAAATATTGACATATTTGAAGAGAAAAATATACAGTTCTACATTAATAGTGAAGTACTTCAATACAGCAATTTCAATAATGGATAGAATTTCTAGAGAGAAGATCAATAAAGAAATAGAAGACTTGGATGACACTATATAGCAACTAGACCTAACAGATGTATATAAAACACTTCACCCAACAGCAGCAGAACACACTTTCTTCTCTAGTGCACATGGAGCATTCTCCAGGATAGTTCCATGTGTTAGGTTACAAAACAAGTCTCGGTAAATTAAAAAATAACAAAATCATACCCTGTATTTTCTCCAATTAAAATAGAATGAAGCTAGTAATCAGTATCAGAGGGAGAACTGGAAATTTCACTGGAAATTAAACCACAGACTCTTAAAGAACAAATGAGTCAAAGAAGAAATCAGAAGTGATATTAGGAAATATCTTGAAGCAAATGAAAATGAAAACACAATATACCAAAATTTATGGGATGCAGCAAAAGCAGTCCCAAGAGGGAAATTTATAGGTCTAAATGCTTACAATGAAAAAGAAGAAAGATCTCAAATCCAATACCTAACATCACAAGTGGAGGATCTTTATAAAAGAAGAGAAAACTAAACACAAAGTGAACAGAAGGTAGGAAATAGCAAAGACTAGAGCATACATGAATATAATAGAAAATAAAAAACAAGAAAGAGATTCAATAAAACTATTAGTTGCCTCTTTGAAAATATCAATAAAAATGGCAAACCCTTGCTTAGGAATGACAAAGAAAAAGAAAGGATGCAAATAACTAAAATCAGAAATGAAAGGAGGAACATTACTACTGACTCCACAGAAATAAAAAGTATTAGAAGAAAATCTTATGAACAACTGTATCCAACAAATTAGATAATCTGAATGAAATGAAAAAATTCCTAGAAACACAAACTACCTACACTGACTCAAGAAGAAATAGATCACAACACAAATAAAGAGATTAAAACAGTAATCAATAACCTCCCAATAAAGAAAAGCTCAGGACCAGAAGGTTTCACTGGTGAATTTTACCAAACATACAAGAAGAATTAACGCCAATCCTGCTCAAACTCTTCTAAAAAACTGAAGAAGAGGAAGCACACCCTAACTCATTCTATGAGGCCAACATCACCTTAATACCAAAGACAGAAAAAGATAACACAAGGAAAGAAAATTACAAATCAATCTCTCTCACGAATATAGATGCAAAAATCCTAACCATAATACTAGCAAACCCACCCAACAGTACCTTAAAAGAATTATACACCATAATCAAGTGAGACTTATCCCAGGCACACAAGGATGATTCAACATAAGAAAATAAATAAATATAATACTCCACATTAACAAAACAAATGAAAAAAAACACATGATCATTTCAATTGATCCAGATAATGCATTTGACAAAATCCAAACATCCTTTCAATACAAAAACACTCAGAAATATAGGAATAGAAAGGAATTTTCTCAAAATGATAAAGGGCATGTATAAAAAGCCCACAGCTAACACCCTACTCAATGGTGAAAGACTGAAAGCTTTCCCCCAAGGTCAGGATCAGGACAAGGATGCCCATTGTCAACACTGTTATTTAATCTTATATTGGAAATTCCAGCCAGAGCAATTAGGCAAGCAAAAGAAGCATCCAAACTGGAAAGGAAGTAGTAACGCTTTCTCTATTTGCAGATGACATGATCCCATATATAGAAAATCCAGAAAAACTTAAAATAAAACTACTAGAGCTAATAAACAAATTCAGCAACATGGCAGGGTACAAGGACAACATGTAAGAATATGTAGTGTTTCTTTATGCTAGTAACAAACACTATAAAGAGGGAATTAAGGGAAAAATCCATTTACAATAGCAACTAAAAGAATCACATATCTAGGAATAAATTTAACCAAGAATGTAAAGGACTTATACATAAAAAAACTATAAAACATTACTGTAAGAAATCAAAGAAGACTTAAATAAATGGAAGGACATTCCGTGCTTGTAGATTGGAAGACTAAATATTGTCAAGATGTCAATTCTACCCAAAGCAATTTACAGATTCAATGCAATCCTAATAAAAATTCTAACAACTTTCTTTGCACAAATAGAAAAGCCAACCATCAAATTTATATGGTAGAGTGAGGAGCCACAAATAGCCAAAAACATTTTGAAAAAGGAGAACAAAGTTGGAGGATTTACTCTTTCTGTTTTCAAAGCTTACTACAAAGCCACAGTGATCCCAATAGCTTGGTACTGGCACATATATTGACCAAAGGAATTGAAGTAAGAGTTCAGAAATAGTCACTCATATCTATGGCTAATTTTTTGACAAGCCTTTCAAGTCCACTTAATTGGGAAAGAATAGTCTTTTCGACGAACGGTGGTGGGAAAACTGGATGTCCATATGCAAAAGAATGAAGGTGGACACCCACGTCACACCATATACAAAAAACTAACTCAAAATGGATCAAAGACCTAAATAGAAGAATCGGAGCTATAAAACTCCTAGAAAAAAATGTAGGGGAGCATCTTTAGAACCTTTTGTGGACTATGGTTTCTTAGACTTTACATACAAGGCACAAACTTTGTTGTGTATGGAATTACAACACAGCAGTCCCACATCTAGGTGTATACCCCAAAGCATTGAAAGCTTTGGGGTATATACCTGTATTAGTCAGCCAAAGGGGTGCTAATGTGAAATACCAAAAATGGGTTGGTCTTTATAAAGGGTATTTATTTGGGGTAGAAGTCCACAGTTACCAGACCAGAAAGCCTAAGTTTCTTCTCTCACCACAGTCCATTGCCACGTGTTGGAGCAAGACAGCTGCCGATGTTTGCCAGGGTTCAGGCTTCTTGGGTTCCTCTCTTCCCCAGGCTGCGTTTCTTTCCGGGCTCAGCAACTCTTTCTCCCACAAGGTCAGCTGTAGACGATCAGGTGAACGGTTCACTTCTGTTCTCCTGGGGCCTTCTCTCCAATATCAAAACTGCTTCTCAAAAACTGCTTCAACTCTGTTCTTGCCATGCCTTTTATATTCAATTCCCCACCCACCACGGGGTGGGGCTCAACGCCCTACTGACTTGGCCCAGTCAACACCCTAATCATAACTTAATCATGTCCAGATTAACAGATCAGTTTACAAGCATGATCCAATTCTATTTTTGGAATTCATAATTACATCAAATTGGCCAATGGCTACAATACCCCAAAAGTTGAACTCATAAGTAGCAGAGAATGTCAAACAGATATTTTCACACTAATGTTCACAGTGGCATTATTTACAATTGCCCAGAGATGGAAGCAACCCAAGTGTCCATCAACAGACAAATAAATCAACAGAATATGATACATTTTCTTCTAAGACTTTTATAGTTTTGTTTCTTATATTTAGGTTTTTGATCCATTTTAAGTTAATTTTTGTATATGGTGTGAGGTAGAGGTCCACCTTCATTCTTTTGCATATGGACATCCAGTTTTCCCAGTGGAAATGGAATATTATTCAGCTATGAAAAGGCATAAAGTTCTGCTATATGTGACAACTTGGAAAAACCTTGAAGACACCATGTTGAGTGAAATAAGCCAGACACTAAGGAAAAGTATTGTATGATCTCACTGATATGAAATAGAATAAGCAAATTCATAGAGTCAGAACCTAGAATACAGATTACCAGGGGTTGAGGGCATGGTAGGGAGTGGGGAATTAATTCTTAATTGGTGCAGAGTTTCTATTTGGGGTAATGGAAAAGTTTTGGTGATGGATGGTGATGGATGATATCTGAATGTCGTCAGAAGGGGAAATTTTAGCTGGTATGTATGTTACCAGAACAACAACAAAAACAACGAGTGTACAGAACAAAACTGAACCCCACTGTAAACTATCGACTGTGGTTAATAGTACAATTATAATAATATCCTCTCATCAACTGTAACAAAGCTGACACACTAATGTGAAATGTTAAAAATAAGGGCAGTGTGGCAGTTTGATATGGTTATGAATTCCAAAAATAGATATGGATTATGCTTGTAAACTGTCTGTTCCTCTGGGTGTGATTAGGTTATGATTAGGGCTTTGATAGGGCCATGTCAGTGGGGTGTTGAGCCCTGCCCCTTGGTGGGTGGGGAATCAAAGACAAAAGACATGGCAAAGGGCAGAGCTGGAGTTTTGAGTTGGAGTTTTTTTGAGTTGGAGTTCTGAAGCTGAGTTTTAATACTGGAGCCCGGGGAAGCAAGCACACAGAGGAGCTTGGTCATGAGGAAGGAGAGAAGGCCCTGGGAAGAGACGAGCCATTCGCCTGATAGTCTACAGCTGACCTTGTGGAGGAACCAGAGGTGCTGAGCCCGGAGAGAAACGAGGCCCCGGGAAGAGAGGAACCCAAGAAGCCTGAATCCTGGCAAATGTCGGCAGCTGTCTTGCTCCAACATGTGGCAACAGACTTGGTGAAGGAAGAAACTTATGCTTTATGGCCTGGTAACTGTAAGCTTCTACCCCAAATAAATACCCTTTATAAAGACCAACTGATTTCTGGTATTTTGCATCAGCACCCCTTTGGCTGACTAATACAGGCAGCTATGCGGGAACTGTATTTTCTGTGTGATCTTTCCATAAACCTACAACTTCTCTAATAAAATTTAAGAATCTTGCATTTAAATTTTTTTTAAATCACCATGATAAGCTGAGAGATAGACTGGAAGAAAGGAAAAGGGTTTCTATTTTTTACCTTCAATGCACTTTGTTCTTGCATTTTGAACAAGGAGCCCCACATTTGCACTTTGCAAATTATGTAGCAGGCCCTGGCCAGATGCTCTAATTCTGGGGTTCTCTGCTTCTGCTCGGGTCCCAGGTGGCGGGGGTTGCCCTCACCAGGGCTTCTGGGCAGCCTTTTCCCTGAACCTTGCCTGGTGGGTTTTTTTCCTCTCTGACCTACAGACTGTTAAATATCTGTCCTTCCTGCTCCCGGCCCTGCCCTTGTCTTCTCCTGTGGTCTCACAGTCCTGCCGGCGCTCCCTCTTTCCCTCCCTCCATCCCAAGACCACGGCTTTTCTGTTCTGGTGCCATCCAGTCCATCAGCAAGGACACGCCTAACTCCTGCTTGGCCTTTGGGCAAGCCCCACGTGCCACCCAGAGCTGCTGAGAAACTGACAACAAGGCCTCATCCAGCATCTCTGTTTTTGTAGACTCTGATGGCGCCTTCCCCAGCACTGCTCTGGGAACTTCTGGTGATGGATGAGTGGATGGATGGATGGATGGATGGATGGATGGATTGATGAGTGGGTGGATGGGTGGGTGGGTGAATGGGTAAGTGGGTGGTGGATGGATCCCTTAAGTATTGTTGCGTGCCCACTCTGTGGCAGATGCTGTTGAAGATGCAGGGGCTACATCAGAAAGAAGAACAGATAGAACCGCTGTCCTAAGGTGCCTACAACTAGGGGATGGACCAGCAAATGAGCTGTGCTTGGCAGTGTCTGTCCTGCGAAGACTTCATCCAAGTCTTTGGGGACAAAACTAACACTCCCAGTGAGGCTGTATGCCATTGGGGGCGGCAGGGCATGGGGGGCAGGGAGAACTAGAGGAGGAGCAATGAGCCTTGGGAGAAGAGAGTGGGTGGGCCGATGTGCAGGTGGGAGGACTTCAAGGAAAAGGTGGGTGGGATTCCACCCAGAGACAATGTAGCTTGATGAGGAGAGTAGGCATGGGCCGTCTCCCAGAACAAAGGGACACGACTGCACTCTTAATTCCAGGCAATGGGCTGGGCCCGGAATCAGCCTGGGGAGTTTCTCGGCCAGGAGGAAGGGACCCCCGTGTGGCCCGAAGCTGCTGACAGATCCCATGCTGGTTTCCCTCCATCCTTCACTCCTCAGTGAGCTCGGCCCTGGGAGAGGACTCAGCGCCCCAAACCTTCCCCATGGCAGATGCCTGGAGCTCTGGGACCAGCCTCCTGGTGCTCCTTCTTCCCCTACTGGCCTCTCCGGCTGTTGGAGACTCAAGCACAGCTTGCCTAGGGCTAATTAGCACAATTGCACATTTGCTCAGGGGAAGGGGAGGGGAAGGAGGGGTGAGTCCCCGAAGGCACATGGGGCTGGATGGGGGTGGGGTGGGATGAAGGCCTGCTGTTCTGGGGGGAGCCACCCTCCTGACCTCCACCCATTATGGGTGGGACTGTGTCCCCCCAAAAAGCATATTCAGTCTTTTGACTGGTATTCATTTGGAAATAAGGTCTTTGCAGCTGTGGATGAGTGAAGCTGGCTCAGGCCTTTAATCCTGTACAACTGTTGAACTCCTAAGAGGGGGAGAACGCCCACAGACCCACAGGGGAGAAGCCCCTGTGACGACAGAGGCAGGGACGGGAGCAGAGTCACCACAAGCCAAAGCACGCCGGCCAGAAGCTGGGCCAGGCGAGGAAGGACCCTTCCCGCGGGTTCCAGAGGTCGCCCCACCGGCTGCGCCCCCATTGGGCTTGGCCACTGGGGCTCATGCTTCCTAGAAATCTGACGCTGGAGACCAGCCTGGATTTATTCAATCCTTTTCCAGGGTACTTGACGCAGCTGTGATGGAAGCCCCGTGCAGGCCGAACGGAGGTAAAGTGACCCTGGTATTTTATTCCTCGCTAATCTTCAATTTCGGTGCCTGACCTTCCTCTGTGAAATATTTGAATATAAATAATGCAGTTTTGCAAACACAGTGCCCTGATTACTTTGTAGAGCCCTGATTCTCCATGTGTGAAAGTCTCTGAAGTAAGTAGTAATTTATTCCCCTTTCTGGTAATTGCTGTTTTAGAAATAGCTTCTCCAGACGTCTGCCACAAATTGGCACCTCCTTCCTCCCCGCCTGCTTGCCAGAAGCAGCTGCTGGCTCCTGCAGTGGCTCGGGGCACAGTCCTGCAGGCAGCTGGCCCCGTGGCTGAGGAAAAGGTGAGGTCTTTGGCCCATTTTGGACCCTGGAGGTAACTCCAGGAGAGAGGAGAGGGGTTGCCCTGTGCTCTCCGCCTGCTTGCTCAACTTTGAGGCTTGTGATGTCAACATCGCGAACCTGGTACCTGCCAGCCCTGCCGGCGTATTAGGTGGGCAGGTGGGAGGGGCGCTGCCAGAGAGATCAGCCTTGGACTCTGTCCCAGAAGCCGCCTGCAGACAGGTGTGGAGCTGGACTTGCTGATCACAAGTGCCCCAAAATTGCCCTTTCCTTTAATTCCCGCATTGAAAGCACATGACCTTCCCGACTGGTTTTGCTGGGCACCAGTGGTTTGCATTGCCGGTTCTCCTTTCTTTTGGGAGCAACCCCTCGTCCTTTGGGGTGGGGCTGCTTTTCCCCTGGTTTTGGTGGGAGGCTGATTGCACCCCAGCCTGACCAGTTTGCAAATGTTCTTCTTCTGACTTTGGCCACTGGTTCAGAGGCAGATGCACGCCCCAGGCAGAGACACGAGTCTGCTCTGGGACAGTGGCTGGACTGACTGGGAGAGGAGGGCTCTTCCCACCAGGGTGCCCAGAGCCCTGGGGCCACCTGGCCACCCCCAGGGAGATCCTGCCCAGAGCCATGGAGAAGACGCCGGAACCCAGTGATGAAGAGGCAGTGAGTGGGTTTCCAACAGCGCGTTTGTCCCCGATTCCAGGTGGAGGTTTCAGGAACAGCGGGATTCAGCCTTCAAGCTCCTTGTTCAAAGGAGCAGGCCACGGCAGGGCTTGGGAACTCTCAGGTCTCCACGGTCTCATAGCCAGGGAGGCTTCCTGGAGGAGGCAGGCGGGGCTTCAGAACGGCTTCTGGGTGTGGTGACTGGAACGGCCAATGGCTGCGGTTTAGTAATTGATCTTTCTCCCACTGACCTTGCTGCAGATCTCTGTTCCTTCGTTCCTTCTTCACTCCCGGGAGACTGTGCTAGGTGTGTCCTGGCTCCTGGGAGCCAGTGCGGAACAGGAAGCTTGTCTGGCTCAGGTTTTCCTCTTCAGGCTGCAAGTTGCTGAGTGCAGCGACTGGATCTTTGCAATTCTGTACCAATTTGAGAACAAGGGAACGGCCGTCCTGGGTTGAATTGCGACCCTGGGGCCTGCGGCTGTGGCCTCATTTGGAAATGGGTCTTTGCAGGCGTGACAATGTGAAGGACCTGGAAGTGAAGAGCTGGTCCTGGGTTATCTAGATGGTCTCTAAATCCTTACGAGAGACAGAAGAGGAGGAGACAGACCCAGAGAAGGCCGAGTGATGGCGGAGGCAAGGTTTGGGGGGGATCAGGAGGGAGCTCCCCCAGAGCCTTGGAGGGGCGCAGCCCTGCCCCCGCCTTGGCGGCAGACGTCTGCTCTCTGGAACTGTGAGAGAATAAACTCCTGTTGTTTTAAGCTCCAGAGTATGGTTCTTTGGTACGGCTGCCCCAGCAAGGGATCCGGACAGAGAGGGGTCTCCCTGGGGAGACGTCTGCCCTGGAGTGGACTGCTGGGATGGGGGTCTTGGGCCAAAGGCGGGCTCAGCCGGGCACACTGGACAAAGGCCACAGCCAAGAGAAGGAAGCACAGACCCTTCTTCCTGAGCTTCCCGCCCTCTCCAGGGCTGCCTGGTCTTCAGGGGCGCTGTGAGCCTGCTGGTCGACCCTCCGATGTCCTCTCCCAGGCCCCTTGGATAAAACTCCTCCAGATGGCTTCAGGGTCATCCTTTTATTTGCCTTTTCACTCATCCGCTTGTTCATTCGCCTCTCCTCCCACTGGTGTTTGTGGCCTTGTGGGCCACCACTCACCTGGCAGCCTGAGCTCCAGGATGGCGAGGCCTCGAGGCTCTGCAGGCCCTGGAGCTGGTTAACAACAACTGTGGCAATAATAGTAACCGCTCCAGTGTGAGACCAACTTCCTTGCAAATTAAGGGTCCTGTGGCCTGGAAACTAATACTCAGGGAGGTCAAGAAACATGCCCACCGAGGACATCGCTGCGTAGCTGGTCAAGGCTGGGTCCAGATTTGACGCAGGCCACTGCTCCTGGAAAGCCTCTCCCATGCCAAACACCTGCTCATGCTCTAAGATGGAGCTCCAAGTGCCCCCTCCTCCATGCAGCCCTCCTGGATTTCCCCAGGCAGTTCCTACACCTACACCTTTCTTTGGGCTCCCAGGGTGCCCTGTGCTCCCCTGAGATGCTCATTGGATTCCGTGTGTGCGAGTGTGTGTGCGTGTGTGTGTGTGTGTGTGTGTCCTCTATTGGCCTGAGAGTCCCTGAGGGCAGGGCCTGGACTTCGTGGATCTCCATGCCCTCAGCATGTAACATAAGTCCTAGAAGGTCCTAGAACATCCACATCGTAGCTCAGTAAAGGCTCAGAGTGAACGCATGAACCGATGAGTGAGTGGGCTGTCCCCGTGGGCCCTGGAGGTGAACTAGGAAGAGTGGGGACCTCCTTTCTTCAGCCTCTCTCGGGGTGAAAGGCTCTCCTTCCTGGTGGAAGTGTGGCTCTGTGCCACTGCCATTTGCAGCAGAGTCCTTTCCCTGCCTGTGTGACAGCCACGAAGGCAGAGGCAGGCGGCCGGGGGCTTCTGGTCGCCCCTGGAGTAGCCATATCCAATCCCCTTTATGTGCTGGGAGGGGAGGGAGGCGAAGACGCGGCAGAGGGTTGAGGGGGGAGCAGACCTCCTTCCCTCCGGGGCACTGTGAACGGAGCAGGCTAATCTTTGGTTTTGAGCTGTTTGGTGATTAATTTCCATGGTGGGTTAAGATCGACAGGAGAGAAAAGTCAATGACTCGTCTATTGAGCTCCCAGGGTAACTTAATTCACATGTTTTTAATAATCACTTCCCACCTGAGCGTTCTGCAAACTAAGAAGGCTTGACTCACTAAGTGCTTACAAAGGCAGGTCCCCAGAAATAAGGACTCCAAGGACAGGGTGGATAGAGGCGCTTCGGCCTCAGTGAGAAGGCGGCACCAGTGAGCTCCCAGAGGCCTCCGTTCCATGCTCTTCGCTGTTTTCCTTGACAATAACTTGCACGTGGAGGGCAGGGAGTTTCCAAACCAGGCTTCCTGGTGTTGAAAATCCTGCACAAATCTGCTGTGATGGCTGGAAACACCTGGCCCCATTTCTCCGACTCCAACCACAAGTTTGTACAAGCTGCATTCTCCAGGGACGCACTGCCCAGTCCCTTGTGGCCCAGACCGCGGGCTGGGCCTGGACCAGCGAGGCGGGCACGACCTTCTCTGGCTGGTGGTTTACAGCTAACTCGGAGCGCTCGATCATGCCGTCAAGCGTGAGACAGCGCCAGCCTCCGTGCCCTGCACCCTGGTGGGAATGGGGTGGGTGCCCCACCTTTCTCCCCCACTGCTCCTGGAATCAAGCATCTCAGCAGAACTTCTCCCGAAGGCTGCTTTTGAGCTGTCCTGGGGGGAGGGTGGTGTCAGGAGGGGAGGAATGCGGCCCTAGGCCTCCTGCGGTTGTGGGGGTGGGTTCCTCCTTCCTTGCCGACCCTCCTTGGGGATGCTCGCTCAGCTGGCACAAACAGGGAGGGTGCTTCATTTCATTTACTCACTGGGAAAATGCCAGGAGTATTGAGTGCCTCCTAAGAGGGCTGTGGAGATGAAATGTGATCATGTGTGCACTTTGCATGATGTAAATCTGTCCTCAATACTTACTAGCATTCAATGCCTGGGAGGGTGGGTGGTTGAGGCAGAGGACATGGGTAGGAGTTTTGGGCTGGAAGCTTCTCTTCCCTGTCTATCCACACCCTCACTTTCCCCTGGGGTGTATTAGTCAGCTATTTTTGCAATAATGCTGCTTAACAAAAACCTCAAATCCCAGTGGCTATGACAATGAACCTGATGCCTTTTGCTCCTGGTCTGCAGGCATCTCAGCTTGATGATGCAGGTCAGGTTCGCACCTGCTCCACGTGGATATCATTCTGGGGCCTGTGGCTCCATGGGGCACACGCTTCTCATGGCGGATGGCAGAAGTGATGGACAGAAAGGGGGACACTTGCATGCCTCTTAAGGCCTCAGCTTAGAACTGGCACAAACCTTGCTGTCCTTCCACTGGCCAAAGCGAAACACCTGAGCAAGCCCAGGTGAGGGGATGATGTCACTTAATTGTCATAAGCAGCAGTGCTCGTGTTAGTGTCAACAATTTAAGCTGAAAACCAAAGTGATTCTCTCCAGGGTGGCATCAAGCTTCAGTTGCTTAGGAACCTACAACAAAAGTACAGAAAGGAATGGCTTCGAGGGAGTACTCCTTTAGCCTGGGCACTGCACTTTGTGCATTGCAAACGCTCATTTACTCCTAAAATGGAGCGAGCACGAAGAGGACGGCATCTTCCCTGAGCAGGTGGAGATGAGAAAACTGGGGCGCAGAAAGCTGGGGAGACTGGCTGTGGACACATGGCTAGCGAGCAGCTGTGTGGCCGCCCAGGGCCCGCTCTTGATGCTGGGCCCCTCTGCTGCCTCTCAGTTCTGTTCCCCAAGGACATCCCGGAGCCCTGTGGGGAAGGCTGCCCTGCCTTTCTGCACCAGGGAGCCCAGGGTCCCTACCAAATGAGCCGATCATTCTGATCCCCTTCTCCGTACCCCGCTGTCAGAGCCAGCAAGAACCTTCCATCAGCATCAACCCTAATGCTTTCAGGCAAGTCCTTAAATTAAATTTCGTGGAAATGGTTTCATTTTGGTGAGTCAGATTGGAGGAGCTGGAAGCAATCGGGGCAGGAGAACATGCGGCAGGGAAGCCGAGGGCCCTGTGACCGCCACCCTCTCGCTGTCCTTCCCGGCCCACCCACCATCTGTCACCTCCCATTTGGGGGGTGCCATCAAGGGCTAAGTAACAAGGGTGACATTTCAAGCACGCGGCCAAAGGGAGAAAGATAATGTTTTCTCAGCACAGCCAGCCGAGCGTCCAGCAGAGCTTCCCAGTGGGCCTGTGGGGTTTGGCGCACAATGGGCTGTCAGCGCCCATTAGACTTCCACGTTTGAGGAGGACAGGCTGGCTCCCACTGCCGGCCGGGCGCCCCACGAGCACGGAGTACAGGGCCTCAGAAGTGCGAGCAGCAGAGGAACGGGCTCGATTATGTCAGGACGTCTGATTCCATTAGGCTGCTTGGCAGGTGCACGTACAGTCGGTTCTCATTATTCGTAGTAGGTATGTTCTCTAGAGTCTCCGAAACACTGAAACAGCAAATCCTGAGCCACGGCTACTGGAGGGGAACATGGTTAGGTCGGACAGTTCGTCAGAAGATCAACATATAAGCTTGTTCTGTTTCTGTTTGAAGGCACCTTATTTAAAACATAATGTTGATTCACTAACACTGAATTCACAGCCAAGAGCACTATACCTCGTGTCCGAACAAAGCTTCTGCAACACACAGATTTTCTCCATGGGGCGCATCACAACCCTCCTGTGCTTAGGAACACGGGACAGGCCCCCAGTACCATGCGTGGGGCCACCCCAAACAGTGAAATCAGCCACAGAACGCGCAGAATTATGAAAACCGTGACACTAAATATACTGGGAAGAGGACACGTGTTTACAGTGTGAGAGCTGAAACAAAAGCCTTGCTCGAACCCAGCTGGGAATGTGCGTGTCATCGGTGACTTCTGTCTGCGAAAGTGCCACAAGCATTGATTTTGGGGTTCCGAGTAGATCTGAGTGGACGAATTCGCAAATAGGGAATCCATGGGTGATGAGGGTCAATGGTGCTGAATGTCGCTGGAACCAAACTGCAGTGACTGCGTGTGGCTGAGCCCATCTCAGGATCTGCTTCCAGCCGAAAACGTGACCTTCCGAAGACTGGTCTCCTTGTCTCTAAAATGGGGTGGTCCTTCCACCTAAGGACACGTGGGTGAGAGGCAGGGCAGGGTCGAACGCAGGGCGCCGTCCAAGGAGCTGGCCCACCTGCCTGTGAGTCTCCCCATTTTGGGTCACCCTGGGTGTCTAGTCCCCTCAGGCGGCCCTGAGATTTTACTGTGTGCTGTGGCTGCAGGGATGAACAGAAATAGCATGCATAAAGGGGCTGCCAACCATTCCTGGAACATGGCACATGCTTGATGAAGTTATTTAATATTATTATTAATTGAAGTCATGTCCTTAAAGTCAGTGGGCTCTGTTCAATGCATGGTGGCACTGAACAACTATTGGAGGGAATGAGGTGGGTGTTACATGAGTGAATTTGCTTAGAGTAAGCTGATGAGGTGTGAGCTATTTAAAGCAGGGACTGATGTATCAGCCGGGGTTCTCCAGAGACACAGAGCCAGCGGGACATATGTGCATCTGTGTCTGTTAAGAGATTTAGCTGAAGTGATGAGCTTCCACGAATGCGGGCACTGGCTGGTTCAAAATTCGTATGGGGGCTACAGGCTGGAAGCTCAGCCAGGAGTCCAAGGGTTAGTTTTGAGGCAGAATCGTTTTTATTTTATTGTATTTTTTTTTGAAATCTCAGTTTTGCTTCTTAGGCCTTCCCCTCATTGGGTGGGGGGCCCCCCCCCCCCCCGCACTATGGAGGGTAATTGCCTTTACTTAAAGTCAACTGCATGGAGATGCTGATCCCATCTACAAAATACCGCCAGAACAGCCTCTGGGCCAGCGTTGGAGGAAACAACTGAGCCCCTCGGCCTTGCCGAGTCGACACAGAGAAATGAACCTTGCAGACCAGATACCAAAATCGAGGGGTCCAGGGTCAGTTTGATCATTGTGGACAGTTTTGAGCTGCCCCCCTCCCCGACTTTGCACGCATACATCGGCACTTTTATTCATGGCAACGGCAAGGAGCCTTCTGGGTGCAGGGACATGGGACTTCGCAGGAGGGATGCCCCCGGGAGTCTGTCCCTGCCCCCCCCATCCTGCCCCCTCTGTCACTGCATCTAGAAGAAAGTGTGGCACTGATGGACCTTGGGCCTTCCTGCCTGCACCCCCGGAGGTGGGCTCCCCACGAGGTCAGGCAGAAGCAGATTGCCTTGAAGGAAGCACAGACCCTGCCGTTTGTGCTAGGGCTTAACACCCGGCAGAGAAGGGTGTGGGCGGCATTTAGGGGCGCAGGCATAGTTTGGGCAAAGGCAGGGAGACCCGAGAGGGTGACTCCAGCTGGGCCTGAGGCCAGAAGGCTGGTGAGGGCTGGGAGGGCAAAACCTGGAAGCCTTGGAGCCAGGACCAGCTTCTTCGTCAGGCCCAGTGGGCAGGGAGCCTCTAGGGACCCATGGAATGTTTTAATTTGTTTTAAAATCTGAATTAAAAAAAAAGAGAACTTTTAGGTCAAAGAAAAATTTTAACATATAAAAATGATATATTGATCTCCATACCAACACGGCTGTAGTGCGTGTTTCATAAAATCCTTTTTTTTTTTTTTAAATGGAAGAAGGGCCCATGAAAGTCACGCTGTGCCCTGTTGAAAGGCATGTGGAGTCTGTGCTTTTCCTTTGGCAGCAGGGAGAGGTCAGAGCTGCTAAATGGAAGAGGGACAATCCACTCGGATGTTTGGAAGGCAGCAGAGGGGATGGGTGTGTGCGGAATGCTGGAGGCGGAAGGGGGGACTCACACGAGGGGTGGGGGACACCTGGGAGGCGGGGCCAAGCACCCCTGGCATCCTGGAGCGGAGGGTGGACTTTGCCGGGAGGGGGAGGGGCCGAAGCGCCTCGGGCTGTCTGTCCAGCAGGGGGTGGGGCCTGTATGCTCAGGCTCACTGTCCTGCCCACCCTGGCCTGGGCTGCGAGCCCCCTGCCCAAGCTTGTCTTCCTCGTACTGGGCACAGAACTCGGCAGATACCAGGCTGCCATGAAGAGTCTCGAGTGAGTTACTGAGTGACCGCCTTGACATTTGAATTAAAGGTTTCCTGGGCCAACTTAAAGAAATGCGACCCCTTGCGTTTAGATCCTTGGAGGCAGTGGAGGAGAGCAAAGCCCCCCAAGGGTCATCAGGGAGAAACTCCAAGGTAGGATTCCTCTGGGCCGTGGTATTTGGGGAGCACCTCAGTGTCCTCCACCAACGCAGCCCCTTGCGCGGCTGTCTCCCCCAAAAGTCCACGGAGCTTCTCACTAAGAGACTTGGCCAAGGGGCCTGTGAGGAGCCAGCAGGGCAATCCATCCTCAGTTCCTTGGCATCAGGCATCAGACAGATTTAATTAGTGCCTTTTAATCATTTATTCTAAAATGGATGGATATTTGCTGCTAAAATCCAAACACTTGCACACTTTATAAATGACTCAGCTCTAATTTGGAAGACAGACGGGCTTTGATAAAAGTCAGCCAGGGAACAAATGTCTTATTTACTTGAAACTTGGACACAGCCAGCGAGGGTTGGCTGCTGCTTGCCAGGTTGCCTCTGGGTTAAGGGCACTGTGGCCAATGGAGACAAGGAAGGTCCTGGGGAAGGGAGGCCGAGAGAGGGGCTGGGCCCGTGGGCAGGCTGACGAATGGGTGGGCCCAGGCGCCTTCCATCAGCCTGTCTGGTGGCCATGAGCTGAGTCATATTCCCCCAGGTAAAGAAAGCTGGAGGACAGGGAACTGGTCAGTGGTTTTACATATAGGGGCCAAGCTGGGGTGATGGCAGAGAGATTTTTTCCCTATTTTGGACAGGCCAAGAATTTAAGTTACGAGGATTAAAGAAAGGATTGGGGTTAAATGTTCGGAAGAAATTTTCTCATGGGGATGTCTAAATTTCCAGGGCAATTTGGATAACGACAAGCTCTCTGAGTTCCAGGATGCTTGAATGGGTTCTTGTTGTGGGCACCCCTTGAAATCCCTCCACTCCTAAAGATTCTGAGACCCATGGATTCCTGGGAAACTTTTAAGGAGTGATCAGAAATATAGCTCCATCACGCCTCACCATATTCTAATACCAATAGCTGATCTGTTCTAAGAATGACTTCAATTCATTGCTTCCTGAAATGCTTAGTAATCCTCATTTATGGAAAGGCTGAGGATTTGGCTAAGTGCTTGCATTCATTCCTGCAATATCCATAAAATATCCCTTATATGAGTCTTAGCCTGTACCATCCAGAGCTAAGAGTCTGAAGCAAGGATTAAAAATGCTGATACTTCATCTAGAAGGTGTAAGGCAAGAGTGGCAAGACCGAGGAGAAAACGAGGAGCAGGCTAAGAAAATGCAAAGCAATGCAATGGGGCGTGTCACCATCCTCTGCCCTCCTTCGTAAAGAGCTGTGAGGAAAGCCGTCAGCCTTCCTGGTGGGCACGGCCACTGAGCAGGAGAGGCTGCTCTGATGGGTTTGCAAGGGGACAGGGCCTGAGAGCAGGCTGCCAAGGGGAGTTGTCCCTCCTGCCTCCCACGTGCATCGATCACGCTTCACCCCACAGACAGCTAATGTTCCTCACCTCTAGGTTGGGTCATTGCCCCTCCAGCAGCTACCTGGGAAGCCACATCACATTCTCTTCACACACACACACACACCCCCCCTTTAAATGGTGACATTTTATGCAGGTCCAGACCTGGTGGGACAAAGCCTGTAGTGTGGGCACTGACCCACTGACCAAGAGAGAAGAGATGGAGAAGGCTGAAGGGGCCCGAGAAGGTGCACAGAGGTTTAGATCCATAAATATTGTGGATCTAAATAAGCGAGCTGTATAATAGGCCCTGCCTTCAAAGAAATGGCAGGTGGGGAGAAAATATCCACACTCCGCAAATGGCAAGACAAGTGATGAGTGAACCATTAAACAATCATACAAAGTAGACTCTGAAGACCTGTTGCAAGGTGGTCATAAATTTGGCCAAATACATAGATACTAAGACTCTGAGTCCTTCGTTGTTCTCTGCTCCGTTCGCTTGGGGGTTTTCTAAAAGCCCAGCCAGCCTCTGGGGAAAGAGCTTGGATGCAGAGCGGAAACCCTCTTATCTGACATGAGTGGGTTATCTGGCTAAGTGAAAAGGTTAGTGTGGTGGTTTGGAACATAAATATCCCAGAAAAACAAGTTCTTAAAGTTAATCCATTTCTGTGGGTGTGAACCTACTGTAAGTAAGACATCTTGATGAAGCTACTTCAGTTAAGGTGTGGCCCAGGTCAATCAGGATGGGTCTCCATGCTATTACTAGAGTTCTTTATGAATGGAATGAATGCAGAGAGAGAGAGATAGACAGAGACAGAGACAGAGAGAGAGATAGGCAGAGAGAGAGAGAGGCAGAGAGAGAGATAGGCAGAGAGACAGAGAGAGAGAGACAGAGAGAGAGGCAGAGAGAGAGATAGGCAGAGAGACAGAGAGAGAGGCAGAGAGAGAGATAAGCAGAGAGAGAGACAGAGAGAGACAGAGAGAGAGGCAGAGAGAGAGAGATAGGCAGAGAGAGAGAGAGAGAGAGAGAGAGAGGCAGAGAGAGAGATAGGCAGAGAGAGAGACAGAGAGAGGCAGAGAGAGAGATAGGCAGGGAGAGAGAGATAGGCAGAGAAACAGAGAGAGAGATAGGCAGAGAGAGAGATAGGCAGAGAGACAGAGAGAGAGATAGGCAGAGAGACAGAGAGAGAGGCAGAGAGAGAGATAGGCAGAGAGACAGAGAGAGAGATAGGCAGAGAGACAGAGAGATAGGCAGAGAGAGAGAGATAGACAGAGAGACAGAGAGGAATCACAGGAACAAAGCAGCTGAAATCAATGAAACCTGGAAGACAGGGGAGAGGTGGAGACTGCCACATGCATTTCATGTGACAGAGGAGCCCCAGAATACCACAGTCTTCAGGGCAAAGCACCGCCTGGGTGAGGCCTTGATCTGGACATTTTCCTGGCCTGAAATCTCTGAGCGAATAAATTACCATCATTTAACCCAACCCATTTCATGGTATTGCTTAAGCAGCCAAGGGAACCAGATTTGGTACCAAGAGTGGGGTGCTACTGTGGCAAATACCAAAAATATGGAAATGACTTTGGAATTAGGTAATAGGTAGATGCTGGATGAATTGAGCACTTGATAGAAAAGGCCTAGATATCTTTGAGGAGACTGATGGTAGAAATATGGGCGCTGAAAGTACTTCTGACGATGCCTTAGACAGAAATGATGAGTGTACTATTGGGAACTGGAGGAAACATGATCCTTGTTTGAGAGTGGCTGAGAATTTGGCAACATTGAATGCTCATGTTGGATGGAAGGCAGAATATGAGAGTAAAGAACTTGAATATTTAGCTGAGGAGATATTCAAGTGCAGCCTGGCTTTTCCTTGCAGCTTATAGTAACTTGCAAGAGGAAAGAGAGAAGCTGAAGACTGAATGCCTGGGCACAAAGAAATCAGAAATTGATGGTTTGGAAAGTTCTGAACTTCTGGAAAATGATACCAGAGAGTAGTGTTCTATGTGAGGGTTTAACTGAACATGGAACCAGTCAGCCACTTCAGGGGAAGTCAGGATTGGAAATGCAGTTATGCAGGAAAGATCTACAGAAACTCCTATTGTCTGGTGGATTGGACCCCTGTATGCTACACGCAAAACCGACAAGTTTTTTTCATAACTCATGAATGGAACCACTGCATCCAGGACTAAAAGGGACAGAGAAGGGACAAATTGAAAGAAAAATCACTTCGAAGGCAGAACCCTAGAAGCTCAGGTCTGGACTGGAGACATCTGGACTGGAGCCCACCCATAAGAGGGTGAGTCTGCCCCAGTGCTTAGAAAGGGTAGACCTTCCACCCTGTTGTCCAGGGAAAGTGGTGAGAGTGGGACCTGTGCTCCAGGGTTTGCGGAGAGTCTGGTCACCACCCCAATGCCTATAGAGGGCGGAACTTTCACCCCAGTGTTTGGAGAGAGCATGGCTGCTGCACAAGCACTTGGAAGGGGTCAGGCTGCCACCCTATCAGGGCTGGAGGACAAAACATTGTTCCAAAGATGACTGTCAGAACTTGACATCTAATGCAGTATGCCCTGATGGGTTTCAGAATTGCTTGGGACCCAGACCCCTGTTTTCCTTCCATTTTCTCCCTGTGGGAATGGAAATATCTATCCTATGCCTGTCCCTCCATTGTATATTGGAAGCAGATAACTTGTTCTCCAGGTTTCACAGGTCCACAGATTGAGAGGAACTGTATCCTAGGACAGACCCTGCCTATAACTGAATTACTTACAGCTTTGGAATGTTGTGATGGAATGAATGAATTTTGCATATAGAAAGAATGTCTTTTCCTTTTGTTGCATGTAAATATGAATCTTGTCATCCAATGAGTCAAGACAGGGGGCTGTCATGTGCCCTAGGGGGGTGGGGAGGAAGGAACAGAAAAGATCAAACAGGGGGTATTTAGTGGTCAGGGGAAATGTTTTTCATTACCTTACAGCGATGGACACAGGACATGGCAAATATCATGAAAAAACTATTAAACTGTACTGTCTAAATTGTAAACTATACTGTAAACCATCGACAATGTTTAGTAGCTATGTTTCACTATCTGTATAACAGTTATAACAATGTACCATCCACATACAAAAAGGTTTTAATAATGGGGTGAGGAAAGGAGGGTGGAGGTTGGATATATGAGAGTCTCTAGTATTCTGTGTGTGACTTTGCTGTGACCTAAAACTTCTTTGAAAATTAAATGAAAATTTGGGAAACACTGGGGAGTGAGAGGGGACAGGTGTCACGGTACATACTGGACACCTGATAATGCGCTGATAAAAGAAAAATGTAAAAAAAATTTTTTTTTAAATTTTTTTGTTTTTTCCCATTTTTTGAATATCCCAATCCTTTAATTTAATTTAATTTTTAGTGTTTTTTTTAAGTTTCCATGTATTTTATCTCATATTTAAACTTATCATTATTATTTCATTTTCCTATTAATTATATTTGGCTATTATATGGGGTTCATCTTCAAGGAAGGTTTGGATCACAGAAGGGTTACAGCGGGGGCAGGAGAGGATTGTTGGTGGGGGGTATCAGGGATGGGGGTTTCATGGGAGGAAGTTCACCTGAATATACATAAAAGATATGTAAAATCATTCAAATGATCAAGGGGTGGGGTATGGTCACAGTGGGTGGAGAATCACTCAGTAAATGAGAGAATACTGAATTCCCAGCCTGGAGAGCTCTGCCACATTCTCCAAGGGAGCAGCAACAGCCCCCCAAGTGCAGGGGCAGTGTCTGGCTAAGGAGGATGGCCCACTGATGGGTTCTTGTTATTGATGACTAGCCTTACAAGTCTTTGCTCTTGTAATTGAAACTTAGCCTACTGTTATGGGGTGCCTAAGGGTTGCCACCTGAGAGCCTCCTGGTTGCTCAAATGTGGCCTCTCTCTAAGCCAAACTCAGAATATGAATGCATTACCTCCCCCCCCAGTGTGGGACATGACTCTCAGGAATGAGCCTCCCTGGCAACAAGGGATTAATTACAAGTGCCAACTGGCAACATGACTGGGAAAAGACCTTGAATAAAAGGGGGAAAAGGTAAAGACAAATGAGTTCATATGGCTAAGAGACTTCAAAGAGAGTCGGGAGGTCATTCCAGAGGTAACGCTTACGCACACCTCAGTAGGATCTCATAACACTAAAGTGGCTATCACCCCACACAGAGGGCTCCTGAGGGCTCTGGAGACACCCAGATTCTATATAAGGGGGGATAGCTCCAGAGATTGATGCCTTATCAATGGGCTTTACTTTGGAATCTGGGCTCCTGAGAGTGACAGAGTTGGACTCAAATAAGTCCTCCCTGCACATGGTCCATCAGTCCCTTCTATTCAAACCTATATGTGATGCTGGAGTTTGTAGGTGTACTTCCAGAGACTGGAGCCTTTGGCCTGCCCATGTGCCAGCTGTGCCTAGAATCTCCGTGGGAGGCAACTCCTACCCTGCAGCTCAATGGACTCACCCAAGTCACCTGGTGAGGAGATGATGATGGACAACGGCCATCCCAGGGAATGGAGAGAGTCTGCAGCTGCAGGCAGGATAATCCCATCCATCTTATCCATGGGATATTAGCCCCCTTTCACTTGGAGGTGGAGTGGACATCACTATCTCAGACTCCTCAGGATTGGGGGAAGAGCTATGGACTAGAGTGGACTCACTGGCATTCTGTTGTAGACATATTGTGATTCAAGCAATGGAAGAAATTACAACATTGAGGTGGAGCCAGTGGCCACTGGACACTTTTGGGGCAGGGAAGGTAAAAGCAGTTGTAATACAGGGGCTTTTTTAGGACTTGGGAATTATCCTGAGTGACACTACAATGACAGATATATGGCATTTTACATCAGCATATAACATGCAGAACTGAGTGGGAGAGAGTGTGGTCTACAGTGTGAACTCTGGTCCATGCTTAGTGGCAAAGCCCCAGGATGTGTGTATCCATTGCAGGTGATGAGCCACACTAATGAAGGATGTTTATGTGGGAGGGTGTGGGAGGTGTGGGAGGAGGGGAACATGGGAATCTCTGTAATTTTTGTGTAACATTTATGTAATCTAAGCATCTTTTAAAATACAAAATAAATAAATAAATAAACAAAAGAAAGAAAGTGTCTTTTGGGGCCTAGCAGGTGGAGTGTGGTGGCTTGGAACTGTACATACCCCAGAAAAACATGTTCTTAAAGTTAATCCATTCCTGTGGGTGTGAGCCCGTTGTAAGTAGGGCCTTTCGGTGAGTTACTTGAGTTAAGGTGTGACTCACCTCATTCAGGATGGCTCTTAATCCTGTCCCTGGAGGTTTTATAAATGGAATGAATATTCACACACACAGAAAGCCCTGGGAAGCAAGAAACTGAAATCACTGAAACCCGGGAGAGAAGGCAGAGACCAGGAGACGCCGCCACGTGCCTTGCCATGGGAGAAGCTAAGGGCAAAGACACGCCGGCAGCCAGCCCCTGAATGCCACGGTCTTTGGGGAGAAAGCACCCCCTTGACGATGTCTTGATTTGGACTTTCTGTTAGCCTTAAAACCACAAGCTAATAAATTCCCATTGTTTGAGCCAAGCCATTGCATGGTATTCGGTAAAGCAGCCTGAGAAACAGAAAGAGTTGGTTAAAGTAGAGAAGCATAGCAACTGTTTTTCTTTTATACACGTGCATTATTTTATTAATCGTTTGTTACAAGATCAGGTCCTTTGCTTTGAGCTCAGGTCCCTTTTGATGCTCCAACCTTGTTCTCTCACGATGCCAGGGCTGGAGGCCCGAGGATGTTTTGTGCTCAGGTGCTCTCCTCACCTTCTGCCACCTGGACTCCGCTCTCCACTCCGCTGTTTATGACTGAGGGCTCGTTGGTCAAGACGCCCCTGCCCCCACGGCATTCATTCAGGGCTTTGGGGCTGGGTGCCCGTCTCGGTGACGGCGTGCACACAGAGAGGGCTTGTCACTTACCTGCTGTGTGAGCTTCGCCAATCCATCCCTCTGTAATGCAGGAAGGCGGAGCCTGAAGGCCGACCGAATACTGTGATATTCCGAAGAAACCACATGGGGAGGCCAGCAGCAGTCCTGCCGCCTATCTACTCACATGTCCCGATGGCGGCCGATCGGGTAGCTACCGCACCGTACAGAGGGAAGACAAAGGTTTACAGGGCTAGAGAGCACGAAGTGGGGACCAGCGAATGACAGAGCAGCGCGAGGGTGCACGTAGCCTAGTGACTGAGTGACAGCGAGTACCCTGCACACAGCAGGGGCCCGTGGGTGCCCAGAACAGTGAGGGGCAGCACGCACGCAGGTCAGTGATTTCTACACCTAGGGTCTGGTGTGCGCTGTAGCGGAAGCTTCCAGATGGATAGCTGGCCAATTCCACCCCACCCTTTCCAGCAATCTACACAAATAACTAGTGGGAGGGGGAAGCGGGCATTTCATGTCCCTACACTCTCTCACCCTCAGTTTCCTTATCTTTAAAATAGGTACAATGACAAGGTTTGTTAAATAAAGTAAACACATGCATACTAGTATTAGCTAAAATTATAATGAATGTAAAGCATCCTGGCACCTCAGAGGCACTTATTAAATTATTATCATTATTGTTTTGTTATTATGTCATTACTGTCATCATCAGCTAAGCAAGTGTCTTCCGTAAAGAGGCTTCCATTATTAATAGGAGCTGAGCTGGCACAGACCACTCCCTTCCTCCACCAGACATGGGGAAATGCCCCCTCACGTGTGTGGGCACACACATACACACTTGCAAACACATTGCACATGTAAGAATACATGTAAACACACATGCACAAAAGATTTCCTGGTCCTGGAAACCAAGAGAAACCCTGGAGCTGTGAGGGAATTTGAAGCCAGGTGGTCCCTGGCTGATAGGGCTCACAGTGAGGCAAGGGGTGGGTTTCGTGCCCACACTTCAGTTAGAGGCGGCACTCAGGCCCCATGTAAGAAAGAACAGAAGTAACAAAAGGGATAAATTACATGCCAGTAAGTGCAGAAAACAGGGCAGCTTCAAAGCAACTTAAAACATGTATGTTTAAAGTATCTATGAGATAAAGGAAAGAAAAGGCACCGTAAAGCAAGAACATGGCATTATGGATAAGAAACAAAATACACGTGCAGAAACAACACACAACAGGTGGATCTGAAAAAGAACAAAGTAGAACCCCACCCCCCAAGGTAAACAAAATAATAAAACTAAATTAAGCTAAGCAGGCAAGCTGAAGGGTCGACTCGAATTAGTATTTAAGGAAATCATGTAGAATCGCAAAGAGAAGTTCAAGGACTCCGATAAAGGGTGAGTTTGCCTAACATCTGTTGCCTGGGGGTCCCACAGGAGCCAAGAGATGCTGGAAGATTCACAGCCACAGTTGCTGAGGATTTTCCAGAACTGACGAAAGACAGGACAGATGGAAAAAGCAGAGCTCTGAGCAGGATAAGCACAAACAGATCTCCACATGCACACTTTTGCTTCATGTTTGGTGATTGCAATTCAAAGAGAAAAATCTTAGCTGCCGTCAGAGAGAAAAACGGGCATTTCCAGATACTCTGGGGTGAATGCAGATCAAGAGGGCCTCTTGGGAAGGTAATTTGGCATAACACACACAAATCGTTAAAAAACCCACAAACCTGGAGATTTCTCATTTTCACTTCTAGAAATTGTTCTAAGAAAATAGTAAGTGATGTGGACCAAGATTTAAATTCACCGGTGTTTGTAAATGGCAAAAGAAAGAGGGGAGGGAATCTAAACTGTTTCTAAACAAGCAAATACATACAAACTAGAGCATTAATCACAAACTGGAATGTGAGCCATAGAAAACTATCTGTCAAAGGGTATTTAGTGCTGAGGAAAGAAGAATATGCTATATTATTAATTTAAAGGCGCAGCAGGTTACAAAATGGGGTTCAGCATGCTCCTTGGTTCTGCATGGGCTCATGTGTGTGTGTGTGTGTGTGTAACTGGGAAGATGTGATTGGCATCTTGCAGTAATTACCCCTGGAAAACGGGCATACCGCGATTGCGTTCTGTTCGCTTATGTTTTCATGCATATGTGTTGCCTGCATTTTCTCTGATAAACTTAGGAGCTTTGTTATAACAATCTATTACTTGCCCGCGCGAGGGCGAAGGCCGAGGACTGGGAGCCTGGCTCAAATCCAGCTCAGCCTCCTGCCTCTGGTGACTGGCTCGAGCCGCTTCACCAATCTGAGCCCTCGCGTCCTCCCCTGTGACCTGGGCTTGAAGTAAGCGAACCCTGGCGGTGGTGGGAGCACCTGACGAGGGCATCCAGGTGCGGAAGGCTGGACAGCGCCCCCCAGAGGCAGGCACGCTCCTAATCTGCATCTATGCTCCTGTGGGGTCGATCTGCTTGAGCAGGACCTTTGGGAGATGTTTGTAGCTCAGGTGTGGCCGCACTCGATGAGGGGGGCCTCATCCCTGTGACTGGGGGTCTTTTGGAAGCAGAAGAAATTTGGATGCAGTTTGCCAGGAAAGGCCTTATGCAGAGAACATGGGCACAGACACTGGCAGGAGACAGGAGTCAGAGCTACGAGCCCAGCAACCCCAAGGACGGCCGGCAGCCAGCACCAGAACGCTTCAGTGTTCCGGGGGGTAAGCAAGCTTTGCCAATGTCTTGGTTCTAGCCTCAAAACCACGTGTCAGTAGTTCCTGTTGCTTATGCCAACCCATCGTGTGGCTTGTCACAGCATCCTGGCAAACGGAGGCACCATGTTACATGCTTAGCACAGCGTAGAAGGTAAACAACTGAAAGCTCACTGGATAAACCAACGTTATCGTTGAGCTTCATCCTTCACAAGCTACAAGCCCTCCTATGTCCTCTGGAATCAGCCTGGAGATGTCTCTGCAGCAGAAAGAAGCCAGGTGGGTGAATGGAAGAGGAGGGAAGCCTGAAAGGGATAGTCAGAAAGGTCCAGCCTGTGTGGAGGGAGCAGAAAGCTGGTGTGTGAGCGGAGTTCAAGTCCAGTGTGCTCCAGCAGCGCTCACCATAGACCCGATTGCTGAGAGGCCTGAGAAGAGGTCATTTCCTGTACACATAACTGTGGGTGGCTAACAGGGGAGAGGTGGTTACTGGCACACCTGGCACACTGCCCATGGGGTGCAGAGTTCTGTTTGAAGCAGAAATGGAAAAGGCTCCTGATCACCAGGTAGGTGAACCTGGGGTGCCTGGGCTTTCCAGCTCAGGGCTGCACCATGCACCAAGCCACACACCCACCCAAGGCTTCCAAGTAGTGGATGGGGGGCCTGGGGCCGAAGCAGGGTGCTTGCTGAGAAGAGTGGCCAGGAGGAGAAGGAGAGGGGAGGTGGGCCCTGGCTGCATCCACACGGCTCTTGGGCCACCGTGGTCCTGGCCAAGCTGGGCCACTGGCCTTCCTAAGACCTGTACCAGCTAGATTGTCATGAGGCTGGAACAAAAGAGGGTTTTGGTTTTATTTTTCTCATCTAGCAGGAAGCCCAGAGGGAGGTGGAGGAGAGCCGTGGCTCACGGGCCACCGAGGTGCTGGCTCCTTGGGCTTCCGGCCCTGTGCCCAGGCAGCTCTCATCTGCTTTAGCAGGTGGCGCTGTGGCTCCAGCACAGAGCTCTGCTTTAGGCAGGGAGGACGGAGAGCAACAGAGCTCCAAAGGCCCCGGGAACTGAGCTGATTTTCTGGAAAGGGACTGCGGAGGGCTGGATAACGGCTCCCAAGACATCAAGTCCCAATCCCTGGAGCCTGCCGATGTTACTTCATCTGGAAATACAGTTGGTGACAGTTTGAGTTCTTTTAGGGGCCCGCCCCCCCCCCCCCAAAAAAAAAGTATGATGTTTTGGACTACATCGGCGAGGTGTGACTCAGGTTGAGTCTCGGCCCTCTTGTTGGGTCCGATCTATATGGAGATGTAGAGAGACACTCAAAGAAAGCAAGATGCCATATTTCATCCTGCATGTGAGAGAAAGGACTCCAGGTTCACCCACAGGTGAGCTCAGGAGAGAAACCCTGAGAGGCTCGGGTTGCTGAGGCCCAGGGAGAGACGAGCCGTACGCCTGACAGCTGAACTCGCGCAGAAAGAGGAGCAGCTGAGACTGCGAGAGGAGGCGGGAAAGAGACAGGTGAACTCGGGGAGCCGGGCTCCGAGAGAGGGTGAGCCTGGAGGGGGAGGCAGAGACCTCTGAGAGATCGGCCGCCTTCTAGGTTTACCACGTGGCAACACACCAGCATCACCAGCAGTGACTTTGGTGAGAGAGCGTCTCTGCTGATGCCTTGATCTGGCTTTTCACAGCCTCGGGACTGTAAGCTTTTACCCTAATTAAACCCCCATTATAAAAGCCAGCGTTTCTGGTACTTTGCATCGGCAGCCCTGAGGCAAACCGAGACTCAGTCCATCCTCATTATTTGCAGATTCCGTGTTTGTGGCGCTTTTACCAAAAGTTATTGGTTCTCATTTGTAGACATGAGCCGAAAGGAAAAAAATGTAGTCTCCCAATAGGCGTGCTCCCAGCTGATATGGCAGAAGGTGACATTCTGTCTTGCATTGCAGCTCTTTGACTGTAAATAGTGTTTTGCTGTTGCTTGGAAAAATTCTGAAGTGAGAGATACTGTTTCTAGATGTTGTTCATGGAGGCAGTCTCTAAGGCGGGTGATACAAAGAACTTTCTAGGGAATCATTGTCTGCAAATGTAAGGAGAAAGCAAAAGATACAAAGTGTCTTCAGGCAGGTTACGGTGGCTGGGGAAGTGCTGTGACTAGAAGCTCTTGGGCACCGAGCCCTGTATTTCCCCGAGGGTCCAGTATTGGCTAATTCAGCGATCAAGGGGGCTTCAGGTGTCTGATAAGCACATGTGGCTGGCGGCCCCTCTACTGGTCAACACAGGTTCAGAACCTTCCCGTCATCTCAGACCCTTCTTTGGGACAGTTGCTCTCACGTTCTTCCGACCACATCTTCCTTCTACAGAAAAGTTGTAACAGAGAGAAAAGCGTTTTACACTAATGTGCAAATGCACGTGGGCAGGGATGGCATGTTTGGCGTGTTCTGGCTGGGTGCCCTGCCCCAGGACAGGACCTGTAGCTGGCAGAATAAAGGACCCTGAAGATGTGCAAACCCTAATCCGCAGAGCCGGTGAATACGGGACTGGCTGGCAAAAGGGCCTTTCGGGTGTAATTAAGTTCAGGAATTTGAGATGAGAGATTATCCTGGATTATTCATGGACTTGGTGTCATCACAAGGGCCTTTGTAAGGAAAAGGAAACAAGAGGTCAGAAATGTGTCCATGGAAGCAGAAGTTGGAGTGATGCGGGCCCACAAGCCAAGGAAAGCACGTGGCCTTTGGAAGCTGGAAAAGGCAAGGAAACAGATTCTTCCCTAGCGCCTCTGGAAGGAACACAGGCCTTCCCATACCTTGATTTTAGACCCATTTTGGACTTCCCACCCCAGAACTGTGAGACCGAAACCCTGTGCTGTTTTCAGCCTCCCAGATTGTGCTCATTTGTTCAAGCAGCCGCAGGAAGCTGATACATACCAGTTACACAGAGATGTCTGTTGGGTGCATGAACAAATGAATGAGTGAATAGAAGACAAACGATGCCACTCAAGGCCTTGAACACACAAACGCTGAGGAAATGCAGCATTTTAGGGGGCACCTGGGAGAGGCCATGTCCTCCCTTGGCCTCAGGGCCATAGCTCTCCAGCACCAGTAGCAGCTCAACTCAGCAGCCTGCAGGGGGTGATTTGCAGCTGGACAGCTGTAGGAAGGAGGCAGGAGACATCCCCTGGGGGCACGGCATTTAGGCCTAAGAAATTCCATCTCCAGAGACAATGGGAAAAGGAAGGAGGATCCTTTCTCTTCCCGGAAGACATCGTTGCACTGGGGAGCACATTACAGGAGCTGGTGGGGAAGTGGTAACGAGGCTGAAAAATGCAGGATGGGAGAATCTCGCCTCCAATGAGTCCTGGCAACTTGGGCTTTCACCGCAGCTTGTCTCCTCAAAGGAAGATGCTACACCCCTGGTGGACCACTAGCTTATTGATAAAGAGCACAGACACCCATGTAGGTGACCCTTCACGTTTGTTTCCACAGAGAAGGACCCCCACTGGAGTCAAGCTATGGAGCTCTCGGGACCTCTCAGCAACCCCCGCGCCCTCTGAGCTTCGGGAGAGGAACCTGGGCATGAGCCAGTCCTCCCTCATCCTTTAGGGTCTTCCCGCCTGCCCAGAGGTTCGCTGGTCACCCCTTTCCACGGTGTGCAATGCTTTCTTGGACAGGATCTGGGCTGGGTGGTAGCTTGAAGGGGAGCAGGTAAATTCCATTGGGGGCGCATATTATCATGTCCAGTTGGTCATTCCCAGCACTCCATTCGTGTTATCAGGATGCTTTTATTTCCACCGTCCTGTCTCCTGCATCTTTCTCCCAACTGGTTCCAAACTTGGTTGGGGAGAAGAGGGGCGTTACATCATCAGCACACACCTGGGGGACAGCAGCTCACTGGGAGTCTCCAGGAAGAGAGGAGCTAGCAACAGACAAGCAGGGACTGGGCCCAATACAGATGTCCATCTAAACAGCTTCTGAAATGTCCCTGCAGGTCAGCCCCAGGCCGGAGTCCCATCCTCTGCAACCTCCGGTGCTCCCAGATGTGCCTGCCAAGGGAGGCCAGCGTCCTCGAGCCTAAGGACGGGGCCCGTTCCCAGGTGGCTGGCTTTCACCCGGGCACCGTGCTGGAGCCGTGGGCTCCCCTTCTAGGGCTGTGGCTGGCCACTGGCCACACGAGCACGGCCGTGTCTCGGGCAGTAGTGATACGCCTGCCTCGCGAGTTCCTGAAACGCATCCATTTTCTCAGCAGCTGGTCTGAACCCAGAGACCTTTCATCATTTCACATCTGATTACATTTTGGGCCCGTGGAGTTAGGTGTTTGAATGTTTCAGGCAGAAGCCTCGGCAGCTGGCGCACGGCCCTCCCTTCTCACAGGGCAAAGCTTCCTGGGTCTCACTCATTATCGTGAAAGGAGGAAGGAAACGGCAGCCCCGAGGCAGGGCTGCAATAGTCACGCGGCCCATTCGTCGCTCCCCATTAGACGCGGCTGGAAGGGACTGTCTTGCTGCCACCAGTGTCCCTAGGATGCCACGGAATTGAATCCAAGGCAATTTGGGTCCCCTTTGTAGGTGATGAGTTGTCCAGATTGGAGGGCCTGCGCCTTTCCTCAGGAGGGGATCACGCTGTCCGCGCACGGAGGAGCCGCGGTCACTGCTGTCCCTCCTGGACAGCACTTGGCTAGGGCCGGGGAACGAGTCCCCACGCCTTAGGGGCATCGGGCTGACTTCCCAGCGCTGCCAGGCTTCCTCTCTGGCTCTGTTTGCCCCGACACGTGAGCTCTGTGGCGTTGGGGCTTGTGGCCTTGGGGATGCTTGTCTTGTTTTCCATGCAGCTGTAACAAAGTACCACGGATGGGGTGGCTGAAAACAGCAGAAATCTATTGCCTCACAATTCTAGGGGCTGGAAGTCTGAAATCGAGGCGTCGGCAGGACCGTGCTCCCCCTGCGGTCCGTAGGGTTCAGCTCCCGGCTTGTGGCAGCGCGCCTTAACCTCTGCCTCCTTCACGTGGCCATTGCCGGTCTCTTCCTCCTGTGTCCAGACTCCCCCTCTCTATAGGGACACGCGTCATTGGCTTCGGACCCACCTTGGCCCAGTTTGGCCTCACCTTAGCAATTACCATCCTCAAAGATCCTATTTCCAAACAGAGTCACATTCACAGGACTGGGGTTTGGGGCTTGGCCATAGCTTCTTGGGGGAAACAGCTCAGTCCACGGCAGTGCTGTCGCCCTGGACTCGGAGTGCGTGATAAATGAGCACCACGGCGCTTGGTGTTTCAAACAGATATTCCTTCATTTATCCGGCAGCCATTTACCACATGCACGAGAGCACGGATAGCTGTGAAGGCCAAGCCCTTCATCTCACGGTGGCCATGGACTTGAAGGAGAGACAGAAGGGTGACCAGGTGACACAGGCAGTCGGGACAAGGGCTTTGATGTGGGTAAGGATGGGAGCAAATGAGGCCCATGGGGGGCGAGTCCACCTAACATGTGGGTGTGAGGGCTTCCTGGAGGAGGTGGTGTCTGAGCTTCTGCTTTATACCTGGCACCGCTTTGGGCTCTGTGGAGGACAGGAGAAAAGCATCAGAATCATGGAAAGATGAGTGAAGATGAAATAATTAGCCACCAGCCCATGAGAGAACATCGTCTGTGTCAAGAGGCACAGCAGAGAATGAACACACTTTAGAAAAGGGCTTCAGAAAAGGGGTGCAGCAAAGAAAAGTGCAGCAGTCAGAGAAGGCTTCCTGGAGGAGGAGGCATGCAAACTGGGTTTTGAAGAATGAGTTGCACTGGGGAGTTGTAACTCTTAGCAGTTTTCTGGAGAAGCTGGATTCCTGTTCTCTGGGGGAGAAGCAAGCCTGGGCCAGGCTCACATTAAAATCCTACCTCTAGTCACTCAGCAGAGCGGGAGACAGGTGATTCCAAGAGACTAGTAGGGTAGAACACAGCCAATTAGATGGTTTTGCCGATGAGCATCTCTGAATTGCCTGTGCTGTGTGATCGTCTAGCCTTGCAGTGGAGCGGAAAGAAGAGACAAGCGTCAGGTTGCTTGTGACACATCTGGACACCTGACCGCTAACCGGCTCTGAGAATTCCAGAAAGTCACTCTCTATCTCTGGGACTCATTTCCCTAGGTACCAAGTAAAAATGGCAGCACAGGGTCAGGGAGAATTAGATTAGGATTTGAATTTCCACTCAACAACTCACCACGTATGTGATGGATGGAGACTCGATCTCCCCAAAATAACAATCCTCCGCTGTGCCTTTTTGTTAGTAGAACTCTTCCCACCCCCACACCCAGCTGGACACATGGCTGCGCAGCTGCAGACTACACTTCCCAGGCTCCTTTGTGGCCAGAGGCGGTCATGTGACTAAGTCCAGAGCAATGGGGCATGAGTGGGAGTGTGGGCGAGCCTTTCGAATCATGTCTCTACAGATGCTTGTTTATGCCCCGTTCATCCCTCCAGGTGGGAGGGATGAGGGAGGACAAATAGCAGCAAGCTCGGAAGCAGCAGGCGGATGGCACAGTCACCTGCCAGCCCTGGACTTGCCACGCCCAGGTGGAAATGCGGGTGGGAAGCATGGCGTGTGTTTTCTGAATCACCACAGTCCGTTCTCTTTGTTCCAGCAGCTTGGCCTCTGCACTGCCAACTGTGGAAAGTGGTGCCAGAAGCGAGGAGCTGCCCTAACAGAACTCTGAGGACTCCGATGCTGCCGGCTCGGAAGTGATTGTCTTTCTTGCACGTTGGAAATTTTGGTAAAGCTGTCACCTCGGATCACCGAGAAGGCAGACAGTTTGCCTGCTCTCGTTCCAGCGTTTAGCTCACAGGGAACTTGTTAGAAAACCTCAGAAGGCTTCGTGTGGGTTGGCTGTTCTTTGCTGCTTTCAGCAAAATACAAAAGAGATAAAGTCAGGCGAGACTCGGCAACTTTGTACGCAGAAGAGAGTTGAACTTGGTTAGGAGAGGATTTCAGGCTGAGGCCTGCAATGCAGATGGATTAAAAGCTTTCTCAAGAGAGGAAAAGCCACACGCTCTTTTGCCAGACTTTGCACAGCGGGTGTTAGTGGTTGAATTATGCCCCGCTCCAAAAAAAAAAAGACAGGGTGACGTCCTACACCCTGAGACCTGTGGACGTGACCCTATTTGGAAATAGGGTCTGTGGGTGGAATCAAGTTAAGATGGGGTCGGCCTGGACGAGGCAGGCTCCTAATCCAGTAGGGCAGGTGTCATAAGAGGAGAAGGGACACGGTGGAAATGCCCTGCGGCGACGGAGGCAGAGCCTGGAGTGAGGCATCTTCAAGCTGAGGAGCCACCAGAGGCCAGCAGAGGCAAGGAAGGGGTCCCCTCTGCAGGTATCAGAGGGAGCCTGGCCGTGTCGGCTCCTTGGCTTCAGGCTCCTGACCTCCGAAACTGGGAGACCATAGATTTTTGTTGTTTTAAGCCCCCCCCACCCCCCAGTGCATGGTACTTTGCTTGGTTGACCCTGGGACACTTAGTGGGAACACGTTGGGGAGATGCTCAGGTCTTCAGGTCTTTTGGGTTATGGGTCTCTGGACCCCAAGTTGCTGCCACCGAACCTGACGGAAGGAGCTGTCCATTATGCAAACGTCATGGACCAGGGCTGGATGCACAGGAGACTGTGGGTCTGCCCTGAAGATGGACGTGTGTACGGGGGCGGGGAGAAGTGTCACTCGGACACTTGCCTGGTGTCCAAGGAGAAATTGCGCCATGTGATGTTGAGCAGGCTCAAGCAGCAGTGGGGAGAGAGCAGGACTCAACTTCCCCGAGACCGGGGTGGTGGGGACTTTAAGGGCTGGGCTGGGCTCGTGGAAAAGTGCTGGAGGGTGTTAAGGGCGTGATCAGTGGGATGGTGAGTTGTGAGTCTGCAGTTAGGACCGTGTGGCTCGGGTCGATTTCTTTTGCTGTGATCTCTAAAGACCATGGTTCTCCCTGACTCCAGTTTCAGCTGGGCTAGGGTTTCGTCAAGCTCAAGGGACATTCAGACCGCCCTGGTCAGTGGCAGAGGCGGAGACAGTGGGCAGAGACTGCCAAACGCCCCCGTGCTCGCGCTTCTCCCTTTTACACGCCCCACTTCAAGGTCTGGCTGCATATGCATGAGCTGTTCGGAGCCGCCAGGAGGTAAACGTGGCCATGGGATTAAATCCAGGCCAGTGGGCTGTGAACAGAAGAGCCACGTGCCGCCTTGGATTCACCTCCTTCAAGACTCCCGCCTCGGACTCTCTTGCCTTCCCTGCCGGCCTGGCAATGGCAACCCCCCCAGCTCAGCACACTGACGAGGGTGCCACCGTCCCCCCAGTCCTGGTCTGCTCATTGTGTGATCTCCAGGCCTGCACCCCTGAAGCCACAGCTTTGGGAGACCTCTTCTTTCAGCGGCTTAGCCTGCGCCTGATACGGCGACTCTGGGAAAACTATTAACTTTGGGTTCTTCAGCTGTAAAATAGAGATAATAATTCATACCTGAGGGCAATGGCAAGGATTAAATGGCATTCTATATATAACACCCAGTACCTTGTGTACGCTCAATAAATGTGTAGTGGGACTGCAAATTTGCTCCTGACACTCAGATGTGCAAAGAAAATGAAGCTTCTTTATTTTCTAGAACTAATCTTGTCTCCCTAATGGGCCTCCATCCCCTGGATGGTGGGGTTGGGGGAATGTCGTGGATGGGGAATGTGTTAAACTCACCAGTCAGGGATGCCTCCGTGAGCACCGGTTTCAGGCAGCCCCTTCTCCGTTTAAGATGCTTTTGTCCAGAGGCATCTCTGTCTTTCAGGGGCTCACCCACCCTCCTGTCTCTTCCCCAAGATGATATCTGAGGCCACACGGGAGTTGCCATGCTCTTGGTGTGGCAGAAGGAGGGGACTTTGGTCTGTATTTGAGCCCCTTGGTGCCTCCTGGTCTCCATGGCAACTGCATCCCGGGTCAGCCCTTGGTCCCCGTGGCCAGAGGCTGTGCTGGCAAACTGGGGGAGCGGTTTTCAGTTTATCCTGGGGTGGATTCAGCTCAGGCTGCCTCTCACTGGTGCTGCACATGGCCCTGAGGCCTGACTGCCTTTCCCACCTGATCTGCCCGGGTGACCAGCCAGCGGCCCCCAGCCACGGTGTGGGGTGCCTGGCGTGGCCCTGCCCGGGGCTCTGGCTGGGCACATCCCTTCGCCCCTTCCGGGTCCCTCACAGGGAGGAGCCTTGGCACCCTCCTTGCCTTTGGCTTTGAGAGGGATGGGGGTGCAAAAAGAGCAGGCCCCCCTCTCTAATGGGCTTCACCGTGACCTCTAGGCCGTGCGAACCCCCTGTGTGAGGAGAAGGTGCAGGCGGGGAGCAGAGCCGGGGAGGCGGGGCCGCCTCCTCCCAGAATCCTACAGGAAAAGAGCGCAGTGCTTCTCTGCTTGGGGTGGCGCTCAAGTCCCACCCCCCGGCCGGCTGCCTGCCTTGACCTGTTTGTGTCCTTTTCCCTGCCTGCCCCCGTGTGCCATCGTTCCTGCTTCATGAAGTCACATGGACCTGGCCTCTCCCCTGCGCCATCATGGGGGTAAGATGCAGGGGGGGACCAGTCTGCTCAGGAAGGTGGGAGTGGTGGGAGTCAGGAAGCACAGGATGCCTCTTCACGAGGGTCCCCACTTTTTTGGGGCTTGAGTCATGTCCCTTCCAGAAGGCCCGTTCAAGTACTGACCCCACTCCTGCGGGCGTGAGCCCCTCTGTCCGTGGCAACGCTGACAACCCTGTCAGCTAAGGCGAGGCCGAGCTGAGGCGGGTTGGACCTTTGTCCACCTCTCTAGCGAAGGAAATGGGATGCGGAAGAGGAACCCAAGGAGGACACAGGAAGGGACAGATGGCCGTGCATGGAGGCCGAGACTGCACGGCACCCAGAACCCCGAGACGATCCATCCCTGCTGTCGAAGCCAACCATTGGGTGGCATTTAAGATGGGTCCTTTATGACACCCAAATTTTGGGACTAAATTCTGAGAAGCCCAGCTTGGAATGAACGCTGTCAGTGGTCCATCACCCAGACCCCAGGACAACCTCTGCTAAACGGGGAGGCTGCCCAGGGCGTCCCCTTCCTGGATTTCCATTATTTTTTGATGCCGAGCATGCCTGGAGAACTTCTGTTCCCCAGATTACTGCACTTCATTCCCTGCTAAAACCAATCCTCGCCCTTTCCTGCTTTTGTCTCAACTGCTGACCACGCCCCACTCGTGGAGTTGGTGCCCAGAGCGAAGAGCTGTGGAGAAGGGGTGAATTCCCACATTGGCTGTGAGATGTGGGACAAGCAGGTCAAGGAAATAGCCACAGAAGAGGTGTCAATGGCTTAAAGAGCAATTCAAATGCTCCTCAGCATTTATTGGGCACAGATGCTTTGATGCGAAGATTGCAGTTTGTTTTTTTCTTCCAGAAGTTTCCCCAGCTAAGTCTCTGTGGTAGCTGCTGATTTCCTGTCCCAAATCCATTGCTTTATTGTTCACAGAACACAAATTCCACTTAAGGCTGCCCTGAGCCGGCTGAGAGAGCTGGCACTTCCCTGGCAGTTCGGGGTGGTCCCGTAACCCAGTTTGGGCTGATGGGAAGGAGGTGGAGGCTGTTGACGGGGCTTGGTGGAATGTTGTTGACGGGCAGGATGAGGGGGGAGCGCCGGGAGGTAGTCGGCGTTCCCAGGGGCCTTGACGGCGAGGGAAAGAATTATTGCGGAGACGAGGTGAGTATGCAGGGGGTGTCCTTTATTGAGCAAGTGCACAACCTTTTATAAGCTAGGTAAGGGGTGGAGCAAGAGGCAGGGCGTGGAAGAGGAGGGAGTACGTGTTAGGCGGGGATTGGGCACAGTTGGTTGCTAGGGAGGGTTTGTTATTTGCGGAAGGCGGGAAGGTTTCGCGGGCGCGGGAAAGTTTCGCGGGTGCGGGAACAGGGTAAGCTATTTTTTCAAAGAAGGCTAAATATAGGATCAGGCTAGTTTTTAGTTGTTAGTCGGCCATTTTAGCCTCACATTTTTCTGGCTGCCTCCAACAGTGGAAAGCTCCTGCATTGGTTTCCTATCAGCTTACCACAAATCTGGGGCCTTAAAACTACTTAAATTTGTTCTCCCACAGTTCTGGAAGCCAGAAGCCTGAAATCAGTTTTGCTTCTGGTTCTGCTGACACTCCTTGGCTTGCGGCCATGTCACTCCAACCTCTTTGTTCATCACCTCCTCCTTCTGTGTCAAATCTCCTCTCCTCCCTCTTATAGGGACCCTGTGATTGCATTTAGGACCTGCCTGGATAATCCAGAATCATCTTCCCATCTCCAGATCCTTAGCTTAATCCCATCTGCAGAGACCCAACAGCCGAGTCTCGTTATTTGCGGAAGAAATGTTCTATAAAGTCAAAATGCGGCTGGTGTGACTAAGGAACCGAATCTTAAGCTTTATTTAATTTTAACTAGCATCAGTGCCATTTCAACAGCCCCAGGAGACAGACAGCTACAGAGCTGGACCGCGTGCCTCTCTCCGCCGACCGCGTGCGCCCCTGGGAAGCCTGGAGTGTCCCATGGCTCACCGGCCTCTTAGCTTTATCTGATCCCCGTGTTTGCTGGCTCTCTGGACATTTGGCCTTTCATTTCCTCTTTGTTTGCTAACCCAGGCACTTGTTTTTCTAACATTTTCCTCTAGATTCTTTCCTGTCGTGAGAAATATGAATTCAATAAGTTCTAAGTCTGCCCAAAGCACAGTTTAAACATCTTTTCCTCAACCCCTTCCTGATTTAGAAAATCTCGCTCTGGCGTGCAATCCCAATAGAGCAATGTCCACCCAGGCCTGGCTTCCGTATACTGTGACCCTGCACCCCGCCTCTCCTCTGTGGTCATTGACTGGCGTGGACTGTGCAGCAGACCCTCGCACGCCTGCCTTGTGGATATTACCGCGGTTAAGTCTTAAGCTGGCATCAGAGCTGACATCATTTGCCCCGTTTTCTCAGGTGAGGAAACAGGCCAGAGAGCTTGACTCGCCCGAGGCCCCACAAAAAGAAGCCACAGAGCCAGGACTGGCCCCAGGACAGAGGGGTGCTCTGGCTCCCCACTGCCTCCCACCGGCAGAGTCTTTCTGGAGAAATGCGTCCATTTCTCTGCCGGGCTCGGGCTGCATCGGCACCTGCAGGACTGCGCCGTGTTTCCCACTGCTGCGTGGTGTGGTCGCCACTCCATCCGTTGCTACGGGCATTCACCTGCCCTGCTTCTGGATCCTTCCAGCACAGCACACACCCTCTGAGATCTGCCCTTTGAACTGGCAGCAGCTAAGACCTCCCCTTGCCACCCACCCGCGGGCTCTTTTCCTTTCACAGCCGTCCGAGCCGGGCCCTGCACTTTTCATCTCCCCGCTTCCTCTAAACAGCAGTTAGACCTTCCCGCTGCCCGGCACGCGTCCCAAGCTGCCTGCCTTCCCCTTGAGGAGCCCCCTGGGTTCCACACGTCGACTCTGCGGCTTCCTGCGTTTCCTTGTCGTTCATGCACAGCTGCTGTCGGAGAGGAGGACGGAGGCCTGGTTTTCAAGGCACCCCCTTTCCTCCTGGGATCCCCCAGCAAATCAGGGTCCCAGAGATGGAGTGTGTCGGGCACACGTCTTTAAAATAACTGTCACTCAGCCCTTGGGTCCGCGGTGCATCTGCGTGCCCCCCATCTTTACAAAAGGGCGCTCGTTGCTTCTTGACTGCTTCCTGGCAGGCCGCGCTGCCCTCCACGGGTGAAGCCACGTCTGCAGACACCTAATGCCAGGCTCAGAGCGTGCACTTAACGAATCGGGGCCAGCCTGAGTCCGCGGACCAAGGGTGATCCAAGGTCAGTCTTTCATGGCCCTTGCTTAGCCTCAACTTCAATTAAGGAAGTGGAGGGGGACCCGCTGGTGCCGACGGCCTCGCGTGCGCGCCCAGTGCTAGCGGACACCAGCCGCCTCTGCCGTTTCCAATCCTGGCTCCCTGGCCTGGCAGCCTGGCTGAGAAACACAGTTAAAAGCAGAAAAAAAAAAAAATAGAAAAGAAACTTGCTCTCTCCCCTACTGCCTGGAGGTCTGTACACCTGAAGACTCTCTTTCTCCCCGTTATCAAAGCCGGGCCGTAGCTGTGCCGGCTGAAAATGGCATATCCCACTGCGTCGGCTGAGGGCTGCACCGGCTGGGAAACAGCCCTTGCCCACGTGTAAAGCCTCCCAAGCGGCAGTGACCGGCCAAGGTCAAGGCAGGCCGAGCCCAGGCCTCCTTGGGCCGTGTCCTGGCAGGGCCCACCCCGGCTGCATCAGGGGGAGCCAGCGCCGGGCACATCCTGGGGGCACTAGGCCCCGTCAGTTCACACAAAGTCAGAAACCCACCAGGTGGGTCAGCGCCAAGGCCTCAAGCCGCCTGACCAGAGCCCTCGGGAAGTCTCAGCCTCCATCTTATTCGTGTCCCTAAATCCAATTCTTCAACTGTTTCATAAATTTCTGGACATGTAGCCGGTGTTGGAGTCAGAGAAGGTCAGTGTAGAATGCTCCCCCGCCCCCATGTTTGGGAGCTCGGTGCAGAGTCCATTGGATGGGGGTAGAAGAAGACAGATCTTTATTTCTGATAGGCCATAAAGAAGAGGGCACTCAGGGGGCAGCCGGGTGGACTTGCCAACAGCCCAGGCTGGCCAGGCCGGTCGGAGCCGGCCACTGAGTTCTCGCTACACTCCAGGGGAGGGATTGGCATCGGCCTCTCTGCAGGCCAGGAGGGAGGCCTGGCACCCACATCCGCTGTCTTCCCTGAGATCTGCAGCGAATGGTCCCCAGGAGGGCCACATCCTCACTCCCGGAACCTGTGAGCAGGTAGCTCACGGGGCACAAGGGGCTTTGCAGGTGGGGTAAGTTGAGGGCCTTGAGGGGGGCGGTTATCGAAACGGACTCTCCCTGAGCTCCAGAAGGAAGGCAGCTCTGCCGACCGATTTTGGACCTGTGCCCTCCTGACTGCATGGGAGTAAATCTCTGTTGTTTTCGGCGACTGGATTTACAGAAATTTGTTATAGCTGCAACAGGAAACTCACTCACCCCGCCAAGCTAACCGATGGCCCAAGTTCCTCCTTGTCGCCTGGAGAGCAGGGAGCGGGTGAGGACGGGAGAAGCAGGGAGGCTCCTTCCAGCAGCGACGCTCCAGGGGGAGAACAAGAGAGCACCAGGTGGAAGCTTCCTGCAAACCCCAGCTGAGGCTGAGGAGGCAGGTGGGCAGGGATAAGTCGAACTAACCAGATGGAAGCCAAGGCCCCGGAGCGCTCAGTGACCCACGTAAGGCCACAGAGAGCGTAGCGAACCAGGACTAGGCCATGATGGAGGCAAGGGCGGAGCGGCTCTCCCCTTCTCTGCCGCGGGTCACACCAGGCGCGCAGGATGCCCCCCCGTGGGGCTCAGGGACCCGGGGCGAGAGGCAGGCTTCCCTTGCACGAGGTCGCAGCGGCTGGACAATGCGCTCTGCGCTTCGGGTCCAGATCTCGGCCGCTTGTTATTCATCCTGACCCACTGATGACTCCCGATAGCGTGGAGTTCACGCCACCAAGATCTCCCTGCCAAGTGAACGGGGCATTTCGTTCCCCCATTTGGCCAGCTGAGCAGGAGATGGAAGCCACCCCCCTGGTGTCCGCCGCCTGCCCCTGCCCCGGTGCCCGGGCTGCCGCAGAAGGGGCTTGCGTGGTGCCACCCGCTGCTGCCACCCCGGGCTGCTGCGATTTTCCTCTGTCTGCTTGTTTAGCGCCTGCTGCGGAGACTGGGACTGCGGCCTTGTCCTCCCTGAGCCGATATCCTCCCCAAGAGGGCAGAACACACGGGATGCACACGCCTGGTACCTCCAAACCTGTCCGGGAAATAGGAATCTGTTCCAATGGGGTCACTGCAGGAGTGGGGCCTGAAAAGTCCACGATGACGGGGGTCCTGAGAACGGGAGGGACCCAGAGACAGGGACACGCGGAGGAGTCAGCCGTGTGGAGACGGGGGCAGAGACCGCAGCGGGTCAAGGAGCACCAGGGACGGCTGCCACTGGCAGCCAGAAGAGGCTGGACCCAGGACTTAGGAGCTGTGGGAGATTGAACGTGTGATTCTCCTTCTTCTGTGGCTCTAGTGACACCCGCCTCCAGGTTGATGACGGGACTGCTCCATCACCCCAGCCCTGCCCGGGGCCCACTCCCCAACTCCTGCCCTCGGGGCTCCCCCTTCTCTATTCTCCCTACTGCCCTAGACGCTCCCCACTGTTTCCCTCTTTCTTGGGTGTACATTTACTTAGCAAGACTGGGACTCCTCTGTGGTCCCTAGACGAGCTTGGCCGTAGAGATCATTGCACATCGCCGGAAGAGGGAAGACCTTTCCCCCAGGTGCGCTCCCCAGATCAGAGCCCCTCAAACTTCCCTGGGCACGTGGATCACAGGTTAAAATGCAGATTCGGAGTCAGGAGGCCCGGGGCCAGGCTTGGGGCTCTGCATTTTTTAACAAGCTCTGGGCAGATGTCCACACTGGCCCAGGGACCCCGCTTTGGGTAACGACACCCTAGAAAGCCTGCCCGGAGGCTGGCTCTGGGAGATGTCCTACCAGACAGGGCACGCCTTCCTCTCTGTGAGCGGGGACACAGAGCCAGCACGCAGTAGGTGTACAGCAAACGCGTGTGGGATGCTCACAGCTGGCAGCACCGTTTCCCGAGGGGGAGGACAGGGAGGAGCCTGCAGTGTGGGGGTGGGGATGCCTGTCCTCCTGTCCTCCTGTCCAGAGCGTTCGGATGCTCCGAGTCAGGTTCAGCTGGTGTCACACGTTTGTCCCTCGTCCCCGACTGTCCCGCCTGCTCCCCTTTGCCGCCTGGGCTGCACCAGGCCCTGACTGTCGGCTGTTCTGCCTCTGCACGGCTGTGTAAAAGTACTTGACTCTCCTAAGCAGTTTCTTTGTCTATAAAATGATGATGCTCTGAGTGAAAGACCTGGAGTATGGTGCATCCTTTTCACGTATTCACAATTTATCTTGAATTCTTTGCCCACTTCCCACCCCTGGTACCCAGTCATTTCCACATTCAGGAATCGACTCATGGTTTGACTCCTCTCAGAAGCCTGCCCTGATTTCCCCAGGGTAGACCAGATGTCCTTCCTCCCACCCCACGTGTGAGCTGAATGGCTGGCCTCTTCACTAACAGGCAGCACCCCAAGGGGAGTCCTGTCTCCCACAAACGTCTGTGGCTCCTGACACCCACTGGGGGATGCTTCCCAAAGGAAGACTAAATGAAGGAATGAATTTTCCAGGGGAACATGGCCTAAGGGTGTGGAGAGAAGGGGAAAGGCAACTGATGGGTGGGGCCCCCAAGATATTTTAGTTCATCAGGGCGAGAAGCAGCAACCAGAAGAAAGGAAACAGGGGCTGAACTCAATTTCAACTCCAGGTTGAAGGGAGGGATGTTAAGGGGCCTGCTGTGTTTCTTCCTGGCTGGACTCATCCACTTCCCAAGGCAGGAAAGCAGCCTAAGGCTTGGAAGAACTGTCTGGAAGTGACAACTGGATTTTGGTCATGGCATATTCTGTACTAGCTCAAGGAATCTAAATTTATCAAGCAGGTCATCATGGAGAGATGACCCTTTACTCTTAATCTTTGCCATACCCCTCTCCAAACACTATTGAGAAGCAGTACTTTACTGGCAAACTCCTACTCATCCTACAAGACCCTATTTAAATTGCCCCTTTCACCACCTCTCAGGAAATCATATTTATTGCCCAATGCCTACTTGCCACTACACTGAGAACCCTGGAGAACAGACACTTGGTCTTTTACCTTGACTCCCCAGGTCTTTTCTAGAGCCTGGCACACAGCTGTTGCTCAATAAATGTTTGAATTACAAGGCTGTTGCTTTGAGCCTTTCTCATTCTACCTGAAGGGGACCCAGCACTCCCTGTTCTCTTTTTGTGGCTTCTGCTGGTTAGATTTCCAGAGCCCTTTGTCTTGTCCCTCTGTCCTTGGACTCACTCTTGGCTACTGTAGGGTGCCGGGCTGGGTGGATGCCGAGCTGGGCAGACTTTCCACTCTGCCTGCCCCTCTAATGTGCTCATGTTAATAGAGACCCGAATGTGTCGCTGGGATTGATTTTTGTCTTTATGATTTAGGCTGCGATTGATTTGCTCAGGTAGAGGCTTTGCATTTAATGAAGCGAGGGCCGCCCGGCTTTTTCCGAGACAGCCTTACGTGCAGGGACAATTACCCTTCTGGTGACAGCTTCTCTTGTTTTAAAAAATATAAAATGCAATGAGAATAACTCAGCCGAGGAGGACGGATGCGAGACGGAGTGGGCGTGACATCCAGGGAGCTGCTCGCAGTTTCCCCACCACGGGGGGAGGAGATCGATAAAAGGGTCGTAGTATTATTATTATTTTTTTTTGTAAACTTGGGACAGAGTTGATTTAGGGGAAAAGAAGATGAACTATTTAACTTAGCTGGAGAATGTTTAAGATTTGTTTTCCTTCAGCTTAAGCCTGAGAGCTCAGAATAGATTGAGACTCATTCCTAGGATGAAAGGAGTTTCCTGGAGGGAAGGAGAAAGAAACCAGCTTGCTCTCCCCACGGTTCTCCAGGTCGTGGCCCCACCCTGCTGCGGGGGCTGCCACTGGGCTTTCAGGCTGACAGGTGATTTAAGGGAATGTTGTTGGAATTCTGTTTCCAGAGACGTGGAGGGGACGCCTCAGCCTTTCCTCATCTCGCTTTTGCTGAGGGCTTTGCTTGCTCCTTGGGAGTGTTTTCTTGAAGGTCGCTTTGAAGTAGGTCCCTAAGCCCAGAGGCTCGGAGAGGGTGACCAAGTATCCAGATTTGCCAGGGATTATCCTGGATTTAGCACTGAAATTCCTGTTTCTCAGGAAACCCCTCCATCCTGGGAAAACTGGGACTGTTGATCACCTTGGCCCAGATTTGTCAAGTTTCTCTATAAAAGAGACAGAAGGATAGAGCAAGGGAGAGAGAGAGGGAGGCAGAGAGAGAGAGAGAGAGAGAGAGAGAGAGAGAGACAGACGTAGATATCCAGGCAGCGGTAAGGGAGGCAGGGACGGAGGGGTAGGAGGCATAAGGGCGCAGGAAGCAGCCCCCCTTGCCTCTGCAATGCAGTAATGGAATAGCCAGGCATCCCCAGAATGTAAACATGGATTTTAAACAACTGCGGGGTTTTGCCTGGCTTGGCGGCTCAGGGTAAAGAGAGCACGGTGCGGGGTGGACAGGAGACAAGCAACGACGGCTTGGAGCATCAGGAGAGGCCCTTAAACGTTGCCAGATGCCACTCGGCTTGTGTGGCAGCAGACAGCCGTGCTGCCAATCGCGTCCTCGTGGGGAAGCAGAGCTGCCGCCTGGCTCCTGCCGCGCCTGGCCCCCGGCCCCTGGCTCGAGCTGCTGTCACCCGCGTGGCCCCCAGGGCTGTGTGCGCTGACCCTTGGGGCCGCAGAAGACCAAGTGCCATCTCCCCGCTGCTTCTGTCACTTGCCTGCCCCAAACATCACCTCAAGTCAGCGCTGACTTTTCAAAGGCGCCCCGAGACACTTTGGGGAGACGGTCTCCTTCTCCATGTGTTTGCTTAATTCTTCAACAAGCCTCAGACCAGCAATTCTGATGCACCAGGGACCTGGGGTGAGCTGAAGGCATGGCTCCTGCCCCCAGCACTGTGCTTTTCAGGGGTGGCTGCAGGCCAGGTTGGGTCGGGGCTGCTGGTGCAGCAAAGTGGCCCCGGCAAGGGTTGCCTGGGAAAGCGGCAGGAAGGGTGGGCCCGGGGAAGGAGGTGGGATCTGGGACCACAGGGATTCGATTTTGGGTGAGCAGGGAGAGAAGATGAGATGGTCCAGGACGAGGAGCCTCCTACGGATTCGGGGTCAGAGGGAGGTCAGCTGGAGGCTGCAGGGGTCCTGGGTGCGGCCTGGCCTGATGGGCAGACGCGGTTGGGGCACGCCATGATGCTTACAAAGCAGGGATGAAAATGAGGTGACAGCGTTCCCAGCTAGTCCAGGCTGCGAGCTCTCGGTGCTCACAGGAGGCACAGGTGGGGACCCGACTTCTGACGCCCCCACGACACTCCTCCCAGGGTCTCTCTCTGCCGAGATGCCTGCTCTTGATCCTGCACCTGTCGGGGGACGGGTGGGCTGGGCGGGGGGCTGGGTGCCGTGGGAGGCCAGGGGTGTTGAGCTGGAAAGGGAGTTGCTGACGGGGCAGGACCCCAAAGCCGAACGCCCCCCGGCTCCGGCTGTCGTCAGGTTTCGCTCCTGTCTGTGGGTGCGCTTGGGTCTATGTCGGCGGCTCCCCGTTTTCCCTTGTGTCACGGATCGATTCGCGTCCCCCACTAGGCACACTCATGCCCTCAACCCCGCTTCTGTGGAGGTGAACTCACTGTTTAGAGGACCCTCGGAGACCCTATTAATCCAGAAGAGGCCAAAGCGAGTCAGGCTTGCCGTCATCCTCTAGGGTGGAGTAGGATGCCGTCAGGGCGAGGAGGAGACCGAAGGTGGCAGGCAGCCGTGTGACAGAGGCAGACACCGGGCCATGGGCGGCCGGCCTGCCTCCGCCAGAGCGTGACAGAATTCGGGGAAAGCGTGCTCTTGCCGACACCTTGGACTTCCAAGGTGTCGGCAACAAATTCCCATTGTTTGAGCCAAGTGGTCCGTGGAGTTCTAGCAGCCTGGCAAACTGAGGAAGCTTGCAGCCTTCCTCTCCAGCCTGTCTACACCAGGGGCAGCAGACGCCCATCTGTGCTTGGCGTTGGAGGTTCTGGTTCTGATTTTCAGCAACTTTCTTAAAAGGAGAGCCCCGAGGATGGAATGGCCTGTGGAATGGCTGAGAGCTTTTCAGGAGATTGCACCAATTGGAGTCCTAATTAATGTTTATTTTATGATGCTCCAGGGAATGATTGCTCGATAAGATAATGCAAATAGAATTTTTAAAAAGCGAATGTTCAATTTAAACACTGGGTACAAACAGGCGCTTGCAAAGTAGCCTGTGAGAAGCTGTTATTATAAAAAGCAATATTGCTCTCCCGGAAGTGTGTAGTTGGTGATCGTTTCCTTAATTGTGACTGGAGGCCTTTGGCTGCATGGTCCGCAACTCTCCAAAAGAACAGGGGGTTAGAGAGGAGAAAGGCCTCCAGGCACGGGTGCCCAAGGAGCGAACTGCCTGGAGGAGAAGGCGTGCCCAGCTCTCGGGGGTCTTGTCAGGAAGCAGGGCTGGGGGCCGGGCAGTGGGGTGGGAATCTCTGGGTTTGGCCTGGGGTGTCAGAGTCTGGCTGACTGAGGACCGAAGCACAACTCGGAGCAGCGGGAGAGCCCAGCCCGGGGCAGCAGAGGCCTCCTGAGGGTTTGCGGGGTGCATTCATTTCCGGGTGTTGCTGCAATAATCACCACAACCTTAGTGGCTTCCCAAACGTATTGCTGTTTAGTTCTGGAGGTGGGAAGTCCGAAATGGGTCTTACTAGAGTGCGCTCCTCCTGGGGGCTCCAGGGGGGAGCCTGCTTCCTGGCCTTCTCCAGTCCTCTGCCTTCAGAGCCAGCCACAGCGGCTCGAGCCTTTCTCATATCGCATCACCCCGACCTCTTCACAGCCTGCGCTCCCCTCTGCTTCCTTCCTCCCCATTCCAGGACCTCTGTGACCACACTGCCCCCCCCCCCCCGGGTCGTCTCCATGTTTTAAGGTCAGCTGGTCCCAATTCCCTTTGGCCACAGAACGAAACATCTTTGCAGATTCTGGGGCTTACAGCGAGGGCCTTTTGGTAACAAGCGACAAGCCCACATGCCCGTGCTTCTGCTGAGCTTGCTTTCCCTTATTTGTGTTTTAGGTTTTGATTAAAGAGGCGAGCAGGGAGCCAGCATCTGGGGAGCTTGAGGTTTTGTCGCAGCAATGTCACCGGCTGACTGGTCGACCCTGGGCGGTGCTTGTTCAGCGCATCTAAGGCGCAGGTCACTCCTCGTTCAACAAAAATGAGACCATAGCTGCCCCGGGGGAAGGAAACGGAACAAAGAAGTAGATATGGAAATGCTCCGAAAAGCACGTTGCACAAAGCCGAATTCCAATTTGTACTCAGCAGGAAAACCTTCGCAGGCCTTTTCCATCTGCCATGCCAAATCCCACCCAAGGCAGCCAAGGTGGAGATCTGGATTAAGGACTTTTTAAAGAAGAACTGGCCTCGCCCTGCAGGAAGCTGCCCCTGCTTGCACGTTGGTGTGGACAGTTGGACTCTACTGCCAGTTTTCAATCCTTTTGTCAACTGACACTGGGCGTGTCCCATCACCCGGAGGCTCACTTTTGGAGCTTTTATTAGTAAGGGTTCTCTTGGGAAACAGAATCAACAGGAGATATCTGTCAATAATATGAGGTTTTATAAGAGTCTCTCAAGATGGTGGGGATGCACAAGTCCAGGTTCCACAGGCAGGCTGCAAACCAGGGGCTCCGATGAAAGTCCAGGGAAGGTCCTTGCTGAGGTCCAAAGAAGAGCTTGGAAAATCTCTCTGAATGCTGAAATCACTTCCCCTTTTAAGGCATTCAACTGATTGGATAAAAGCGTCACCCATTGCTGATGCAATCTCCCTGATTGATGCAGATGTAATCAGTCATCCACGCAGTAAACTCACTCGTGACCAAAGTCCATAAATGTTTTTGTATTACAATTAGCCCAGTGCTTGCTGGACCTAACACCTGGACACAATCACCTGCCGAGTTGACACATTAGCCTGGCCATCACAGAGCTCAAAGCCAGGGGACACCATCTGGTGGGTTTTGACCACTGCACGTCCCTGTGTAACTGGAGCCCTTACCAGAAAACAGAACCTGAGCTGCAGCCCAGCTGAGCTGGTCAATTCCTCAGCACCCCAGGCGACTGGTGGTCTGATGTTTTAAAATCATAGGTGAGTTTTGCCTGTTCTAGAACTCCATATAACTTGAACCACATAGGCTGTGTATTTTATTTCTGGTTCTTTCACCCTCATCGAATGCATTTGAAATGCAGCCATGTCACTGTGTCCATCAGATATTCCTTCCCTTTGTCCTTTTTGTTGCTGACTAGTGTTCCACGGTGTGAATAAACCATGGCTTGTCTTTCCTTTCCCCTGTGGATGGATCCCGGGCTAGATCAGTTTTGCATTGTTATGAGTAAATCAGCTGTGAATAAAAATTTTGCAAATAAAAATTTTTAAATAGCCAGGCAGCGTTTGCTTTGTTCTCTATTTTGCACACATGTTCCCAGCTTATGAAAGAAGCCGCTGGGTAGTGCCCGAGATAATGACAGCCTGGCAAGTCGGTGCTGAGGGTCCCCCAGGAGCCGCTTTGTCTGAGGGGAGGACCTCTTGTTCTGCACCGGTGCCTGTCGTTGAGTAGCACTGTGTCCTTCTGCCATCTACAGCTTCCTGTGCCCTGCTGGGATGGGGCAGCGAGTGGGGACCCTTCTGCATGGCAGACGGACATGCCCTTGGGACATCACAGATGCCCTCAGGACGTCATGGATGCCAGCCCAAGGCTGGGCCACCTGGGACCCCGCCCTATCTCCTTCCCTTAGCTCCTGGCCCTTGCTCCATGTCTGTTTATATATTTATGAGCTCTGGAATGGCTGCTTCCGGCTCACTATTTACTTAACAATGTAACAGTAATTGTAGGATAATTGTACCACAATGAAGTAACAGTCAGGGTCTGTGCTGTAAGTGCATAATAAAAGGCAGGGTTTATGGGTTCTGCTACTGGGAAGATTCATTGCCTTATGTGAGGAATCATTTCCAGTTCAGAACCGCCTGCGATTTACACCAAGACTCTCAGCCAGCTGATTGTCACCAGGGAATAAGGAAAAAAAGAGCAATCCACGGGACTTCACGGCTTCTCCCCCTCAGCCAAGAGCTGTGGATTCAAATCTTGTCCTTCCTCTTGTCTGGAAAGGCTGTCGGCGGCCATCTGGTCAACCCTCCCCTTAGCCACATTTACACGTGGGCACACTCAGCTCGAGGGAGAAAGGGGTCGCAGTGCCTCTGTCCACCACAAGCTCGCTCAGGACTGGAGCAAGCATGGCCAGGCACGAGCACGGGTGTGCACCGCTCCCTCCGCAGGGATTTAAATCCCAGCCACGAGAAATGGCCAGGTGGGCACCACAGCTGGTTTTACATCAAGAGAAGGGAGGTGAGGCGGCTGCCCACCCAGGTGAGAGAAGACTGGGGGAAATGGTTCCTAAGAAGATGCTTCAATGAGCAGAAGCTGCAGCCCGCGAGGGCTGAGCTCGAATGCGAATTAGCTGAAGGGTTCAGAGAAGGCAACGACTGGGGTGATGATTACGTTCTACTGCTTGACCCGGCTCTTGGTTATTTGGGATAATTCGCCAAGCTGTACACTTTGTTTTGCACACATTCTTTTCAGCATATTATACTTTGATGAAATGGTTAAAAAATTTGGCAAGATTTTTGCCCTTTTAAATGACCATTCTGAGTCCTGCCGGAGCGGGGGAGATGGGCAATCCCAGCTCACTCCTCATGGGAGCATGCATTAGCAACTGAAAGGCACTTTGAAAAGTCCATATTCTTTGAGCAAGTAATTCTACTGTCAGGGGTCTAGCCTAAGGAAAGAATACAATACAAAGACAAAATGCATGAACCAGGATGTTTATCATTGCAATATCAAGTAAAAAATTTAAAAACAAAATGTCCAATAAATAAGAAGCAAAAGAGAGAGAGGGATACCGGTATATACCTATTAGGGCTGAAATTAGAAAGACTAACACTGCTAAGTGTTGGTAAGGGTATGCAACAACTGGTGTTCTCGTACACTTCTGTGAGAAGGTGAAATGACATACTCATGTTGAAAAAGTTTGGCAGTTTCTTGTACAGTTAGCTATATACCTACCACGTGACTTAGCAGTTGCCACAACTAGGTTTTACCCAAGGGAAATGACTTGTCTACAGAAAGGCATGTAGAAGACCAAACAAATCTAATTATAAGAGAAAGAAGCTGGAAATAACCCAGATGTCCATAGCAAGAGAATGGATAAATAGATCTGTGCGTATTCTCACAATGGAAAACGACTTAGCAATAAATAGGAACGCAGGGAAAAAATGCAACAGCACGGATGATCTTATAGATACTGGGCTGAACAAAAGCAGCTGGACAAAATAGAATACATGTTCTCTGAATCCATTCCTATGACATTCTAGAACAGACGGAGCTAGCCTATGATGGAGAGCTCAGAGAAGAGGTCGCCTTTGGGGTATTGGCTGGGAAGGGGCACAGGGAGCCTTCGGGGGGATGGAGATGCTCTCCTTCTTGGTAGGCTGTGGGCTACACAGGGACCTGCATGTGTCAAAGCTCATCGAAGGTGCACTTAGTTCTGTAAGGTTCATAGTGTGTCAATCTTACCTTAATAAACGTGTAAACACACAGTGAGCCTTACTAGGTTTGCTTGCTGCAGTGGTTTGGGCTAACAATTCTGAAACTAGTTTCTCTTTAGTTTAGGCTTGAGCAAATGAGTAAATGCATCAAGGATAAGGCAGCTAGAGAAGGGAGTATGGTGAGGGGGAGGGCTGGGATGTACTTGATGAATTGGAATTGGTGATAGCAATGGGAACTCACTTTTCTCTCTCTCTCCATATATATATTTATACATATAGAGAGAAATAGGTCCATAAATGCATGCGTATGAATGTCTCTATATTTTTATGGATATACAAGTTTGACATGAACAAGATACTTACAGAGAATCAAAGTACCTCAGTTTCCTAGGCTGGTCAAGCAAATAACGTGACGGGACATGGATTGGCTTCAACAGGGGGAAGCCTCTGTCCATGGTGCTGAGGCTGGGAAAATGTCCAGACCAAGGCATCGTCAAGGCAATATTTTTTCCCTGAAGACAGTGGCACTCTGGGGCCGGCTGCCGGTGATCCTGGGCTCCTCTGTCGCACAGCAAGGCACACGGCGGCCTCTCCCGGCCTCTCAGTTCTCTTCCAGGCTTGTTTCAGCTTCCTGCTTCTGCTTCCTGTGGCTGGCTGTCTGTCTGTCTGAATTTCATTCTCTTATAAAAGGCTCCAGTAATGGGATCAAGTCCCATCGTGAGTGGGCTGGGCCACACCTTCACTGAAGTCACCTCATCAAAAGGTCCCACTTACGATGGGTTCCCACCCACAGCAATGGATTAATTTTAAGAGGGTGCTTTTCTGGGGTACACACAGCTCCAAACTATCGCACAGAGTGGCTCCCTGCAAATTACCTACTCATTATGAAAGGGAAAAAGGAGCGGCTTTGCAGCAGAGAGATCTACCCGACACAGCCCTAACCGGGAGATCAAAGTCAACATCACCCTCACTGGGACAAACTGATGCCCCCAGCTCCCGATAGGATGCCACGGTGAGCACACAGCAGCTCTCCTGTGCTTGCTCGTGAGAAGGCAGAGCCTGACTCTAACCATGAGACTGTGCAAAAAACACCAAGTGAGGGACGTTCTGAAAGTCAACTGACTCTTCAAAAATGCCAAGATCAAGAAAGACAAAGGCGTCTAGGGGTCTGTTTCATGTTGAAGAAGTCCAAAGAGACAGGGCAACTAAACGAAATGCCTGATGCTGGATTGCATCCTGGATTGTGGGGCAAAAAAAAAAAAAAAGCTATAAAATGACATTGTTGAGACAATGGATAAAATTTGAATATGTACTGTGAATCAGATAATTGTATTGCTGCTAAATTCCCCGACTTTGAGAATTGCCCTACAGTTTTTTAAGAGAACTTCTTTTTTGTTTGTAAGAAGTACTGAATGGGAGCTGGGATGACAAAGCAAAAAGAACAAAATGTAAGCAGATGAGGGATCTTGGTAAAGATCTATGGGAGTTTCTTGTCCTCTCCTTGCAACTTTTCTGCACGTTTGAAATGACAAAATAAACAGTTTGGGCAGATAAAGCTGGCAAAGTGACTTCCAGTGTGTGACATTGGCACACGATGAGTATACCTTGGGGGCCCGTGAAGAATGTCTCAAAAGAATAAAAAATATATATGGGGTGGTTCTGAACCAAACCTAACGAATATCCGGTGGTGGTGAGTCAATCAAAACATGCCTGGATGCCCCAGACTCGAGCCCTGGTGGAGACGCAGGCGTGGGACCCACCTCTGGCAAGCATCGGAGCAGCCCGGGAAAGCTCTCAGGAACAGGGGCCTTGCAAAGGGCCAAAGAACGGGATGCCCCGGAGTTGCCGGCTGAGCATCAGAGGGGCGGGCAGCCTCCGTGCGGGCACAGTCTGCAGGAGGTTCTAGCCTGAGCTTTCCTCCTGCACCCACATTTTCCTTCCAGTCAACCCTCCTACCTGGAAGGAACAGGAAAATGACTGCTCCCTCCAGGTGGGTGGTCCTGCTTTATGCTAAGTTAAAGCACGTCTTTGGGGGTTGAATCACCACGTACCCCACAAAAGACATCACCCATGATCCTGTGGGTGGGAACCCATTTGTAAATAGTGTTTTTGTTAAGGTGGATCTGGGTGAGGACTCTTTGGTGAACAGGATCTTTGGAGAGCCTCTCTAGGGGTGGCCAGTGGAAGAGGGTGGGCCTAAGCTGTATGGCTGGGGCCTCAGGAAGAAAGGAAGTTTGGGCACGGTCAGTGTATACCAGAAACCAGTAGAAATCAGAAGTCAGAAGAAGCCAGGGACAGCCAGGTGACGGGGGACGGCCCTCAGCAGGGCGCTGCCGACCCCGGCAGAAAGCACGGCCTTGCCGGCATTTGGTTTGGGGTTTTTAGCTTTCCAACCCGTGACACACTCAGTGCTTGCTGTTTAAGCCAGTCCGGCATGCAGCATTTATCAAGAACTCTGCCTAGGGCATCCCCCTCTCCTGCAGGTGCTTGTTCTCCGGGCTTTTCTTATTTTTCCCCCTGTAACTACCCTTTAATCACTGGCCAGGCACCTTTGAAATGCCACTGGAAGGAGAGCTTTGGGAGGCTCCTGGGGATGAAGGGAGGGACTGAAGTTTCTGCAGGGAGGCAGCCGCAGAGGCGAGACGGGGAGGGAGGCTCTTGCCTGGTGTGGATGCTGAACAGGGTCAGGGCAGGGAGACGCCAGGGACAAAACCTCGGTGACCTTACTCAGCAGAAACTGCGTCGCTACGGCTTTCCTGGGCCTTCTGAATGGAGACCAAGGGGTGAAACCCAGAGGGAGGAGTTCACAGGCAGAGGAAGACCCCGACAGCTCGTGACCTGTGGCTGCAGAGCACGTGATTTCACACGAGGTGCATCCCTTGTAGTCGTGCAGGGGTCCCCGTGCCAGTGAGGGAGGGGTCTCCCTTCATCCTTGGGTGTTGTCCCAGGGCTGCAGAGAAGGGGAACCTTCAAAGCCTGGCAATGTCTGTCTTGCTACTCACCAGACCTGTGAGGCTCGAGGGCAAAGAGCTCAGCCTCTCGCTGCAGCTGGGTCTGCAGTAGAAGCCGGAGCCTCCCTTCACTCGCTTCACGTGGGCTGAGACCGGGGACCAAGCTGGGGTCGCCATGGTTGGATGCTGCAGGAGTCGGGGCCTCCCGTGCACCCTGCTTTCTGCTGCAGCAGCTGGGGAGTCAGCAGCAAGCACCTGAGGGTGGCAGAGAAAGTCGGGAGGGGTTGAATCCAGGTCTTTTCTAGACCTGTACCACCACCTGCTGTGACTTTCTTTCCAATTGATCTCCCCACCTGGAGGGGGGTGGGTGGGATGGTGGGTAAGTGCTTACAGCTGGGCCGTGGAGTCAAACTGGATCACACCCCTCACCTGGCCCTGCACCCTCCCAGGTGTGTCCCTCACCTTCCGGAGCTTCCATTCCCTGCCTGTAATTGGGGGATAATCCGGGAGCCGCCCGGGAGCCTGCTGTGAATTTTAGATGAGGTGATGCCCACAGCCTATCGTCTTCTAAGTGTCTAATCAATAATACAGATGGACAACAGGGGCTCGAGAGAGGGGCATCCCTCCCGGCCTTCCTGGGGAAGGAGCTGTGCAAGGTGACTCCTGGAGGCCGGGGAGGGGCAGAGCAGCGCTTCTGGTGTCTTCCGAGCTCCCGCCTGCGCCATCGGGCTGCCCCTGGCATCCAGGTTCCTGACTGTCTCCTCTCTCAGCGCTTCGTGGGCTGGGGCAGGGTCTTCTACCCCCAGGCCCTCGGTGATATCTGAGGGTCTGCATCCTCCATAAAAGCAGCCGTCCTGTCTCCTGCACGTTGCCCCCTCAGCCCCTTGCTCAGGGCAGGGTTCTTGCCCTAAATAAAGTGACTGAAAGGATAAGTAACGAAACCGGCTTTTTCCTGCAGGGAGCCTGCAGCACTGTGTCCCTCTCACCAGCACGTGGTCTGCTGGTGGACACGCGGCAGCCATGGCAGAGCCTGGCTAAAAATGACAAGTTCCCTAACTCAGGGGACCACTGCCTTCCTCTCACTATTCATCCCCTTGAGCCAGTTGGGTGGGATTTGGGTCCAAAGCTCCAAACGGCTCCATTCCTATAGAGACATGTCATCAGCTCACAAGAGGGAAGGAGCCCGGGGAGCAGAGCCGGGTGGGCTGTCCGGAGAGGCAGGTGTGGGGCAAAGGGCGCCGGACGCAGCTTGAGGCATCTGGACGCAGCCACATTTGCAAGATGGGGCGTGAGGTCAGGGCATGAGGACACCCACTGCCCTCCCCAGGGAAGGCCCCTGTGGAGCTCGAGTTTGCTGAGGTTGCCATAACAAAGCCCTCCAAAGTGGAGGACTTAAAAGACATGCATTCTGCCCTGGTTCTGGGGGCCAGAAGTCCAAACCCGAGGTGTCAGCAGGGCCGTGCTCCCTCTGAAGCTCTAAGGCCTGGAGAGAGGTGGAAAGGTTGGGGTCGATGGTGGCCCCTGCAGGAATCACGACTGTGACTGCAATGTGTTTATGTTGCCCACCTGCCTGGCTTCTCTAGGGTCATCTGATGGATGACCTCTGTACATATTATGAGATTTAATAAAATTGTCTCATATGACCAGGGGATGTATGAGTCCAAATTCTGTAGGGCAGGCTGCAAGCCAGGGCCCCTGATAAGGTCCTCCATGAGATCCTAGGAGACGCTGGCTGTCTGAAGTAGAGATGGGAATTCTCTCTTTTATTGCTGATGTCAGTTCTCCTTTTGAGGCCTTCAACTGATTGGATGAGGCCTCTCTCATTGAAGAAGGCAATCTCCTTGGTTGATTGTAGATGCAATCAGCCATAGATGCAATCAACTCACTAATGCTTTAAGTCATGAAATATCCTCACAGTACAGTTAGGCCAGTGATTGCTTGACCAAACAACTGGGCACCGTTACGTAGCTGGATTGACACATGAGCCAACCAACACAGCTAGGGTGGAGGCACGTCTCTGGTTTCCCTTTATAAATGATTGAGGAGCTTATGAAAGCAAGCAGAGTGTTTGTGGGATGGAGGATGGAGTCAGCATCCATAAAAGGATAAGACATGGGGGAAAGCTGTCTGACTTCCAATTCAATGGATCTGTGTTTTCCTGGTTCCGTCCAGGATCTCATGTTTAAAATTTAATGTTGGTTATGAGCAAGGTACGGCTGAAGGCAGAGAATGATTTTCTTTGCAGCAGGAGACTACAGCTTCCAACAGCTCCTCCTTGGTGCCTCATTAGCTTCGGGAGAACTGTGGTTGCCCGAGTGAGGCTCTGGCAATACAACTTGTTCCTCAGTTAGACAGCAATACATTTCCTTTTTATCCCTTTTATTTCTTTTTTTAAAGATTCTTATTTTGAAATCATTTCAAACTTACAGGAAAGTTGCAAACATAATACAAAAGCAAAACAAAGAGCTCCAATATCCCCTCTCCATATACCCAGATTTACCAACTTTAAACCTTTTGCAACATTTCTTATATCATATCATATATCATATCATATCTATATCTGTCTATCCCTCTATTCCTCTAGCTATCCATCATCTATCTATCTATCTATCTATCTATCTATCTATCTATCTATCATCTCATCTATCATCTATCTATCTATCTATCTATCTATCATCTCATCTATCATCTATCTATCTATCTATCTATCTATCTATCATCTCATCTATCTATCATCTATCTATCTATCTATCTATCTATCTATCTATCTATCTATCTATCTTTCTTCTAAACATTTGGGAATAGGTCGCATATATTGTGCTCCTTTACCATTTGTCGTGCATGGCTAGCTTATTTATAAGATGGAATTTTCTGGGTTTCCCTTCAAAGCCAGCACTGTGAGGTGGATTCTCAGCATCCCGTACACAAGCACAACCCACCGTGTGCCACCCACCTTCCTACTGTCTCAGGTTGGCCCCGCCCTCTCCTCTGCCCAGTCCCCCCACCACGAGGTCTTTTCAGGTTGGCTGACCCTAACCTTCTCCCCCACAGGCTGAATCACATGAGAGCAAGCCCATCAGCACATCCGCCCTGGCAGCTGGCTATTTCGGGGTGCTGTCGATGTGGCTCAGTAATTGATGAGAAGGGATGCAGGGCGGTGAGGCTGGTCTGGAGCTGCCCCTGACTGTCTCTGTGTGCGCAGGCATCTCTGGGCCTCTGGGCTTCTCTCTATAAACTAGGGCTTACATTAGTGGGTTCTGTGGACCTTCTCGCCTGAAGTGTCCACAGTCCTCAATCTGTGACACCTCCCCAGGTGAGCTCAGGGTTAGCTGTGGTGGCAGCCTGGATGTGGTGTCCCTCTAGGCAATGAGGTAGATTTAGGGTCCCCGTGGGGATCCCTTTCTTCAGATGTCACCATGACTCTTATGGGGGGAGTGGATGTAGTTCAAACGACTGAGCACCTGCTTCCCGTGTATGAGGTCCCAGGTTCGATCCCTGGCACCCCCTAAAAACAAAACAAAACAAACAAAAAACCAGCTCTCATGGGGGAGCGGATGTAGCTCAGTGGCTGAGCGCCTGCTTCCTGCGTGCAGGTCCTGTGTTCAATGCCTGGTGCCTCCTGAAAAAAAAAAAAAAAACAGTATTGAGGATGATCACGTACCCCGCAAGACTCGACTTCAAGTCCTAATCTGCATCCCCGTGGCTGTGAGCTCGCTGGCAAGCAGGATCTGCGTAGAAGCTCTTAGTCCAGGGGTGGACTCTTTTGTGAAGACACTCCTCGGAGATCCTGTTTAGATGACACCAAATTCAGTCAGGTTGGCCTGAAGCCACATGACAGAGGAAATTCAGACACAGCCCGGCAGAGAAAGCCACGGGAGGAGGCCAGGGAGATGGATGGCCACGTGCTGGAGGCAGAGGTGCAAGCCACGGAATTCCCAAGGATGCCAGCCCCAGAGGCTGCAGACTCTGGGAGAAAGTGTGCCTTGCTGAACCTTGATTCCGGACCTGTAGCTCCCAAAACTGAGACAAAACATTCCTGCCCCTTAATCCCCCCCCCCCCAGTGTGGTATTTGTCATGGCGGCACCGGAAACCTAGACAAGGGCTCAGGCCGTCTGCCCTGTCACCTGCCCTGAGACCAGCGACAGCGAAATGCTCCACGGTCACCTCCTCTGTGCAGCCTTCCTTGATTCTGCTGCCCGTGAATGCATCATGCGCTGTGTCCTGCAATGAGGACAGCAAGTGGACTTGAGTGGGCAGTGCTGGAGTACAGGCTGAATAAACCAACAGGCATATGCATAGATAAATAGAGGAGTGGATGCAGTACAGGGTACTGTTGATGATAATCTGCTTGTCCAAGCATTATTCACTGAGGACCTACTATATGCCAGGCAATGATCTGGGAACAGGGGAAATAATAGTGAATAAAATAGACAGGGGAGCGGATGTGGCTCGGTGGTTGAGCGCCGGCTTCCCACATGGGAGGTCCTGGGTTCGGTCCCCAGTGCCTCCTCGAAACAAAAACACAAAAAACAAGAAGCAAAACAACTGAAAAAAAACAACTTAGGGGAGCCGATGTGGCTCAATGGTTGAGCACCGGCTTCCCACATACGAGATCCAGGGTTCCAACCCTGGCCCCAGTACCTCAAAAAAAAAAAAAAGACAAAAATCCCTACCCTCAGGGAGCTTACGATCAAAGAGGAACACATTCAGTAAACAAAATAACCACACAGGTGATGCAGGAGGGAGAATGTGAAAACCCCTTTAAAGTCTGGAGAAGAGTAAAGGCAGTCCAGGGAGAACTTAAACGAGTACACTCTTTTCCTGCCCTTAATAATTTCTGCTTGAATGTCTATGGAACTGAAATGCTTCTTGTTCCGGAAATAAGAGGTAGCCACTAGAGATGTTTTGGTCCATAGGGGAGAGGCGGGAGCAATCTGGAAAGCTGGTCCTGGATGAGGCTGGCTCTTAACTGGGATTGAAAAGGAAGGGAATTGTTTAGTCAAATTCAAAGTCACGGGGTAATTGCTTGGCTGGGCATCTCCTTCTCTCAGGTTGACCTGGACTCTGGGGCCGTCCTAGGAAACCGCGACATCCTTGTGTGCTGGCCCAGAGCCCCTCTGGGACGGTGGGGTGGCAGCTGCTGCCGCCAGCCTGTCAGCTGGTTGATGGGACAGCAGACTCGCTGAGGAAGTTCTCCTGGTTCTGCTCCAGATACCCGGCCGTCGCCTCCGTGACCGGCTTCAGGGTCAGCGTATTCCCGAAAGGGGCCAACATTTTTTAAGGCTTCTTTTTATAACTACCTGGTTACAGGCAATCAGGAACTCTGGAATGTTCCAACAATGCTTACAGCACCTTGATTAATTGAACATTTTACCCACTCTGAGTCTCTGCTGATCTGCAGATAGTGGAACCTGGAAATTTAATAGGAGAGGAAAATGTAATTGGACTAATTTCATTCCCAGAGAGCTGGAGAAGGGGAAGTCGTTTTTTATTACTGCAGCTATTAAAGAGCTGTGTTTTCTCATACAGAGGAGCACAATAAACTTTATAAAGAAGTGAGCTGACAACCAAATCAACAGACTCTACGGGGAGGGGAGCGGGGGCCTGGAAGGATTCACTGTTGAGCCCTGGAAGTGCTGGCAGGTTGGAGAGGCGTCTTCTTCCTGCCCAGCGTCCTGCTCTGGCCGGCCCCCGCCTCAGGGACCACGGCCATCTGGGGGAAGCCCTGCCGGAAGTCCTGCAAGAAGCCCCCTTTGCACACACACACACAGGCGCACTCACACTCACACACGCGCGTGCACGCACACACACGCACCAAGTGCCTTCCCTCTGCGAAGCTGGGCAATGCAGACAGAAGTCCACTCGCAGCGCAGCTGTGCCCTTCCAGGCGCCGCCCCCAGAGGAACTTCCACGGGGTCACTTTTTCCTGCTTCACAAGCCTTCCGGCCTGGAGCCCTGTGAAATGGGCTCGGCCCTCCGCTCGGCCCAGCTCTCCTTCTCTCCCCCTCTCTTTGGCCCTGGCTGGGCCCCGTGCGACCCAAGGCTTCCCTCATCATTTATCTGAAACGCAAATGCAATATTTTGGAATACTTACACTAAGAAAAATCATTAATCTAAATTCAAATTTAACTGGCCATCCTGTATTTTTATTTGCTAAAATTGCCAACCCTCTACCCACGTGACCCTGGACAAGCTTTTTTTTTTTTTTTAACATTTCTGTGCCTCAGTTTCCTCATGTTAGTGAAGGGGATCGTTCTACTGCTGTTCTCAAGGGGGCCTAATGTGAGGAGCGAACAAGATAAACTTTGAGTGCGCAAAGCAAATGCTTGGCAAATATTAAATCCATCCATCCATTCATTCATTTGTTCATTCACTGAATCAATGACTCTGCTTTGCACATGTCCTTCACAGGCACAGTGTGTGCCAGGCCCTGGCTGTGGGCTGGGTGGGGATGGCGAGGGCACAGCAGTGCGCTCCCTCCCAGCCTGTGCCAGCAGGCCCTGGCTGTGGGCTGGGTGGGGATGGCGAGGGCGCAGCAGTGTGCTCCCTCCCAGCCTGTGCCAGCAGGACCGGGCTGTGGGCTGGGTGGGGATGGCAAGGGCGCAGCAGTGCGCTTCCTCCCAGCCTGTGCCAGCAGGACCGGGCTGTGGGCTGGCGGCCTGGGCTGTCCCCACTGCCAGTCCCTGGCTCCCAGGCAGATGAGCTCCGTCACGGTTAGGGCCGCCGGCTTACGTCCACACGCCATTTTGCGTAGATGCGGGTGGGTGCCAGGTTGGGGCTGTGGCAAAACCTTCCCCTGACAACCATCTTTTGTTCTGCTTTCACAATATTTGCCTCTCAGCTTGGTTCTGCATTAATGGACTCTGGGGGAACAGGATGTGTCTCTGTCAAGTGTGTGGAATCCTGAGCAGAAGATTGGCAGCCACCAGGAGCCCACAGAGTATGGGAGGAATCGCAGTATATTAGGGGAACGCAGTGGTGTTTAGACGGAGATTTATTTGACATATTGCTATATTAATGTCAAGAAGTCTACTTCAGTAAGTCTCTTTACAATTCTGCCTCAGGAATTGCGTTCCTGACACAGAGATTGGAGTTTCAGGTTTCACCATTGAAAAAATAATCTCCGAGTTTCATTTTGAATTCAAAAAATCGGAATGAAAAATATCCCTGTAATTGTCTGATGGGAAATATATTGTCTCATAATATCACTTTCATTGATTCTCTTTCATATGTGTATTAAAACTGAAAAGCTGGGAAGCGGCTGTGGCTCAATCAGTGGGGCTCCCGTTTACCATATGGGAGGCCCTGGGTTCGGTTCCCGGGGCCTCCTGGTGAAGGCAAGCCCGCCCGCACGGCGTGGTTGGCTGACCCAGCGAGCACAAGCAGCAGGGGGGGATAAATGAATAAATAAATAAAATCTTTAAAAAAAATAAAAAATAAAAAATAAAATAAAATAAAACTGAAAAGCTCACAATAACCTCCACCAGCACTGGAGAGGTAGGTGTGGGAGGGGGCAGCAAGCTTGTAGGGAAACAGGATTTCCGTGGAGTGTTTCCCACACGCAGAGCAGCTAGTGATGGCAGTTTTGCCAAAGGGGGCATGCCGTGACATCGCCGCAGCATCGGCTCCCCGTCTTCTGTCTCTGTGTTCATGGATAAGGATAAAATGAGAGCACGGTCCATGGCATTGGACGTGTAAACAGCATCTCCGCTTGCTGCTGTCTCCTTTAGTCTGCATTACACTTCCAGGGAGCAAAGCAGGATGGAGTGAAGGTTCAGCTGTAGGAAACCACCGCAGCTGCTGGGTGACACGGAGAGCCTGTATCAGGCACAGCAAACCCTCGGTGATGCTCGTCCCCATGGAATCCAGAACTCTGTGCTGCATCCTGTGTTTACTGAGAGCCTAGTGGAGCTCTGACCCCAAGTTAGGTACCTTAGAAGGTACAAAGTGAGGAAGCCTCAGGCCCTGCTTCTTTAAAGCTTGTGCTCCAGCAGGGAAATAACCAAGCTCCCTGGCATCCATATTGAAAACCAGAAAGTGGGATGGCCTGCCTCCCCGGAGGCTCAGGAGGGCCCTGCATCTTGGTCTTCACGCTTGTGCAATTGCCTCCAACACTGCACCAGGGTGAGTCTCTTTGATGGAAAGCAAATGGCAGAATCATTGAAAATTAGGTTCTAAAAAAACTTCTTCTTCTTCCTTGGGTGCCATCTTGCTTGTGGGCTCTCTCTCTCTCTCAGACCATTTGCCACGTGTTGAAGTCTAGGCTCTCCTGCTGGAGAAGCCACATGGACAAGAGACCCCAGAGGATGAGAAGCCCCTGGGGAAGAACTGAACTGACACTGCCCAGCTTGTGAGCGAGCCTTGTTGGAAGTGGACCCTCCAGCTCCGATCAAACCTTCAGATGAAGCAGCCCTGCTGAGGGCTGGACGACAGCCTCAGGAGACAAAACAAGCAAGGATCACGCAGCTAAGCGCCTTCCTCATCCCCAAAAAACCCACAACAAGTAGTAAATATTTATTGTTTTAACCCACCTGTGATTTGGGGCAATCTGTTATGCAGCACCTGATAACGAATACAATCAGTGATGAGAGCCGAAAGCCAGGTAGAGATCAAATGCTCTGGAGGCTGAAGGAGGAAGATATGAAACTTGGTGGAGCAGGTGGCTGGGGAGAGCTGGAGGTAGGAGGTGAGAGGGAAAGAGAAGGAGAAGATGATGAGTGGAAAGGCATAGCAGACCCAGTGCCATGAAAAGAGATACAGGGCCCCGGGGGGGGGGGGGCACAGGTTTAGGATAATGGGGAGAATCTGGAAACCTACAAATACCCCAAAACAAAGAGTCGTTTGGATGCAGCGCCCCAGATTGGGTGATAGTGTTTCCCTTTACTCCGTTCTGAGCTGCTGCTGGAGCTGGGAAGCCTGGGGCACTGGGTGATTATAATGAAACACGGTCCCTCTTACTGGCCAAGTCTGACCCCTCCAGTCCCCTCCAGTCCTGCTTTATGGCACCTCGGCTGACTCATCACGTCCTGCCCTCTACTGAAACCTTTCTATCAGCTTATTGACATCCTTGAAGAAAGGCGCGACCCTGACTCCATATCCCGTCTGTTCCCTGGCCTATTTCTCTGCTGCCCTTGACGGAAAAGCCTCTAGAAAGGCTTTTCACTTGCTCTTTTCCTCCCTTGCCTTATGTTCAATCTCTAGCTGACTGGAATTTGCCTCCCCCCCTCCCGCAGCCATTGCTTTGAAATCGCTTTTGTCAGAATTATCCGTCATCCACCCCCATGTGGTCACACAGGATAATTTTCTGTCTTCAGCTTTCTGAGCTCTGCTTATCCTTGGCCCCCCTCTAGAATGTTCTCTACTTGACGCTACCTCCCTGGCGGTCCTTCTCCTCCTTTTGCTGGCATTTTCTCTTGCCTTCTTAGTACCGGGGTTCCTTATCATCCTCATTCAGATAATTTCAGGCACCGTGAAGTGACGCTGTCGAAGGTTTGGTGCTTAGTTTGTGGGAATATTGTAGAGGAAATTCAAACCGTGGATGAGGGGTTTGGATTCCAGCAATTTCAATTATCTCCCGATGTGGAAATGACGGGAGCCAGCTCTCACGCTTACATTCTACCATGTCCACGTATGACACCTCAATTCTGCAAATATCCTTTACGTGCCCACGACACGTCAGATGCCATATTGATGACAGTCACGCTTTATACTTGCAAGGAAAGTGCTGCCTGAAGTGCTTCTGCAGCCACTGCCTTCCACGCCATCAAGCCTCATTTAATCTATTCACCCAAACTGCCTTAGGTCCCCAAAGTCTCCTTGCTTAGCATCTCTCTTCTCGTTTACCCTCCCAGCTTGTGCCTGTTCTCCTCTTCACTTTGGGATAATTTTTTCCTATCCCTCATTGCACTGTACTGACCAGATCTGTTTTGGTCATGCCTTCCTGTTTCTCAGAGAAGGGCCTGACTTGGCAACTTGTTCTGACACCCGCATCCTTGTCTGATTTCCAGAATGCACTCTGATGCCATTTTTAGTCTAGCTTAAGAGCAAAGCATTTTTGCTGCCTGATTCCTTCTCTCTCTCTCTCTCTCTCTCTCTCTCCCCTGTTAATGAGAGCTACAAGGCAAACAGCAAGGCAGACAGATGGAGGCAAGAGGCTACCAGTGTCTGCCCTTAGGCACAGAGAGGAAGGCCACCCCGTCTCACCCGGTCCACCCAGCAGATTCCCTCACACTCTGTAGACAATTGCAAAACAAGCCCAGAGTTGTTTTCCATGCCTGTGCAGGGCTCCATTATAACACATTGAAAACCTGGTTACTTTGAAAGCAATTTGCTCCTATGGGCTGGTTTGAGATTAAAATGGTAATTATCTTGCAAATGACTGTAACTGTCTTTCATGAATGTGGCAATGTTTGAGATGTGACTACTGCGGTCTGCAGGATAACGGGCTTAATAGACGATATCTTCAGTGTATTGTCAAGGCGCAGAGCCTATTAGTTTTGGACGGGACAATGCTGTAATTTCAGTGAGCTAGAGCCCATTCTTCTCCCCAACCACGTTTTTTTTTCAGTAGCGTGTGCTCATAATTTTTTTCTTAATAGGACATTTTTCCTTAGGATAATTTGAAAATTGTTAATCTGTTTTTATTATCTCTCACTTTTTCTCCCTTAAAACTTTCGCTTTTCCTGTTGCCACCGGGGAGAACCTTTGCCATCTGTTATGAAGGCTGGAGAAATAACTGTTCTTGCTAGAACGAGAGGCCGTGGCATGGGGTCATGAGGAATGACAGTCACATGGTCATAAACACATCCTGAGCAGGTGCCGGGTGACTGAATACTAAGGCAGAGGCTTAGGAGAGGCTGAGTCCCCTCCTATTCCACTTTCCTGCAGACAAGGAATCTCAGCTGGATAGATGTTTTAGCCACCTGCATTGCTTCATGTCACAGTTAAAAATTCCTTCCCACCAAATGGCTGGGAGGTGCAAGTGGCTCCAGCGTCAGGGAGGATCTGGGCTTTGACTGGGAGTAGAGATGGGAAAATGACAAGAACTCAGGGCCCTGCAGAAGACTGGGAGGACTGTGGCATGGAGTGGGGTGGATGGACCAGAGTCTGCAGATCAGCACCGAGGGGGATGGGTGGGCCCGGAGGGTGAGGCATGGAACCCTCTTGCCAGGTTTGGCCATAGTTCTGGTAGGGTCTCTGGGAGAAAACAGGGCACAGAAGGGCCACAAAGCTAAAAGGTGGAAATACCCAAATGTCTACCAAACAGATAAATGGATAAACAAAATGTGGCATATCCATACAGTGGAATATTACTCAGCCATGAAAAGGAGCAGAGTTCTGATGCACGTTACAATGTGGATAAACCTTGAAAACATGCTCAGTGAAAGAAGCCAGACACATGTTTTATTATACCATTTATATAAAGTAGCCAGAAGAGGTAAATCCATAGAGACAGAAAGCATATTGGTGCCTGCTGGGTTTGGGGAGGGGGCACTGCTAAATGAGTACAGGGGTTTCCTTTATGGTGATGAAAAGGTCTTGAAACTAGAGGGAGATGATGGCTGCACAATATTGTAAATGTCCTATGTGCCACTGAATTGTTCACTTTAAAATACTCAATGGTTAATTTTATGCTATGTCAATTTGACCCCTATTTAAAAAGAATAAAAACCCACACAGTGTAAGGGGGAAGGCATCTCTCTATTTCTGAGCAGAGCTGGCTCTGGGATTGACTCACCTGCAAACATAAAATCTGTCAGGGTCCCAAATGAGCAGTCCACCCAGCCTCGAATTCTGGAGACTCCCACTGCAAAGGACACCATCATTTTCTGCACTTTGTTTTTTAACCTGACTGCAGAGATGAGGATGGGGAGTTGGGGAAGTACTTTGGAAGGAGTGGGGGAGAAATTGTCTGGTGGATGAGGATTTTCAGCCCTAAAACGTCCATCCAGACTTTTAATCCCAAGGCCTTGGATGTGGCAGCATAGAGCATCTCCCTTCATTCGAAGGACAGAACCCTGTTCATTTTGCAAAACAGGAGCCCAGGCAGAGCAGAGCAGAGGAGAACCTTGGATTCCCTCGTGGTCCAACCAGTGCCAAATCACTCTGTCCCTCCATGACTTCCTCTGGGCATGTGGACTTGCACTCAGTTTGTTTCATGTGCTAAATGCCAAGCAGGGAAGATCTGCCTTTGGTGATGGCTCTTCAGCCTGTCACTGCTTTGATGTCTTTTGAATCCTTTGTGGCCCCAAATCAAATAGATGCTTTTTACATCCATCCTTGAATCATCCTTATTCCCATTTCCTTTCACTTAAAGGATTTCTCCCCTGTGTGATTGTCACAAATCACTTTTGAATGGTGCTGTACCATTCAGCACTTGGGCACTCATTAAAAAAGGCAGACACATACATACCCATTTACATCCAGCTGATTTTAAACACTAGATGTACGTCCACGGATATTTATATATACATATACAGTGTTCGCTGGCACAAACGCAGTTTCCCACTTCCATTAATGAAATTATCGTTACAGAATTATCGTCACTGACGGTTGCCTTTCCAACACTCTGTAACTCATTGCAATTTCTGCCATTTTCCATCACAATGACTATGGGCAATTACTCAGGCTTGGTAATTCAATGCCCAGCTTCCTGCCTACTGAGAGTGTTAGAATACGATGCATTTTTATAGCTGGAAGAATGTTAATGGTTGTCAATAGGTTGAATGAGAGAGAGCCAGCGCCTGGGAAAAGCAGCGGTGTGGATCTCTATCTGTCCCTGCAGCACTTGCAATAAAAGTTTTCTCAACTTTTCTGTTGCTTGAAGAGCAATTACTAAAACATTCTACTCGGGAAGAACACGTTAATTAGATGCTTTCTAGAGATTTTTCAGGTTTATCAACCCAAATGTCTGCATAAGCTCCTTGGAGGGAATGGTAAAATGCTTATGGAGCATGAGTCTCCGGTTCAGCCCAAATGCCAGCTTCCTTGGGATCTGCAGCCTGACCCCCAACTGCAGCCCTGCTGCTCCTTGGATGAGGGGGCCCTGGGTCCTTACTCTCTTCTTCCCTGAGGCCAGGGTCTTGGGAGGGTTATGCTGACCCCGAGCCCTGACATCAAAATGGCAGCCAGGAGAGGACTGCGGATGCTGATCCCATAAACCTTGCTGATGCACCTGGCTGTGAAGGTCTAGTAGTGACCACAAGGAGGATGAGATGTGATAGTTGCTCTAAACACCTTACCAGCATTTTCATTTAGCAATCGGTCCTAGCCTTTCTCCTTGCAGCTAGGCCACTCCCCTGTGTGTGATCTTGGGCAAGTGTATTAACCTATCCACGTGTCTACATCATCATTTGTAAAATGGGGTGATAATAGTACCTTAACTCATAAGGTGGTTTTGAAAATGAATTGAGATAATGCATGCAGAGGGCTTATAAATGCAATGCCTAACACATGGTAAGTACTTTATAAGTGCCAGCTGCTATTATCATTACTTTGATTACTAGAATGCCACTACAGGAGGACAGGAGGCATGTCTGTCCTGTCCTTTACCAAGTTTCTGAGGCCTAGAGTGGAACATGGAGCTATTTAGGCCCTCAGTTGATATTTGTTGACCAAGTGAATATTGTTATTGTTGTAATTGCTATTGTCATCATCCTGTTACTCATAGTCTAATGGCAGAATTTTACGAGGAATTTAAGACATATAAAGGTGAGGGAAGGAGTGTGAGGGAAACAAGGACAGTGGCCACAGGTGTCCCAGAGGGCTTTGTATGGGGTGGTACTCAAGCTAGTCTTCAGAGGGTGGTTGAGTCATTGACATTGTAGAATATAATGTTTATGAGTGCTCATTACCTGCTTGGCATTGCTCCAGTGCTTCTCATGTTTTATCTCACTCATGTCTCCTGACCACCCCCCTCCAACCTTGTGGAAAGCTGCTTTCATGTAAAATAGGGAGGAACAACAGCCTGGGACTTGGGTTTTGCAGGCTGACCCAAACTTGGCCATCTTGCCTAGACTCTTGCCTCTGAGCAGGACTTTGTACATCCATCTTGGTGAAGAGATTCACAGCCTTCATCCCTGACCACCCCAAGCCCATCCCTCTAGATTAGAAAATCCTTTTTTATGTCATGTCAAAACCTCTGTACACTAAATACCCCTGTTTCTTCTTACTCTATCCTCTGTAAATTCTGGACCCTTTTAGAAGTGTGATCACCATGTCTTTAGAATAGGGCTCTGGCCTGAAGAGAAGCTCCCCTTGAGTGAGATGGTTACATCCATCAGGGATGAAAGCCCCTGCCATGAGGCAGTCAGCCTCCACAAATGTGTCAGTGATAATTGCTGGTGATGGGCTGCCTCAGCAGTTTTTCTAGGAAGTGGGTGAGCTTACATTAGTCAGCAGCTTCTCTCTGAGGTCTGGGAGGCAGCCCTATCTTCTATATGCCAGAGATAATATGGATCGATGGAAATGGGTTGAGGACATGGCATAAATTCCAAGGCTGGTCATCTAGGTGAGCCCTGCCTTTCCCTCAGAGACCAAGGCCAGTTTTCTGCTCACCCCTGGCCTCAGAGCTAAGGTTAGGATTGGGGCAGGGTGCACTCCTAGTTCCCGCTCATTGCTCGGAGCAGCAGGTTGGAGGCAACCTGGGGAGAGCCCAGGGGTGGAATCCAGCTTCTGGGGACCTGGAGAAGATGGGGTAAAATGTCTGCTGCAGCCTGCTACAGCACAGGCACCCCTAAGCCTCCCTTCAGGCTATAGTGGGCATCATGGTTCAGTGCCGTCTGTGAAACCAGAGTGGAGTTGCCACAAGAATAATTAGAGCTGCCATGTCTGCCAGCAGCCCACTTGGTCCTGGGGTTTCAGAGGAGCCCTGGGTGTTGGGACTGTCTTAATTTCCTGGGACTGCTATAACAAAGCTCTCCACACTGGGTGTCTTGAAGAAACGAGGATTTAGTCTCTCCCAGTATGAAGGCCAGAAACCCGGAATCAAGGTGTCAACAGGACTGTGCTATTTTGATGTCTGGATAGAGGAATTTGTTCCATGCCTTTTTACTGGCTTCTGGAGGTGGCTTGCTGGCAGTTGAAGCATTCTCCAGCTCAGATGTCATACCGCCTCTCCCCTGTGTGTCTGTCTGTCTGTATCCACATTTACATTTTTTATAAGGATACCAGTCATATTGGATTAAGGGCCCATGTTACTCCAGTAAGACCTTTTTAACTTACCTAATTCCATCTGTAATGAGCTTATTTCCAACTCAGGTCAAATTCTGAGGTCCAGGGGATTAGAACTCCAACATATACTTTTGGGGGACACAGTTCAATCCCAACAAGAATCAATGAGGTTAAGTCATTTTGTTGACCTTTGGGCTGGCTAGCTTACCCCAGGAAGCAAAACCCAAAAAATTCTTTTGGGTCAAACAGCATATCTTGAGCTGGCTGCTGCCTGAGGGGTAAGCACCAATTCATTCATTCATTTCAAAAATTGTTTCCTGCGTAGGGGCTTGAGAGGTCTTGGGAATCCAATGGTGAATGAGACAAGCAGGACTTTGTCTCTCGTGGAGATTATAGATTGGGAGTGGGGGGGCAGACAGACAAACAAGGAGTAAGTTAAACAGGAAAAGCAGTAAAAGAATTGCACATTGTGGTATCTAAAAGGGAAACACAAAGGTGACGAAATGGAAAATTACTTGGGGGGGTTGAGAGCCACTTAAATGGGGTTGAGGGGAAGGCCTTCTGGAGAGGGGGTCTTTGATACTGAGACCTGAAAGATAAGGCCTGGGGATATGATGGGATGAGAAGTGGGGGATGATCCAGACTGACAGTGAGCAGGCATGGGAGGCTATGGAAACAAGCCAATGGGTTGCAGGAATTGGGGAGATGCCAGCACAACTTGAACTGCACAGAGAGGGATGGGAGATGAGGTGGGGGAGCTGGGAAGGGGCCGGGTCAGTCAGAGCCTTGAAGTCCTGATTTGCAATTTAATTTTCAGTGTCGAGCACAGGCTTTGAAGACTGGGTCCAGCACTTCCTTCAATGGAAGGAAGATCAGATCAGCCTGGTAGGAAGGTTGGACCATGCCATTTACACAGGTGGGGAGGACAGAGGCAAGATGTCCCCTTCCTCTGTTCAATGTGCAACAGTGGGATGAAGATGCCCTAAACAGCCTTTTATGGGCAATTGCTTCAGCCTACAGAGCAGCAATCCATGGTGAGCCTGTTCCAGGCACAGGGATCCCTGAACATTCCAACGCAAAAGATAGCCAATTCCAGGCAACAGTGTCCAAGAAACACAAGGCTGGACTGCCCCCATGCTGACCACTGTGCGAGCAATGTCCTTCCTCAGGCTGTCTCCTCGTGAACTTTGGGAAATAAGGAAGGAAGAACAGGAGCTGTTCACACTGTGAAGCCCTTGGGCCAAGAACTCATGGCATCCCTGAGAACAAGCCTCTGAGAACCCATCTGCTGCACATCTAACAAAACCAGGGGAAGAGTGCAGGTTCCACCAAGAACCAGAGAAAAGCAGGCAGCACCATCCTGTGGCCACTCTATGGAAAGGGGGTGTGTGACCCCTAAACCCAAGCAACGACCCCAACTTTTACAGTGACATGGAAGCTGTTAAGAGGCCTGGATCCCCTGAGAAATGTGCCACTGTAGAAGATAACTGTTTTTCCCTACAGTGTTGGGTGAAGAGAGAAATCCAGTGAAAATTAGGAAATAACTTGAAAGTCCAACAATAGAGGATTGGCCATATTCCCAACTGGGTGCCACCATCACCCTGTCTACACAGCCCTCTGTTTTAATTTGCTAGAGACTACCAATGCAATATAACAGAAACGGGATGGCTTTTATAATGGGAATTTATTAGGTTAAAAGCTTACAGTTCCAAGGCTGAGAAAAATGTCCAAATCAAGGCATCAGGCAAAGCGCCCTCCCTGCTGGCAGTCTGGGAATCCTGCCATGTGGCAAGGCACAATGGTGGCTCTTTCGGTCTCTGCCTTCTCCACCCGGCTCATTTTCTCCCCGAGCTCAGCTGTGGGGCAAACAGGCACAGGGCTCCAGAGCCTTCTCCCTCAGCTTCTGGGCTCTTCTCTATCTCTGCAACTTTTTTCTGCATCTGTGGCTTTTATTGTTCTGTTTATAAAGGACTCAATTAAGAGGATTAAGACCTATTCTAGGCCACGCCTTATTGGAGCAATTTAACCAAATGGCTCATAACTGATTTAATCTAATCAAAGGTTCACAATAGGTCCAATTTAAGAACATAATTTTCTGGGGTCTACAAAAGACTCAAACCAACACACTCCTCTGAACCATAGAGAAAGCCTGGAACTACATGTCCCAAGTCCCTTTAGTGGAACAGTTTTGCTATATGGTGTGTCATGGAAACACAGACTTAGTTCCCCTGGAAAGCCAGCTGTTCAGGTTATGGTGGGTGAATGGCAGCTCTGCATGCCTCAGTTTGTGTTGGAGATGAGGGACACCTGCCCTGCCAGAATGTTGGCCTTTTATACACTCCAGGGGGAAGGGGCCTTGCCAGTGAGCAACCTTTATGCACTGACAAGCAGATGGGGCTGATTAAGATTTAATGTCTCCCCAGGCTGCCTGTGCTCTCTTGTGAACTAAAAAGATGCTGAACACCTGCATGCAAATGGGCAAGAGTCAAACCATGACAAATACCCACACACTAAAAATCAAGAAGGGAAGAGGTGTATGTAGGTGGGGGCTGGGAGGTGGCCACTGAGTGTGTCTGTGACTTCCCTAGCACCCTTCCTTGCATGGTCCTGGGTTAGTGTCTTCCAAGCAGAGGCTTTCATGAGAGATGCAGAAGGCAGAAGGGAGGGAGAGGATGCCATGCCCAGCAGTGGTTGTGGGCGCGTGTGCAGGCAGACAGTGAACATGAGGTTTTCAGGGGCTTCACAGTGAGTTCCTGCAAACCACCCACTTCAGTGCTGCAGGCAGCAGAGAGGGAACAGCAGCCTCCCTGACCTCCATTCCTTCAGCTCTTCCAGTTTAAACCTCTAAACCCCTGCATTAAAACTTTTCTGCTGTAGTACCTGGAGTGACGTCCATTTTCCTGACTCCACCTTGACTGGCATAGTTGTGTAAGTTATAGCATCCCATTCCATGGAACATTAAGAAATTGCTCAGATTTAGCCAAACTATTAGGTGAAGGGCACAGTCCCCACAAGACAAGCCTCACTTCAGACACCAGCCACAAGTTCAGGGAACTCCAGGACCATTTTCACTCCAGACCAGCGAGCTGCAATTTCACCTAGCACCCTCAGGTTTGCTTATTCACTAGAACGACCCATAGAACTCAGGAAAGTGCTATACTTATTATTACAGAATTATTATAGAAAAGGGATACAAATTACATTCAGCCGAAGGATGGGGTTCACAGGGCAGAGTCTGGGAGTGCCTTGTTATAGCAGCTGGCGTTATCAGCTGGCAAAGTTTCCTCGACCTCCTCCTGCTTTCTGGACAAGAGTTCTAGGGTCTGGGCTCACTGAAGTATATATCCTTGCATATTTCAGTCTTTTTTAAAGCATGGGATGAAGGATGTTTTTTGGTGGTGGTGGTGGTTGCAAACTGTTCTTCAGAACTAATCTCCAAAGGCGTAGGCTCTTCTGATTCAAAAGATAAACTTGGGGAATTTAGCATGCAGGCAACCTCAAGGAAACACTGATTCAAGTTGTATCCCATCTTCAGTGCACCCATAGGTCCTTGGAGGAGAAACACATGCAACATACATGAGGATGATGCCCCAAGTTATGGAAAGTTCTGGAGAAGCTAAAATGCCACGCAAGTGGGCCCTTTCCTGCTAAAGAGAGAGTCATTGTGCAACTGGAAATATTAAGAGGGGCAAGAATGAAAGGGAACCTGCTATGCTGCCCTGGGAACTGGTCAGCATGGAGTGAGGCAGTGACAGAGTAGAGGGGGCCAGGCCAGCATGGATTGCAGCTAGGTGTACGTAAGCAGGCTCCAAGTGCACGCAAGAACTCCCCAGAGATCGGGCTGAGCCTGAGGACACTGGCCAAGCCAGGGCCTGCCAAGTGGGGAGAAAGCCACAGAGCAGAGGGGCCTGGAGGAGCACATGGAAGTGAGGGTGTTTTCAGCCCTTCTTGGCCCTTGCTTGCAAGAAGAGATGGGAGTAGAGGGTTCTTGGATACCTGAGCTGCTGTGGTGGCTTGGACCTACGTACCCCAGAGTAACATGTCCTTAAACTTAATCCATTCCTGTGGGTGTGAGCCCATTGTAAATAGGCCCTTTTGATGTGTTGCTTCAGTTAAGGTGTTTTAGTCTGTTAGGCTGCCAAAATGCAATAGACCAGTGTAGCAGTTTGGCAGTTTGATATAGTTATGAATTCCAAAAATAGGTATTGGATTATTTTTGTAAACTGGTCTTTTCATCTGGGCATGATTAAGTTATGATTAGGGTGTTGATCGGGCCACATCAGTAGGGCGTTGAGCCCCACCCCTTGGTGGGTGGGGTCTCAAAGATAAAAAGACATGGCAAAGGACAGAGTTGGAGCAGTTTTTGATGTTGGAGTTCTAGTGCTAATATTTAATTGCTGGAGCCCTGGGACGTGAACACACAGAGGAGCTTGGTCGTGAGGAAAGAGAGAAGGCCACGGGAAGAGAAACAAGCTGTTTGCCTGACAGTCTACAGCTGGGCTTGTGGAGAGAAGCAAAGCCAGAGAGCCTCATAGTCTACAGCTGACTTCGTGGAGCTAGCAGAGGCGCTGAACCTGGAGACAAGCAAGGGAAGAGAGGAGCCCAGGAAGCCTGAACTCTTGCAGACTCAGCACCCATCTTGCTCCAACACATGGCAATGGACTTTGGTGAGGGAAGTAACTTATGCTTTATGGCCTGGTAACTGTGGACTTCTACCCCAAATAAATACCCTTTATAAAAATCAACTGATTTCTGGTAGTTTGCATTAGCACCCCTTTGGCTGACTAATACAATCAGAAATGGGTTGGCTTTTACAATGGGGATTTTTTTAGTTTATAACCTTACAGTTTCGAGGCTGAGAAAAATGTCCAAATCAAGGCATCACCAGGCTATGCGTTCTTCCCAAAGACAGGGTGCCAAAGATCCTGAACTCTTCTGTCACACTGAGGCACATGGCAGCACCTGTGAATCTCTCTCTTCTCTTCCTGGTCTCGTTGCTTTCAGTTTCTGGCTTCCATGGATTTCTCTCTCTTTCTTGTGGCTGTCTCTCTCTCTCTCTCTTCTGTGGCTTTCTTTCTCTCTGTATTCATCCTGTTTATAAAGGACTCCAGTAAGAGGCCTAAGATCCACCCTGGATCACATCTTAATTGAAATACCTAATCAAAAGGCTCTTAACTGTCCGGCTGCGAGGACGGGCCAGGACCGAGGAGTGCAGCGAGGGACGGAGTATCTGCCCCGCGGGGCGGGCAGGCGGCAGAGCGAATGAGGCCCGCCCTTGGGACCCGGGTCCCCGCCTTGCGGTAGCAAGGAAGAGAGAGTGCTTCTGCCCCAGCATTTCAAGCATGACCCCTGCAGTTCAACCTAAATTGGACAAACTAAGACTACATGCCAGGAGATTGGAAAGTAAAAAGCTTTGTTCAGTGAGTCCTTGTGCTACGTGTCTGGAATCTCTGCATGAATGCAAGGACAAGAAAGTGAAAACCTGTGTAGATCAGGAAAGAAGACCAAAAGTGGATACCAAGTAGACAGTTATTATGTATTAATTAAAGTATGTAATTATCTCTAAAATACTTTGTTAAATGTAAAAGGCAATGTACAGAGCATGGGTATAATAGGCTAACATTTGTGCAAAAACTATGCTTGTATATGCATAGGCTATTTCTACAAATAATTTTAATTTCACACACACATTCATTCATATTCATAGAAAGGCTCATGAAAGTGCTCACAGGAAAAAATAATAATAATAATAAAAAGGTAGCCAGAGTTCTAGTATTTGACCATATATTATATATTTTCAAATAATATTTTGGGACAGAGGATCCTAAAACACCATCATCAATACATTATCAACCTCTCCACTGGTTTTGTTGTCCCACGTGAAGGATACTGTTTCTCAAGGTTCTTGGAGGAATAAAGAGCATTAATCAAAAGAAAATAAAGTCATTATGCAAATAACAAGTTAATAATATATATGTGTGTGTTGTATAAACCACTTTGCAAATGTCACTTATCCTGAAAGAGTTTTTAAGCAATGGCCAAAAGCTAATCTCTGGGAACTGCACAAGGTGACGTAAATGTATGGACATTTCTTTCAATACTGAATCTTGAAAATCAATCACTCTTTCAAAACTGAAAGGAAACCTGAAAAAAAAATTTTTTTATAAAAAAGTTTATTTTTTCTGTCAGTATAATATTTGGAAATATTATTTTTACATTAGAGAGATAGGATTACAGATAATTCATGGAAAAGTACAATGTTCACATATACTCTACTATTGTTGATACTTTGTGTAGTACTTTTGTTGCAATTGAAAGAATATTAAATTAGTACTATTAGGAAAAAAAAAAAAAAAAAGGCTCTTAACTGAGCCCAATTAACCTAATCAAAAGTTCCCACCCACAATAGGTTCACACCCACAAAAATGGACCAGCTTTAAGAACATGATTTTCTGGGGTACACACAGTCTCAAATTACCACATAAGGTGTGACCCACCCCAAACAGGATGGATCTTAATCCTATTACTGGAGTTCTTTATAAGCAGAATGAAATTCAGACAGAAAAGAGAGAGAAAGCCACAGGAAGTAAGAAGCTGAAGTTCAACAGAACTCAGAAGAAATCTGAAAGGCCAGGAGAGGCTGCCATGTGCATTGTCTTGTGACAGAGGAGCCAAGGATGAAGGATCACTGGGAGCCAGTCCCAGAGTGCAAATCTGTGGGAGGAAAGCATTGCCTTGAGGATGCCTTGGTTTGGATTTTCTGTTAGCCTCAAAACCATGAGCAAATAAATTCCAATTGTTTAACCTAACCCATTGCATGGTATTTCTTTTCTTGAGCAACCAAGGAAACTAAAACAGATTTTGATACAAGGAGAGTGGATGTTGCTACTGCAAATACCAAAAGTGTGGAAATGGCTTTGGAATTGGGTAATGGGTAGAGGCTGGAAGAATGGTGAGGTGCATGATAGAAAAGGCCTGGATTGTTTTAAAGAGACTGTTGGGGGAAGATGGATGCTAAATGTACTCCAAATGAGGACTTAGAAGAAAATGATGAGCATGTTATTGAAAACTGGAGGAAAGGAGATCCTTAGTTTAAAGTGGCAAAATTGAGTTCTGATATTAGATGGAAGGCAGAACTTGAAAGCAATGAATTTGGATATTTAGCTAGCTTCCACACAAGCTAAGTGTGGAAGGTGAAGCCTGGCTTCTCCTCGCAGCTTATAGTGAAATGAGAGAGGAAAGGAATAAGCTGAGAACTGAACTCCAGCATACAAAGAAACCAGAAGTTTATGGTTTGGAAGGTTCTGAGCTTATCCAGATAGTGTACTCTGGGACTAGAGCCAGAAATGGCTCTCACAGGGACCTACCTGAGCTTCTGGAAAGGGAGTCCACAGAGAATAGGGCTCCATGTGAGGGTTTCGCTGAACATGGATCCAAGTCCGCCATTTCAGTGGAAGTCCAGATTGGAAATGCAGTTATCCAGGAAGCATCTGTGGAAAGCTCTATTTGTCTGACCGTTTGAACCTTTATGAAATGCACGCAAAGCCAACAAGGTTTTTTTTTGAAATTTGTATGAATGGAACCACTGCCAACCTGGACTGAAAGAGACAGAGAAGGGACAATTGAAAGAAGAATGAGTTCAAGAGAAGAACCATGGAAGCCGAGGTCTGGACAGAAGAAATCTCCTCAGGCCAAGAGAATGGGCCTACCCATGTTGTGGAAAAGGTGGGTCCTCCCTTGAGCTTGAAGGGGGTGGGCCCTGCACCCCATTGTTCAGGAAGAGTGTTGCCACCCCAATGCTTGGATTGGTGGGCCTGTGCCCCAGGTTTCACGGAGAGCCTGGCCACCACTCCAGGGCTCAGAGAGGATGGACCCTTCACTTCAGTGTTGGGGGAGAGACGGCCGCTTCACAAGCACTCGACAGGGGTGGGACTGCCACTCCATCAGGCCTAGAGGACAAAACGTGGACCCACAGGTGACTCTCAGGCCTTGAAATCTAAGAGGTTCAGAATTATGTGGGACCCGTGACCCATTTTCCTTCAATTTTCTCCCTATTGGAATGGGAATTCTATCCTATGCCTGTCCCTCCATTGTATATTGGAAGCAGAAAACTTGTTCTCCAGGTTTCACAGGTCCACAGATAGAGGGAAATTGTGCCCCAGGACAGACCACACCTTTAACCGGTTTTGATAAGACTTTGTACTTAGCATTGTTTCTGAAGTGAAGTAAGGCTTTTGGGAGGTGGGATAGAATGAATGTATTCTCCGTGTGGGGAGAGCCTGTCTTCTCGAGCTCCAGAGGGTGCAGTGTGGTGGCTTGGCGCTGTATGCACCTCAGAGAGACAAGCTCTCAGACCTAACCCATCCCTGTGGGTGTGAACCATTTTGATGGCTACAGCAGTTAAAGTCTAGCCCGCCTCAATCAGGATGGATCTTAATCCTGTTACTGAAGCCCTTTATACACAGAATGACATTCAGACAGAGAGAGAAAGCCATGGGAAGTAAGAAGCTGAAATTCAACAAAACGGGAAGAGAAGGGAAAGGCCAGGAGAGGCCGCCATATGCTTTGCCATGTGGCAGAGGGGCCAAGAGAACAAGGATGGCTGGCAGCCTGCCCCAGAATGCCAGTTTTCAGGAAGAAAGCATTGTCCTGATAATTCCTTGATTTGGACTTTCTCTTAGCCTCACAATTATGATCAAATAAAGTTCCCATTGCTTAAGCCATTCTTTTACACGGTATTGTCTTGTGCAGCCACGGAAACTGACACAGCTACCCCAAGGAAGGAGGAGCCCTTCCTCGTGTGTGGGTTTCCCCATAGGATGGAGCTTTGCTTCCTGACCCCCTGGCCTTGTGCCAGGAACCCATGAAACATCTTTCAAGCGATCATTTCAGGTGGTACGCTCTCTCTAATACGGCCCCTAGCAGAGGCCATTACTTTTCTTTGGGGAAACCCCTTCTTTTCATGAACCCATTTTCACCAGAGGCTGCCATGATGAGTTCAGTCAAGGAAGAGAGGGTGGTGTGGGAAGGTGTTGGCTCGCTCAGTGCCCCTGCAGCTGGGGAAGATGGTCACGTCATTACAGGAAAGGTCAGTGTGAGTAAACTCATGATGAGTGGAGATGCCTAGGCTGCGTGGCTGACAGGTGTCGTTTCAAATGCAACTTGCTGAGACATCCTGCGGTCACGTCATTTCTCTGAGCCACAGTCTCCTTGGGTGGAAATGGGGGGGGTTGGACAAAGTCTCCATTCAGCTCTGAAGCATAGGACCAGGTAGGAGAAAAGCACGGGCTTTGGGTTAGCAGCTCCAGTCCCTGCTGGCGAGTCACTAGTCGTGGGGTATTGACCAAGGCCAAGCTGGCCAACCCGAGAATCATGAGCAAACAAACGACAACGGTTTTAAGCTCCAATTTGGGTGATTTGACTTTAATTAAGTAACTGGACCCCTCTGAGTCTCAGTTTCCTCTTCTGTAAAATAAGCATGGTGCCCACCTCTGACGATGGTGGTAAGGAGAAGGCAAGGCCAGCAGGGCCCTGATCAGAGGAGATATCTGTCATGGCTTACTACTGGAATACATGATTTCCAAAGTGTGCACCATCTTTGCCAGCTTTTGAGAGAGCTTGAATCTTGAAGGCAGGAAAAGCAATTAGAACTAGTGTGCTCATGTGGCTCAGGGCAGGAGACATGCATGAAACCCTGGAGGACTCATTCCAGCCCCTCAGTCCTCATCCTGGAAATAGAAATGGGAAGGGACCAGTGAGCATGAGGGGACAACATCCACCAAACTGGGACCTCTCAGCCTGGCCAGATCAGGCAGCCCATTGGGATCTGTTCTTGCTGGAAATACACTGTGAAAAGCCAGCCACTCTCCTTGACATGCTCCGCCCAAGCATCCCAGCTTGTCTTCATGGTCTTTTGACAATTTTGCACCCAGGGCCATGTCCTCATGGAGCAACATCCCTAGAAGGCACAAAGGCAGGAGGTGAGACGGCAGATGCTGGCAGATGATGCCCTGGCTGTTGGAAACTCACTCTCCAAGCTTCATCTTGGCCCCCGAGCTCTGGTCAAGTCTGATTCCCAGAACCTCCTTGTCTTCCCTTCCTGCAGAGTTCTGCCACATCCATCTTTTGAGATGGACTCACCGTAGAGCAATGGTGCTGGCAGCTTTGAAGGAGATGAGTGTGGGGGTGAAGTTTGAAGCCAGGCTTGCCTGCAGAGAGAGATTTGTCAGGGCAGCCTGGCGATGCCTCCGGCATGCTGAAGAGAAGTTTATTGTCTAAGCCAGAAATACCTGGAGGAAGAGAACAAAAGGAAGGCCAGATGCTTTCCCCAGCAAGACAGTCACCATGGAGAGGGGCAGCGGAGTGGTGACACAGAGCAAGAGGCAGAGGCCAAAAGAGAGGGCAGAAGGACGAGGGAAGCCAGCACAAACAGAGCCTGCACGGAGGCGAGGCAGTGCTGGGCTCTGTCTGATAACGTGGGACGTGTGTTTGAACAGTCAGAATCCGTTTCTTCTTCCTGGGTGGTTTTGGCGCTGGCCAATGCTGCTCTGCTGAGTGTGCCAGGCTGCAGCACACGCTCCCTACGTGTGCTCCTTGCACACAGACGTGCCCTGGTGCACACCCCAGGTGTGTGTGACCCCACTTCAGAGGCTCTGCAGAGCTGCTAGGAAGGTGGAGTTGTTGGCTGCCTGCCACGCCCACGGACCCCTGAGGACCCCGCTGGGGGTTTCCTCCTTCCACCCTCCCAGCCAGCGTGTGCTGCAGGTCCCGGCCCTCTTCATTTATGGAACCCAAGCCAGAGAGGCTGTGCATGCCCTGCCCAAGGTCCCACTGTGTGACAGTTTGAATTTGGTGAATTCCAAAAAGAGAAATACTATGTTTTTGAACTAATCCAACCCTGTGGGTGTGAGACCCTTTTGATTGGGCTACGTCAGTGAGGCGTGGCTCAGGCTGAGTCTCCGCCCCCTCGCTGGGTCTTATACAAACGGAGACACAGAGAGAGAGACGGATGGGAGCTCTGCCGTTTTGGCCTGGCTGTGCGTGAGAGAGGGCCCCAGGTTAGCCTACAGCTGCAGAAAGGCACAGAAGCCCTGTGTTAGTCAGCCAAAGGGGCGCTGATGCAAATTACCAGAAATCTGTTGGCATTTATAAAAGGGTATTTATTTGGGGTAGAAGCTTACAGTTACCAGGCCATAAAGCGTAAGTTACTTCCCTCACCAAAGTTTGTTGCCACATGTTGGAGCAAATTGGCTGCCGGCATAGGCCTGCGTCTCTCCACAGGCCAGCTGTTCACTCTCAGGCGAACGGCTCTTTTCCTCCTGGGGCCTTCTCTCCTTCACGACCAAGCTTCTCTATGTGCTTACTTCCCCCAGCTCCGGCATTAAAACTCTGCATCAGAACTCCAGCTCTGCCCTTTGCCATGTCTTTTATCTTCGATTCCCCACCCACCAAGGGGCAGGGACTCAACAACCTCCCGACATGGCCCAATCAAAGCCCTAATCATAATTTAATCACACCCAGAGGAACAGACCAGTTTACAAGCATAATCCAATGTCTGTTTTTGGAATTCATAAATAATGCCAAACTGCTACAAGCCCCAAGAGGCTGAGAGAGGGCCCAGAGTCCGGAATCAGCACAGCCCAGAGGCACGGGAGGAGGCCCCCAAGGGGCTGGACCCAAGGAGCTGCCCAAGGCTGAGGGGCCAAGCCATATGCCTAGTAACCCACAGCTGAACTCGGGGAGAAAGCAGAGCGGCCAAGACCTAGGGATGAGGCCTGGAAAGAGACAAGCCCTGTGCCTGGGTGCCCACAGCTGGGCGCCAGGAGATGGTGAGGCTGGAGGTGAAAGCAGGGCCCTTGGCAGGGATCAGCCACCATCTTCCTTCACCACATGGCAGGACCCCAAGATCACCAGTAGATGACTTGGATGAGAAAGCACCTCTGATGTTGCCTTGATTTGGACTTTTCATGGCCTCGGAACTGTGATTTTCACCCTAAATAAAATTCCCATTATAAAAGCCAACCCGTTTCTGGTACTTTGCATTGGCAGCCCTGTGGCAGACTGAGACACCTGGTAAGTGCAGGGCTGCATCTTGAACCCAGGTCAGTCTGAGTCCAAGGCCCACCCTCCTGGCTGCACGGCAGCACTCTCTTCTGGAGACCCCCGGTCAAGCCTCCAAACAAGAAGGAGTTATTTTGGCCATGGAGGCATATTTTCAAACTTCGCTGTGCTCGAGGAGAGGCTGCCTTCCACTTGTGATGGCGGGATAGCGGGTTGAGGGTCAGGGCACAGCCCCAGCCTTCCAGCGTTGTTTAACCCAGATGGAGAGGGCAAGGCATCCCCTGGGAGTCAGACCCAGGCTGGAAGCGTGTGCCCTGGCTGGCTGGCTGTCTCTAGTTTAATGCCCACTCCAGGGCCTGGTGAGCCAGGCCTGGAAACCTGTGCCACATGCTGACCCCAGTCTGTGTCCACAAGAGGCTTGACCTGGCGCTGCAGCCTGGGAGCCAGGACAGACTCGATGCTCGCCCTTGGGCATCCCAAATGCTGGCCTGGGGTCCTGCTTGAGGATCACCTCCCCAGGGAGTAAAACTTCTGGGGTCCCCACCCCCTAAAGGTCCGATCCTGTAAGTTTGGGGTGACCTCCAGGAAACTCCCTTTTTCAAAGCTCTGCCAATGATTTCTGCATGGAGCCAGACATGGCAACTCTGCTTCTAACCCACAAATAATAGCAAAGTCTGAGCACAAGTACTGGGCTGAGGACACTTGATTGGCAGCTTTATTCGACCCGTGTCTTGTTTGTCTAAGCATCGGATGTCCATTCATCTGCCAGCATTCACCCTGCATCCACCAGCTGTGCTGCTGGGCGTGGGTGATACAAAGGTGACCAGTGGTTTGTGTTGTCAGTAAGCTGGTCATGGCCTAGCAGGAGGCGGACATGCTAACATGGGGGCTTGTGGCAGTGTTACAGGTGCCAAGGTTGCTGGAAGGTACTGCTTAGTGATTGAAAGCTCAGGATGCTGGGGTACCACTCAGCATCATGGATGACTGAGAAGCAGGGGGTACCACTCGAGGTAATAGATGCCTGGGATGCTGGGGATGTCACTCAGTATCATGGATGCTGGGGATACCAGGGGTACTGCTCAGCATCATGGGTACCTGAGAAGCAGGGGTATCTCTCAGTGTCATAGATGCTCGGGATGCCAGGGGACTCGCTCAGCATCATAGATGCCTGGGATACCACTCGGCATCATGGATACCCAAGATGCTGGGGGTAGCTCTCAGCATCACAGCTGCCTGGGAAGCAGGGACTTTGGGTGGAGGGACAGCTTGTATCCGAGCCTTCCTGGACCAGGAGGCCCTCTAATGGAGCCTCCGTGGTCTGTGCCTGCACCAACCCTGGCTGATTTTTGGCTATATAGACACGTTCCCATGGGCTGCAGCCTGACCACCCGGTGTCTGTCTGATGGGCTGTGGGTCCTGACCCCGTCATGCTGCCTCTCCGCGGCTCATCCCCAGCCTGCCAATCAGAGTGGGGCAGGGCCTGAGGTCCTGATCAGGCAGCACCAGCAGAACGATAAGGTTCAGTGCAGAAGGAAAGGGCAAAGCTTGCAGACAGGCTCATGCCAGAGAGCAGGCTCAGGGCACTGAGCGATGGAGCCGCTGGGGGCATTCGCACCCAGGAGCCAGACCGGCAGCAGGGGTAAGGGAGAGCCGTGGGTCATAAGCCAGAGATCCAGGCCTGGAGGGCGTGTGGCCTTCGGTGGGTTGGCTCCCCTTTCCGGATTCAGTTTCTTTCCTTCTAAAGGAAGGCATTTCTTTGAGGGTGTTTCCAAGGTCACTGGTGGTTTTAATATCTATTTTAATTCTCTTTTTTTGTTTTGTTTGAAGTTTGTTTTTATCTTTACTTTTTTGTTTAGCTATTGAGGTATTTTGTTTGTTCTTTCTGTTGGCTTTAAAATTTTGCAACTCCACTCTGTTGAAAGCAGGGACCTTGTCATCGTGAGAGTGACAGGTGGCACTGGCCCTGCTGGCAATCTCTGTAGGATACCCAAGGCTGTTCAGAGCCAACCAGAAGGGGTCTTGGGTCTTATCAAGTCAAATGAGTGAAGAAAGATGGTTTCAAGCTGACCATCAAATAGCAACAATGGTAATAGGGATGGCCTTGGAGGACAGAGGACAATGCAGGTGGAAACAAATGACCTGGCAGAGAATGCAAGGCCTGCCCGTGTCATCACGGCCTTCCTCTCCAGTCCTGATTTTCATTGCATTGCCTCTCACACCCTGAGCTTCTGCCAAAGCGCGTAGTCTGTGGTACCCTGACCCAGAAGGCTCTTTCAGGTCCTGGGCTGTCGATTGCGTTGACTGCCTCCCTGTCTCTGGGTGCTTAGCAATGGGACTTTCAGGTCCCCTCATGAAGAGGTGAAGTCCATGCACCTGGGCTGGTGATTTGCTTTGGCCAATAGAATCTGGTAGAATGAGGGTGAGCCAGTGTTGAACCCAGGCCTCAAGGACCTTGGAGGCATCTGTTGTGACTCTTGGATCCCTGCTTTTGATAAGGGAACAAACCTGAGCTGACCTGCTGGAGCACGTGAGACAAGCGGCCTAGGCGTTCCCACATTCTACCCAACAGCCAGCCAACCTCCAGGAGCAGAGCCGCCTGGCTGACCACAGCTAACTGCAGATGTATGAGGGGCCAAGGCAAAGGCGGAAGAGCCACCCGGCAGAGCCCAGCTTGCACTGCTGATCTGCAGTCGTGGGTTATTCTAAACAACCAAATTTTGGGCGGTAGTTTGCTATGCAGCAATAGGTAACGGATGCATATTTGTTTGCTCATGTTAGCTCCATGGGTCAGCAGATAATAGGGCCATCATTTTCAGTGTTACCCGTTGTCCTGGGTACATGGGAGACCACACTCCCAGCCCCTTTGAAGTTGGGGGGGCCGTGCGAGTATATCTAACTGATGGGTGGTGCCCGGGGTCACTTCTGGAGTGAAGCGGTAACAACGCTGTTTGACCCTCCAGCTCTTTCTGTCCTTTTTGTGGCCACCAGGAGGCCATGTATTTAGAAGGAAGAGAGCCACTAGGATGGCAGTAGATTTCCCATGAGTGAAAAATAAACCTTTGTTGGGTTAAGATTCCAGGATTCAAGTGTTGCCTTTGCAGAACCAGCCCATCCTGACAAGCAGAGACACCATCGGCTCCAAACCTACACCACCGAGGACCCAGGAGTGCATTGCATCCCGAGAAGACTGATGGCCACTGCTTAGGTGGCCACTCTGTTGGAGGCCAAGTGCCATGTCACCCCAACCTAGGACATTTCATACCCAGCTTGCTGGAGGTGACATTGGGGAAGCATGTGTGTGTGTGTGAGACTGTGGGAGGTAATGCTGAGTCTTTCATTTTTGCACAGCTGCCTCGGGCTGGGGTCCTCAAGACAAGGAGTCAGATAGCTCACCCAGGACCCTCCCTTGCTCAGAATCTTTCCATGGCTTTTCATGGCTATTTGGATAGACTCAAAATCCCACAGTGCTGTTCTGTTGGACCAGACTACTCCTCTCCACCTGTCCCATCCCTCCCTGCTTCCTCCAACGCACTCCTACACATCCTACACATCTCACGCAAAGCTCTCTTTGCCCCCAGGCAAGATTAGGTCCCCGTGTTATGTTCTTTTAAACTGCTGTCCCCTCCAGAGTCCTTGGTACAATGGCACCCAGACATCTATTTAGGAATCTGTTTGTTTGACTTCTTAGCTCCGGGAGAAAAACAACAATATATCATCCATCCATCCATCCATCCATCCATCCATCCATCCATCCATCCATCCATCCATTCATTTGTTCATTCAGCTAATAATGACTGATAGCTACACAAGGAGCATGCAAAGTGCTGTGGCTACAGGCAGTGTCTCTCATCGCACAGAGCTGGGCGTTTAGTGGGTGGGAGACACAAAAGGTTCAAGGAAACAGCTAAGCCAGCCCATTCCAAGAGTGGGCGTGCTTGGAGGCCTGAGGTGCTTCCTGGGTTGGTGGTCCTGAGGCCTGGGAAGAGGAAGGCTAGCTGTCTGGTTTAGTTTTGGATCCTGGCATCCACAGCAGCTTTGCTAGCACACAAGCCACATCCAGGCCAGGGTGGCACAGGTGAGGGCCCCGATCCCCCCTTGTCACCTGTGCTGGCTTGAATGCTCCCAGCATGCCCTCCTTCTCTCTCTTCATGGTGGCTCATTTCATGGCTTGACAAAAGCCCTTTGCAGAGACGCAGCCACCAGCAAATGATGCTGAGGTCTTGACTCCATTTGAACTGCTGCGGAATTTCATTCTCTGGGTGTCCTATGGATTCAATGCAGATTGGCCATGTCTGCAAGTGTGAATTTTGGGACAAATGGAGCACATGAGTTTCTTCTGCCTTTTAACTGCAGGATAAACAACATGGCCTGAAAGGACAATGGCTCTAGGAATTGGTCTGGAGAGATGCAGAAAGTTCTAGAAGAAAGTTCTTCTCACAGAGCCCATGTCAACCTCAATCACCCACTTGCACGACATATTATGACTCTCGGTGTGCGCGTGTCTCCCACACTGGACGACTGACTCCTCCAGAGGGGCCGCACACTGGTTATCGCACATGGGACTTAGAGCACAGCTTGTCCAGAGTATTTGGCAAATGAAGAGGGAACGATTTCTGGAAGTTTTGTTTCTGGAACTACAGAGCAAACCTCTGTGTGTGAAAGTGCTTATGCTCACACATGAGCACGCATGTGTTCGCCAACTAGGAGAGGGCTGCCCAGTTCCCCACCTTCCCATGAAGGAAACATGGCACCAGGGCATCTCCTGGCTTAGCTTCAGGGGCCTCCCTGAGTTCACAGCCCTCCTTGGAGACCCCTGCCAGAAGCTTCCATCCTAAAGGAGGGCAGCAGTGCCTTGGGAGTCCAATCCAGTCTTGGCCCTGTGCACATCCAGCCTGGTGACTCGGCACAGCCTTCCCCAAGGGCCGCCCCCCATGTGCTGGCAGCACAGCAGCCCTTCACCTGGGCCCCCCAAGCAGGGCGGCTGCCCACGGTCTTGGTGATGTTCAGTGGTTCTCTGAGCATCACTCATCTGCTGGTCTACCTTGAGGGGTGGGGCTTGGAGAAGGTTCTGGTGGCCATATCTAAGTTATCGTTCTGGGTTTATCCTTTTCCAGTGTGCCGAGTGCATGATCCGATTCACAGAAGCCAACATATCGGCATGGACGTTCCACTGCAGTATTTCTTCACCCCTCAGGGAGCATCTGTTCTCATGAAGTGGGATATGAAAGGCAGTGGTCAAGGGAGATAGTGGGTGTGGAAGAGCGGTTCTCCATGGGGGGCAATTTGCATTTTCGGTTGCCACAACTGTGTGTGGGGTACTGGCACCCAGTGGGTGGAGGCCAGGGATGCTGCTAAGTGGACAGGACAGCCCCACAGCAAAGCATCACCTGGTCCCGAGCTTCCACTGCTGCGGTTGAGAAATCCTAGTGCAGAGTGTAGCCGGTGTGTGCACCCTGGGAGCGTTGTCCCGGCTATTACTATCTGGAAAGAGCCCTTTAGACAGAGTCAGAGGACACTTGCGCCCTCGCCCTGCCTCCCCGTGACCAGCTGTCTGGCCTTGCACACATCCCTCCCATCTTGTAAGTCTGAAGGGAAATGACCCATGACTCAAATCTTTGTCAGGAGGGTCAAATGAGATGATTGCAATAATGGAAAGCTTTGTAAATTGTCAAAAGCTTTATAAATTACAGGTAGTGGGTATAATCCCCATCCCCACCCCGATGGAGAGCAGAACTGTAATATCTAAGAGCCTTCCAGTTTTAAATCTGACCTCTCCTCATGAAAGAACTTCCCAGCAGACACAACATTGCTTGTGTCTGCACATGCCCAATTGACCCCACAAGCGAGGCTTGGAAGTTGCATACACAATGCTATGATCAGTGAGATTTAATAGTCAGAATCTGCATAGAATTTCCTCCTTGGAGACATCATTAGCCCCAACGTTTCTTATAGAAGGTCCGCCATCTGCACGTGAATTATGTTCCAACTCTCTTCACTTTGAAGTTTCCATATCTCATTAGGGGCTTCCTGTTTCTTGGGAGCTGGTCATCTCTAAGATGCTTTGTTGTTTTTGAGATTTTGTGTGTGTCCCCAGCAAACTCAGGTTCACAGAAGAGGAACTCCGAGGACTGGAGGATGTTGCAGTCACAGAGGTGAGGATGGGAGGGGCGGCAGCCTGCAGCAGGCTGACCTGAGGGACCCCTCCAGGCTGTGGGACCAAAGCTCAGTGCGCAGCTGCCTGGAATGGCCTGAGGAGGAAGGATGGTGGGCTGGGGCCCAGGATGGGGTGATGGACGCACAGGGAGATGAGTTTCAATGGGAAAGAAGTTGAAGTGAAATTCCCTGGAATTGAGATTGGGTTGAGTAGAGAATGAAGACCCAGTGCCAGTGGGAGGCAATAGAGGGACCCTAGAATGCCAACAAGGCTAAAGAGGAGTGAGGATCAAGGAGGAAGGAGAAGGAAAGGGAGGAGGTGGTGGCCAGAGATGGATGTTTGCATTATCCAGGAGGCTCCACCCAACTCGAAGTCTCAGGTGGGGGTAACTGAGGTGGGGAGGGGTCCCTGGGGGTAACTGAGGTGGGGGGGCCCTGGGGGTAACTGAGGTGGGGAGGGATCCCTGGGGGATAACCAAGGTGGGGAGGGGTCCCTGGGGGTAACTGAGGGTGTGGGGTCCCCTGGGGCATGCCCCAGGTGGGACTACGGATGTTGCCCCTACATGGCTTCTGAGCCTCCAGGAACCCTGCAGCCTGAGGAGGGGTCTCTCATGGAGCACGCCGCTGCAGGGGTCGGCACTGCTGGGCCGGGTGGAAGGACGGAACTTTCTGCAGCAAAACCACGTCTGGATTCTGTCATCGCAGAGACCCCAGCCCAGCACCTGGTGATGTGCCGGGGCTGTGCCTGGCCGCGTGACAGCCGTGCCCCGGGGCTGGGGGCAGGGTCTTCTGCAGGAATGTGCGTCAGCTGAAGGTCCTCACGGCGACACAGGAGCTCCTGCCCCAGCCACCTCTCCCCAGACCTGTCTCCAGGCGGATGTGGCAGCCTGGGCTCACAGGCTAGGAAGCTGGGAACCTGCCCTGACCGGCGTGCACGGTGCAGCTTCTCAGGGGCGAAGGACAGGCTGGGGCCCGCGCAGCTGCTGGCTGACGCTCGGCAAACCTGGGCAGAAGGGCGCCGTCGAAGGATGAATGAGCCGCCGCTGCCGCCACACTCCCTGCCTGCGGCTGCCTTCTCTCTCTCCACGGCCAGCCAAAGTCCCAGCCTCGTGCCCAAGGACTCACATAAGGACGGGAGGGTCAGGGCCTTCGTGAGGACCAGTTAGTGCGGAAACACGAGGTGCGGCGGCAGCTTCCGGTGGCCTAGGTGTTGGAGGCCCCCTTACCCCTTCCTGGATCCTTGCAAGCATTCCCACGGCCCTTGGATCTGACCCTTTGGAATTCCTCTGTGCCCCCGTGAGGCTGGCCTGGGGGACGGAGCCGTGGCAGTGGCCGCACACTGATGCGGGCCTGTCCTCCTCGCTGGGGGGTCAGCTCGTGGCCCCTAGAACGTAGACTGTTCCTGACACAGAACAGAACCCCTCCATGGGCTCAGTCCCTGTCCAGCCCCACCCCCCCCAGCACTTCCAGCCCTTGTTTGGCTTTCTTTTCTTGGGCCTCTACTCCTTTATTTGGGGAGGGGTGTTTTTTGGCCCCGGGGGTGGCCCCTGCTCCCTGGGACAGAGAGCCCTTGCATTGTCCAGACCCTTCATTATCTTGTGGCTTCTTTCCGCAGCCACCAGGGCCTTTGTCTGGTTCTGTCTGGGGCTCTTTCTGCAGCTCTGGTGGAGGGTGAGCCTGGAGCCCCTTCCCCGGGACGTTTTGGCTTGGAAGCCACCCCGAGGCAGACCCTGGGTGGACAGAGAGGTGTCCTCCAGGCTCCAGGCCCAGAGGATGCTTGAAGTTCCAGGCAACATCATTTTTCTCAGATCGATTTGGCAAGTGGTCCTGGGGGGCGACTGAGGCTTTGTGAGCCGGCAGAAGGCTGGGAGCAGGTGCCAGGTGAAGAGGGTGGTGGGGGTCTCCCCAAGCTCCCCTCCGGCTTGAGCAGACAGCTGGCATTTCCCTGGTTAATTTGTTTTGATTTTGGCATCTCCGCTGACACTGGGAAACCGTGAGCCCAGATGCCCTGCAGGAGTCCCAGCTGGGACCTGTGCGCCTCCCTTCAGACCTGCAGGAAGGAATCAGGTTTTACTTCTCTACCATCTGGGTCTCCTCCTGTTCAGAAAACGCTGGGCTGGCAAAAGGAGTTTCCGCAAGGCCCTTGCAGTCCCTTAGAGCGGGTGGCACTGCCTGGAGCGGTGGCCGTGTATTCCGCCTCACGCATTCTGACATAATAAATGTCTACAAGCGCCTGTTGTGATGGGTAAGTTCACGTGTCAAGCTGGCTCGGTGGCGATGTTCAGTTGCTTGGTCAAGCAAGCACCGGCTTGGTTACCACCACGAGGGTGTTTCGTGGATTTAAATCATTAGTGAGCTGACTGCATCCACGGTTGATGACATCGGCAGTGAACAAAGGCGATCGCCTTCAGTAAGGAGAGGGGTCCCACGCGATCAGTTGAAGGCCTTAAAGGGGAACTGATGACTTCAGCAGTCGGGAAGAAGCATTTCTACCTCCACTTCAGCCAGCCAGCTTCCTCTGGCGAATACACGGAAGCTCCATCAGAGTCCCCAACTTGCAGTCCGCCCTGCAGAGTTTGGACTTGCCAGTCCCCCAGTCACGTGAGCTGATTGCTGTGATACCTGCTGTCTGTTCCGTTTCCCTGGAGAACCCTGACCATCAAGACCTATTCCAGATGCTGAGGATAAGTAGGCAAACCAGCCAGAGGAAGTCTGTGCCCTGTGTGGCTTTTATTTTTGTGTGGGAGATGCAGGAAATGGACACAAACAGATAAGCCAATGACAAAACTCATCAGTGACAGATGTTTCGAAGAAATTAAAATGGGGTGCTATGATGGTGGGGAGGCCAGAGAGTCCTTGCCAAGGAGGGCAGAGTTGAGCTGGGAACTGAATGGCAAGAAAGAAACGTCCAGGTGAGGCTGGGGGAGAGTGTTCCAGCAGAGAGGAGAGTGGTGCAAAGGCCCTGGGGTAGGGATGTGTTGGAGGAACCCCAGGGAGACTGGAATGCTTCCAGTGCAGTGAGTGAGGGGAGAGGGCAGGAGCTTGGGGTTTGGACAACGGGAAGCTGTAGATAAGCAGTAGGAGGAGCTGATGTGATATTTACAAAAGCCACTCGGGCTGCTGAGGGAGGTGGATCTCTAGGGACAAACGTGGAGATCCCAGACCCCCTTCTCCCATCTCTTGCTGCTCTGCTGTCTGAGCCGCCAGCACCTCTCACCTGGCTACTCCCCATAAACCTCCATCTGATCTCCCTGCTTCCTGCTCATCGCTCTAGGGGGCAACTTTAACAGGGGAGCCAGGTAACTCCATCCTCTTCTCAAAACCCTCTGGTGGCTTCCACTGTTCAAAGAGAAGCCAAAGTCCTCAGCATGGCCTGTGAGGGTAGATGTGGTCTCCCCTGCCCCCACCCCCAGCCCCCCACCCCCCGTGTCCTCATTCAGCCTCACACCCTCTGCCTGCAGTGCTCTGCTCCCGGCTGCCCCCCAACGTCCCTGATTTCCTCTGGGCCTTTGGCCCACCGTCCCGTCCCTGCCCCCATCCCACCCAGCCAACTCCCACGCCGCTCTCCACTGTTTTTCCTTCACAGCTCTCACCACTGCAGCACTGCGGGCTGCTGACTTGGTTGTTGCCAATCAGGGCAGTGGATCTTCTCTCCCTGCTCCCTCCCTGGGGTGTAGCATGGCCCCAGCATGCAGCTGGTTTCAGGATACCTGGATGAGATGCGTGGACAGACGGGGCTCTACTCGGAGGTGATGGAAAAGTCCACAAACGGCAGGGGCTTGGTCCAGGCAGGAGTTGGCGCCATGGAGAGAAGTGGATGGACTCGGATAGGCTTTGGCAGCCCAGCCCACAGGGTTCGCCGACCTATGAGATATGGGAGGAGGGGCCGGGGAGACCCACCCGGCATGACTCCCAGGGTCTTTGCTTCTGTCATTGCATGCGTGGGGAGCAAACCTAGGAAGGTGGGAAGGAGCCTGTTGGGCAGATAGACCTCGAGGGGCCTCCTTTGGCCTGATCAGATGTGAAAGATGGCAATAGGAACCCGAGGGGCTGGCCGTGGAAGGAGGCGGGTGATCGTAATCCTGAGGCCCAGAGAGGCCCTCTCTGCAGAGACAGCTGAGAGGTAGTGGGCTGGATGTGTGGTTTTAGATCAAGGGGGAAGTGTGGTCAGGCCAGGAAGGCCGGTCAGGACTGGGTCCCAGGGCATGCCAACCTCAGGTCAAGTGGGCAGAGAGGGAGGAGCTTATGGGGTCAGTGCCCTTGCCCTCTAGGCATGGCTTTCCCTCTATTCTGGGGTCTGTCCCGTTAAATCCAACCACCCCCAGGATCCACCCTGCTGGGCACAGGACGGGGGGACTCTGCCGTCCACACCACATTGGCCAAGGACCCCAGAGATGCACACAGGGTGGTTACAACGTCCTCCTTTTACTCACAGTCCTGACCGCCTGCACCTCCGTGGAAGGGTATCTGGAAGCCAAGAAATGGTCCTCCTGAAGACGGTATTACCAACAAATAAAGCTGAGAGCAGAAACTTGGGACCCTTCCTTGCCCCTGACCCTCATGGATGTCTTTGCTCGAGCCAGTCCAGCCTCTCCTATCTTCAGTTTCCATCCTTGGTTCCAGCCACAGCCAAAGTGGGGAGGGCTGCCTGTGGGGAAGGCCCAGACAGCCTCCAGCCTGTTTCCTAGGGAACATGAAATCAGCTTCCCCCACTCTCCACTATCTTTCAATTTTCTTCTTGTGGACTGGTGTTGTCACTGTGATTCCATACCAGTCCTGACCTAATTCCAATTTACTTTCTGGATTTTCTTATTTCCTCTCGACTCTGACTCTGATACATGAGGCTGTTTTATCACTGGTTGATTTTAATCTTCATGCAGAGACTTTTTCGTGGTTTCCCATTTTCTGTGCTTCTTTTGAGTTCCGGCCAACGGGTGCATTCGCCTGTGAGGGTCGCCTGGATTCCATGAGCTGCTCATTGAATTATTCAAGACGCTGCCTTCAGATTCCCTTTGTGGTGGTCCATGTGGCTTCTTACTAGAGACCTGACTTACATGGCAGGCTGCTAGCCTACTGTGTGCTGAGTACCGTATGACCTTGAGGGGAGAAGCTCACATCAGTGGACCAGAAACCACCCATGGGATCTAAGAACATAAATGTGAGCAATGACAGCTGACAGGCCGATTGAATGTGGTGAGGAAAGATCCTTGGCCAGAGCAGGAGTAGCAGCAAGCTCATGAATAAGAGTTTTGAGATTGGTTCATTCATTCATGAATGAATGTTTCATTCATTGAGACAGCAAATATGTGCCAGGTATTGTTCTCAGTGCTGGGAATATAGCAAAGGAAGCACTCATCCATCCATCCATCCATCCATCCATCCCTTCCAATATCCATCCATCCACCCACCCATCCATCCATCCCTTCCAATATCCATCCATCCATCCACCCATCTATCCATCCATCCATTCATCCATCCATCCACCCATTCACCCACCCATCTATCCATCTGCCCATCTTTCCATCCATCCATCCATCCATCCATCCATCCATCCATCCCTTCCAATATCCATCCATCCATCCATCCATCCATCCATCCATCCATCCATCCATCCCTTCCAATATCCATCCATCCATCCACCCATCCATCCATCCATCCATCCACCCATCTATCCATCCATCCATCCATTCATCCATCCATCCATCCATCCACCCATCTATCCATCCATCCATTCATCCATCCATCCACCCATTCACCCACCCATCTATCCATCTGCCCATCTTTCCATCCATCCATCCATCCATCCATCCCTTCCAATATCCATCCATCCATCCACCCATCCATCCATCCATCCATCCACCCATCTATCCATCCATCCATCCATTCATCCATCCATCCACCCATTCACCCACCCATCCATCCATCTACCCATCTTTCCATCCATCCATCCATCCATCCATCCATCCATCCATCCATCCATCCATCTATCAACCCATGAGTACCTGTATGCTAGGTAATTTTTCAGGCACAATTAATATATCATTACATAAAATATTCTCTACCCTCATGGAACTTTCATCTTGGTGGGCAAGACAGATGAGGCTAGTTTAAAAGAGGACAGAGGATGGAGTTCAAAAGACACAAGGCCCCCTTCAAAATAACCAAAATAACTTTAGGTGATGTGGTGGAAAATACAACAGGGTGTTGGCACAGAGGGTGGCTGAGCAGGAGTAGTGCACTGTTCTCTCAATAACAGGGCTACCCCGAGCCTGGGCCAATAGGTCCTTCAGTCCATCACCGCACCCGGGAGCGAATGAGGTCTTCAAATGGGTGTGCAGGAAGGGACCAGCCACAACTTACCCCTTGAGTGTTAACGTGGGGCGGACACTTGAGGCTGAGCGGCACTGCCCGTGGTCAGAGCAGCTGGGGTCAAGCAGCCGGCGTTCTCAGTCCTCCAGAACACAAACTAAGTAACGCGGCTGGCCAGCCTTCAGCCGAGCTGAGGGATGGGGTGAGCACGGCTCCATTTTCCCTTTCTTGGCTGCACAAATCAATAAAGGATTAGACTCGGCTGTAGTCATTGCCACTGATTGATTTTAGAATTTCCAAGGATGTTAATTTTAGGATGGCAGCATTTGGGGACATTTCATTATCTCCCATTAGGACATTGGGAGCATCAAGTATTTTAATCCGGGGGACTGAATTATTTAGGGTCTGGCATTGACATGCCTAATGAAATATGCTTCCTCCTTCTTAAGGGGATTCCATATCTGGCTATGGAAATTATTCATTAGCAGGGAGAGAGGAGAGAGTGTGTGCTCTTATATTAGGGCCATCAAAATGTTCTATTACTGATGATCTATAAAGGGAAAAACACTCATCAGACTCTACCAGGCACACTAGAACATTTGGAATATCATTAATTTTAATGATCTGTTCAGAATTCACACAGCTATTAAAATAAAACTTCAAATTTGAGGGGAAAAAAAGGAAATACATTCTAAATTATTGCTAATGAGTAGAAAATATTTAAATCATGCTAAATTGACCTTAAAGTTTTACCTAATACTCTCATCAGGCACAGATTATTTTATTTCACTTCATATTGCCTCTAGCTTGGCCAGGCCACTTTCCTCCTTGCTGGAGTGCCAAGCGGCCTCGTGGCAGGCCTGCATTGCCATGCCGCAGGCATCCCCGTCTCGGCTTCCTGGGGCTGCCATAATAAAGCACCACCCGTGGGGTACAGCAGAAACGTATTGTCTCACAGTTCTGGAGACGGGAAGTGTGCAATCGAGGTGGCGGCAGGGCAGCATCCCTTCAGCCCGCAGGGGAGCCCTTCCTTGCCTCCTCCAGCTTCTGGTGGTGGCCGGCCTCCTTGATGTCCCTGGCTTGTGGCTGCATCCTGCATCCTCCCACCTCTGCCTCCGTGGTCACACGGCCGCCCCCCTCTGTCTGTCTGTGTCCAAATCCCCTCTTCTTATAAGGACACCTGTCAAACCGGAGTTATGGCCCACCCAGCTCCAGAACAACCTCATTTTAACTTAATTAATGCCAAATAAAGCCACATTCACAGGAGCTGGGGGGTAGGATGGCAACGTGTCTTTTTGATACACACCTATAAGAGTAAGCAAAGCCTTGGAACTAGCAGGTACGTGTGTGCTCAGCTTTTACAGCACTGAAAGGCCAACTCATTGAATGGGCTGTTTCTGATCAGAGCAGAGGGGCTGACGAAGGCCCTCTTCAGCCGTGGGTTTTGCACGCCACTTAAAGACAGCCTTGGGATGCCATCAGCTCAGTGGCAGAGGGCACGCTGCTGCCTCTGGGTCAGGTTGGGGGAACGGATGGAGGGGTAGGGGTGGGGGGTGCTGATGTTTTGCTAATGCTGTCACGTAAACTCCCTAGAACGTGACCCAGTGGGGCGAGTCCCTCTTCCAGGATGGAGGGCTTGTACATTGGGAAGCCTCTTCCCCTCTGTCTGATGTCTGAGCAAGCCCAGCCTTCCCCTGCTGGTCTGTAGAGCAGAAGCGGGAGGAGTGGGGCATCAAAGTTTGACAGACACCTGTCCCCGACCAGCTCTGGGACCCGGGCAGGTGGCTCTGCCTCCCTGAGCCTTGGCTGCTACTCCCCATCCTGGGGACTGAGCTTAAATGCTAGCTCCTTAGAGAGGGCTTCTAGAAGCACCCGCCTGCATGGGGAGGCTGTCCATCCAGGTTTCTTCTCTTACCACCCTTGGGTTCCTTCTTGACATTTACGAGTATCTGAAATCATGGTTTATTATTCATCCTTCCATCTCCCCCCCTCGAATGCAAGCTCCAACGAGTACAAGAGCTCTGGGTCTCTTCCAAGGGACCGGTGCCACCCTGGGTCTCTCAGCATTCAGCAGTCACTTGAACAAATGCAGGTGCATGAGTGGATATGACCCCAGCCTCCCGTGCTCAAGCGTAGAGAAATGCTGATCAAACAGGTAACATGGGCAGAGGCTCCTGTTCCTGTGTGAGAATGTGGACGACATCGCTGTCAGGTGGAGGCTAATGTTCAAGCTTCCCTGGAAATTTGAACCAAAAGCGCTTCCAGTTGGTTTTATACCACAATGTAATAACAACAACAGGAGTAGCAGAAGTGATAGCCTATATTTATACAGCACCGTGTTTGTCCCTGACTCTTCTCTCATCACCATGGCAACCTAGGAGGATGATCCCAAGAATTCCCACTTTATGAAAAGCGTAACGAGGGTGCAGAGAAGTTAAGTCAATGGAGTATGTCAACAGAGTAATAAGTACTAAATCTCTGGTCTCTTAACCGTTAACCTGGTCCCCTTCCCACCCTGAGCCAACAGATTCTGCTCATACTTTGGATTATCTGTACACCCCAAACAGGCTACCGATTATTTATTTATTTATTTAGAAGTACCAGGGGCTGGGGATTGAACCTGGGACTTTGTATGTGGGAAGCCAGCACTCAAACGCTGAGCCACATCAGTTCCCCTGAGTTGGTAATTTCATTTGTTTGCTTGTTGTTTGTTTTTGTTGTTGTTTCGTTTTGTTTTTAGGAGGCATTGGGAATCGAACCTGGGACTTCCCATGTGGGAAGCAGGTGCCCAACCACTGGAGCCACATCTGCTTCCCTGATAATTTCTTAAATCCATTGTTTTTGTTTGCGGCTGGCTCTGTGTGGGAACTTCTCAGTGTTTGTGTCTATCTGGGTCCATGCATGCTCATGCACACTCACGTGTGCACACATGCAAGACACACACGGTGCAGTTTCTTTACATGGGGATCCCGTGCGTGTGTTCCAAGACCCTCAGTGGGGGCACAGAAGCCACCAGGAGCACAGCACCAGGAGGGCGGTGGGGTCTGGGTGACGGGGCCCTGTGTGTGGGAGGGAGGCAGGCTCTACACACTGCTGATACTGGCCCTGGGCTCTACGTCCCTCATGGTCTTTTCCCCAGTTTGAGAAGGGATGTGGGAGGGGCCTGGGGGCCCCAGGACTATGCAACAGCTGAAAACTGATCAGTGCAAGATATTGCAAGGTGGGCCAAGGGAGCACGAACCTGTCACCACGAGAACAAGCTGAGCTAACCCACTAGAAAGTGCGAGACCCCTGGGAGAAGATCCCTTCCAGGTGGGGACTTTTTTGATCAGGCAGCCTCCCGCAGATCCCTCAGCTGATCACAAATGCACGCGAGAGGTCATCTGAGATCAACCAAGCTCTGTCCAGATTGGCAGAACTGCCCAGCTGACCTATAGACTTGTGAGCTAAATAAATGCTTGTTGTCTGAAGACAATGAGTGTGGGGATGGTTTGTCACACAGCAAGTCTGACTGATACATGTCACTGGCTGAATGAATTCTATTGGCTTAAAGTTCAATCCTGGCATCAGTGGGGAACATAAAGCTCCTGGTCTCAGGTGGATTAAAATTCACTACTAGACAAAAATGTGTATACAATTAAGTCTATTACCAGGCAAAACTCTGTAAGCACAGTATTTGATGTACAAGTCCCGGGAGAAGTAGGGAGAGAAAGTCAAAATCCAAGTTGGAGAGTTGGGAAGACTTTTGAGGAAATGGTCGAGAAAGGGTAGGATTCTCACACGTGCAGCTGGGTTTGTGTGTGTGTGCATGTGTGGGCAAGCATTCCTGCAGGAGGAAAAAGCAGAAGCCAAGAGGGAAGCAGTAGTGCCACAGGCAGGAACCCGACCACTTTCTCCCAGCAAAGAGACCTCCTCAGGTAGGTCAAGGACATGCAAACAAACCCTTTCCAAGTCCCCTTCTGCAATCCCTTGAATGAAAATTGAAATATTCTTTTGAGAGCTCTTGGCCATTATTTAAGGTAGTTGTGACAAGACGAAGCAGCCCACTAGGTTTAAAATGATGCTGTGAAGAGTGGTTAATTAAAACTGGGTGCATATCACATGTGATAATTGATATGAAGAGCTATTTGTACTCAGAAAATCAGTAATTTTCAATTAGCGTGAAATAAGAAATGGCCCGATGTCAATTAATGTTATCTAATTATGCTGGTGGCGAATGTGTTGGACAGAGTTGAGGGCACGTGGGGGGCCATCTCCTGCTCGGTGAGGAAGGCAGGGCAGAGGTCAAAGCAGGCTTCCGTGGGGGCCTCCTGCACCCCCGCTAGGTGATGAGAGCACATTGTAATTATGCATTTAGGACCCTGACGATCAGCCCCATTTAGTTTACTGCTGATCTCTTCCATTTCAAAGTTGCCTCGTTCTTTGTAAGGAAGTTTCTGTTAACTGAGGATGTATTAGTCAGCCAAAGGGGTGCTGATGCAAAACACTAGCACTCTGCTGGCTTTTACAAAGGTTCTTTATTTGGGGTAGAAGCTTATGGTTACCAGGCCATAAAGCACAAGTTACTTCCCCCACCAAAGTCTGTTGCCACGTGTTGGAGCAAGATGGCTGCCGACGTCTGCAAGGGCTCAGGCTCCCTCTTCCTCTCAGGCTCCATGGTCCCAGCTTCTTCCTATCTCAACTGTAGGCTGGGATAAGTCTCGTCTCTCCCAGAGCTCGTTTCTCTCCGGGCTCGGCTGCTCTGCTCTCTCCACAAGACCAACTGTAAACTGCCAGGCGAACGGCTCGTCTCTCTTCCCGGCACCTTTGCCCTGTCTAAGGGAGCCTTCTCTCCTTCCTCGCCTATCTGCTTCTCTGTGTGTTTACTTCCTGGGGCTCCAGGATCAAAACTCTAACTTTCTCTTCTGCCATGTCGTTTTCTCTTTCCTACTGATGTGGCCCAGTCGAAGCCTTAATCATTATTTAATCAAGTAAAAGTGAAACTTCTGGATTGAATATAATCTTATATGCCCAGAGAGACAGACCAGTTTACAAACATAGTCCAATATCCATTTTTGGAATTCACAAACATTATCAAACTGCTTCAGAGGACTACTGAGCAAAGCTACAGGACAGCAGCTGGGAAAATGAAGGGCAGGGAGAAGGATGTTGCAGGTGTTTTCTGGAAGCAGTCACAAGGGATGCACAATTCTCAGGGCACAGCCAGGGTCAGGTTCGTTGGGTGGTGCAAGGAGGCTAGAGGGAGGATCAATTTATCCATTGTCTTAGTTTGCCAAAGGACTGCCCATGCAAAGTACTAGAAATCAGTTGGCGTTTATGATGGGGATTTTATTTAGGGTAAAAGCTTACAGTTCTGAGGCTGTGAGACATCCAAACACAGTATCAGCAAAGATGCTTTCTCACCAAAGTCAGTCCTGGTGATCCTGGGACCCTGTCACGAGGCAAAGCAAGACGGCAGCTGATCTCTGCCTGGTCTCTGCCTTCCCCTCCAGCATCCACCGTCTCCCGGAGCTCAGCTGTGGTAAGAGGCACAGAGCTTGTCTCCTTCCAGGCCTCCTCTGACGGTCTCTTCCTGAGTTCGGCTGTGAGCTGTCAGGCACAGGGCTCCTCTCTCCCTGGCCCTCAGCTCTTCGAGCATCTCGGGGGCTTCTCTCCTTGCAGCTCAGCTGTGGGTGAAGCTGGGCTCTTTTCTCTCACATGCAGGATCAGCATGGCGGCGCCCATCAGCTGTGTTTGTCTGTGTCTCCGTTTACCTCAGACCCAGCAAGAGGGTGGAGACCCAGGCTGGCTCGTGCCTCCTGACGTGGTCCAGTCAAAGCCTCTCACACCCACAGAAAGAGATCAGTTTAAAAACATAATCTTTTTCTTTTTTGGGATTCATAAAATGACTTCACACTTCCACATACACTTATCCTTTCCTTCAGAGAAAGTTTACTGCTCCAAGGAGCTGTGACTACAGAGGTGAATAAAACTCATCCAGACAGAAAGGCAGGGCCTGCACTTGGGACACTCCCGTCCCTCTGCTCCCCCACACCTTCATCTTCAGGATGCCCATGGGGGGTCTTTTCTCCTCGCCCCCTCCTTCCCTCCCCGCTTCCTTTCTCCTCCTTTCCTCCCTCCCTCCCTCCCTCCCTTTTTTCTCTTTTATTCCTTCCTTCCTTTCTTTGAGTGCCCTGGGATTGGACACCAATGACCAAGGTGAACCTAAACTGTGCCGTTAAAAACTCCAGCATGTCCTGGGGACCAGCCTGGTGACATCAGTCTGGAAAGCTCAATGCACCCTCTCCCTCAGGTCGAAAAACAAAATACGAAATACAAGGGGAGCCAGACCAGGCATTCCTGCTCCAGGAAGCTGCTTCTGTGGCAGGCTCGGTGCTCTCTCCCATGGCAGGGAGACTGTCGACCTCGGCTTGGGGCCGGGATGAGGAAGTGGACGCTTCTGGATGCAGCTAGGAAGTTCGGGCCTCAGTTTGTCTTCTGAATTGGGCAGGCTGAGGCCTCTGGCCCAGCTCCCTGCCTGGGACCGTCCTTCTCCAGGGTCCACGCCCACCGGCCCCCTCGTCTCTGACCTCTTCCTTCCCTGCTATTTGTACAGGACCGTTGGTCTACAACCCTCCCTTTTGCTAAGGTTTTGTGAGCGCCTCACATAGCCCCCTGAGTCCTGGAAGAAACAAATGCAGAGTGAACATCCTCTCAGTAACAGACTTTTTGATTGAGTCCAGAGTTTTCCTGCTGGGCTTCTCCTCTGGGTGCAGTGAGCGAGCCGGGGTTCACCAAGCTCCCACTGTCGGAGAACTGGGCGTTGCTCTGGCCACCTCGCCCCGCCCTCCTGGTACCTCCTAACAGGAGAGCCCGGCGGCCTGCCCGGAGCACGTGGCCTGCAAGGAGAAACACCGATTTGCACCTGGGTCCCAGGGCCTGGAGCCCAGGCTCTGGGGCAGGGGGTGGCCCGACCTCCAGTGAGGGAACCAGACTCCCAGCTGGCCACTGCCTCTTCCTCCTGCTTCCAGCGATGGCCAGGGGGCCCTCTCTCTTCACCCCAGCTGACCCAGCGTGGCGCAAAGGGCAGCTCCTCAGTAAGTGGAAATGCCTGTGCACTGATTGACTGGTTGAAAGAATCAGTGGGGTCCCAGGTGGCCCTCAGCCTAGAAGTACCATGGGCTGAGGACCACCATGCGGTCGGCGAGCTGGTGGCCACTGAAGAAGGCGGGACAAGCACTGCCATGGAGAAGGAACATTCAGAAACTTGTAAAGCCCCTTGGCAGGGTTATTTTATTCCTTTTGAATCCAATCATCAGCATAAAAATGGAGCTTATCTTTGTGTGTCTGTTTGGCTTTCATTCGCCTAGTACAGGCAAAATTTGGAAATACTGTGAGTTTGGTCCCAGGCCACTGCAATAAAACGAGTATCACAATAAAGCGAATTATGCGAACTCTTTGGTTTCCCAGTGCCTATAAAAGTTATGTTTTCCCTACTCTATTAAGTGTGCAACAGCATCTAAAAAAGCAATGCACATACCTTAATTAAAACGTGACACAGAGACACGAAGCAAGCACCTGCTGCTGGAAAAACGGCTCCAGTAGACTCGCTCGATGCAGACTTGCCTCAAACCTTCAATTTGTAAAAAAATGCAATATCTGCAAAGCGCAATAAAACGAAGTGCAATAAAATGAGAATCGCCTGTGATTTGCTTTGAAAATGTTGCCCAGGTTTGTGATGGGCGGCCCTGCCCCCGTTACCTTGAGGGGCCTGGCCCTGAGGACCCTCATGCGTGTTAAGCCTGCTGGCCACCCGCGGCCTTTCCCAGCCTCTCAGAGAAGGTTCGGATGCGTCCCCCGCCGGCGCCCCTAAGTGGAGGGCAGTGGCGGTGCGGAGAACAGGGAGCCCAGCGCAGCATCTTTGGAAAGGCGGGCGCACGTCTGGGTGACTCCTCGGGGCGGGAGCGTGGGGAGGTGGGAGAGCAGGTAATGCGGGCAGTGGAAACGGGCCAGAGCCCACACTCTGCAACACCTGCTACCTGCCCAGGTGCACCGACGCCTCTTATCCTCACGCGGGCCTTGGGTGTGGTGGTGGTTTGGCGCTGTCTGTACCTGCGGAAGGCGTGCTCTCGCACCTCGGCCCCTCCTGTGGCTGTGAGCCCGCCTCAGCCAGGATGGGGCTTAATCCTCTCAAGCAGAGTGAAGATCAGACAGGCAGGAAGCCAGAGGCTGGACAGTGGTGGAACCCAGAAGAGAAGGGAGAGACCAGGAGACCCCGCCCGTGCCTTGCCACGTGACGGGGGAGCCCGGGACGGCCGGCAGCTGGTCCCAGAATGCCACAGTCTTCAGGAAAAAAGCATTGCCTTGACAAGGCCTGGATTTCAAATTTCTTCTTCCCAGTCTCAAACCATGAGTGAGTAAATTCCCACTGTTCAAGTGGACTGGTTTCGTGCTACCTGCTTGAGCAGCCCAGGAACCTAAAAGAGAGGTGGATGGCAGGTTGTGCGTCTCCAGGAAGGACCAGGGGGCAAGCCCAGGACACCGTGAACTCTGGGTGTACACGCGCACGTGTGTGCGCAAGTGTGGGCGCCGTGCATGCATGTTCACATACAGGCGTGTGCATGTGTACGCACGCGTGACCGTGTGGGTGTGTGGCCTGTGTATGAGCACGTGTGTGTGCATGTGCACGTACGTGCATGCGGACTCGCGTGTGTGCATGTGGGTGTGTCATGCGTGTGCCCTCGTGTACGCACAAGCATGTGCACGTGTGTGCACACCATGGGTTTATGATAACGAGATGACTCAGGGTGGGGGAAAGGCCGCCAGAAAGACCACCCATGTGGTTAGGGGGTGGGGCTTTGAACCACGTCTTCACCCCGTGCGCTGGGGAGGTGAGGGGGCTGGAGACAGCTCAACCACACGGCAGCAATTCCAGCAATCCCACCTCCCTACGGAGACCCCAGTAAAGACTCTGGACTCTGAAGCTGGAGGGAGCTTCGCTGGCTGGTTGCACCATCCAAGTGTGGATGGGAGATGCGTCCTGACCCCACGGGGAGAGGTAGGGGAGCTTCGTGTCTGGGGACCCTCCCGGGCTTCCCCTCTGCATCTCTTCCTTTTTGTATCCTTTTCACCATAATAAAACTCAGTGTAAGTATAATGCTTTCCTGAGTCACTGTAATGAATTTTCTAACCTAGGGCGTGGTGGGAACCCCTGGCCTTGTGGGCAGTTGGTCAGAAGAGAGGGTGACCCCAGCAGCCCTTGACCTTGCTCCTCTGAAGTGAGGGCTTCCTGTGGGGGCTGACCGTGGCCTGTGGAGGCTGGCCTGGCCCCGGCAGGTGCCGCCTGAGGGGGTCCGTGCTGGGCTTGTACCAGGGGACCCCAAAGACCAGAGGAGCCGTTCTGGCCCCTGCGGGGAGTGGGGTGTCCCTTCCAGGACACACGGAGGTCCTTAGCGGCTTCTCGGGGCTTGTTCCCCGCGAGAAGGAAGGAGAAACGCTGGAGGTGGCAGGCGTCTGAGGTCTGTGCCCCTGCCCAGTGGCCAGCTCCTAAATAACGTGCTTCCTCCCAGAGAGGCAGAGACGTCGCTGCGGCCAGATTCAATCGACGCGGCCCCAGAGCCGGTGATGGATGCGGTGAGGCTCAGGGAGGGCGCTTTGGGACCCGCCCCACCCTGTCCCTCCAGGGCCTTGTCTCTGTAAACAAGAGACCTTCTCCCCTGCCCTACATCTCAGCCTGCAAGGGGCTTTCTGTCTGTCTGCCTTGGAAGAGGAGAGCCTGAGACCGCGCAGGGAGGCCCATGCCCGCCAGCCCCAACCCACCTGCCAGGGGGCACTGGAGTCTTTCCTCCCAGCCGCGTGCAGGTGCCCGAGCCCAGCACAACCACCCACAGCCAGAGGAGGCGAATGGGAAGTTCTTCCGTTAGTCACAGAATGGGCCCTGCCAGGAGGCAGCTGCAGTCTCGGGTGAACTGAGTCAACGCCATAAGGCCACAGCCTGGTTCCTGGCGATTCTGGATGTGGGCGGATGAGAGGCACAGGGGCTGGGCGGGAAGATGCTTCTCCCAGGGCGCGTCTGGGCAGGAGGACGGGAGGACCCCGAGCTTGCTGGGGCAGTGCCATCTTCAGACACTCCACCCCTTGTCCACACGCCCCGGGGCACTAGCACACGCAGAGATTCACAATGGGGGAGCTGGGACCCGTTTTCTGGAATGACTGAAATTTTGGGGAAGCAGCATCAAAACATTTTGTTGAGTCACGTTTTTTGGAAAGGATAGCCCTGGCTTGGCGAAGGTTTTGGATTCTGAAATCAGGTTCTGTATCGATTTCAGACCATCGCCTTTTCCCAGGTGCTTTGCGATGTCCAGCCGGCCCCTCCCTCGGGGACAACGGAGCTCTGAGGGAAACGTGTTCAGCAGTAGCCCTGGAACTTCCTTAGCATCACTGAGGACGAAGGGCCTGGGTGGGGCCGAGGGTCCCAGTGCTCCCTGGGACAAGGAGAGGAGCACAGAATGCCGCCAGGACCTGGGGTGCAGGGCACGGGTCTAACCCTAACACCACCCTGGGGGGGGGCGCTGCAAGAGCTGCAGGGGCCCGAGCCCCGGGTGGAAGACCCGAGGCCCTCGGCGTGGGTGTCTGGGACAGAGCGGTCTGAGCAGGCGGCCGTCGGGGGGTTGCAGCTCTGGACTGTGTGCCCAAGGCAGCCCTACCCCCGCAGGTGGGCACACCTGCCGCACCTCCCTGGACTGGCCTTTAGAGCACCCAGGTTGGCTGCAGAGAGACCCTGGGCTCCTCCTCCCGTTGGAGCCACCGAATCTCAAAGGCATCCTGACCAAGCACCCCAGGGAGCCGAGCACCCAGCCCCAGCTGAGCCGCTCTCTTCCCCCGCCGTGTCCACAGCTCCCAGGCATCCGCCCGTCACGCTCGTGTCGTGACCCTGAGCCGTCCCGGGAACAAGCTGGATGTGGTGCGTGGCTCCAGCTTGGCAGACAGATCCAGGCAGATTGCCTGAAATCAGGGCGTCTCACAACCAGGGGCTTTTTATTTTTATTTTTTGGGAAAATCCTGACATTTCCTAAAATAGTGGTCTTTATTCAATTGGCAGTAAGTTCAGGAGCTTGTTAGACACGATTATGCTCAGGGGGTGGCAGTTAGGGACAGAGTTATTTGTGAACACATGGGTGCTTGGGGGTGGTCGGGGGTGGGCAGCGCTTTCCACCAGCATTTCAGCTCCTGGCTGCCCCGGGTAGGGCGGGGGCAGTGTGGGCGCACGGTCATGCTTGGTTGTGCCAACACATCCGCTTCCTGCCAGCCTGGGGCCTCACGTCTGTCCACGACGCCCCTCCCCAGCCTCTGGTTTACTTTAATTTCCTTCTCTTTGAAAAGAAATGTTCTTCGTTCATCTGGCCACCTTTCTGGCCATAAGATCTGAGTCACAGATGAAAGCCACGCTGTGAAAAGAGGGGTGAAGAAAACAAACATTTCCTGTCTTTGAGGCAAAGCATGGGAGAAGGTAAAAATATCTGAAATAACATATAATGAAGAAATGGTTCTAGCTCTGCGTCTGAAAGGACTCAGCCTTGGAAGTAACTGGAAAGCTCTTAGGAGGGGCTTCGGGATGTGGCTACTGAGGCAGGGCCGTGGCTGCCTGAAAATGGTGCACAAGCTGCTTTGTTAGTTGCCTTGGCAGGGTCTGCAGCGGGATTGAAGTTAATATCGAGCCGTGTCACCCTGGCTCACACGCAGACAGCCCAGTGGGTGGAGGCCCAGGGGCGGGCACAGTGTCTGCCCCATTTCCCTGAAGCATTTCCCTGGGGAACCTGTAGCTCGGCCCCGAGACCCGCATCCCTGCTGCAACAGTGGAACGGGATGCATTTTGGGGACGATGCATTAAGCAGGCACCTCTCTTTAAGGAGCCATCTTATTAGCTAAACGGGCAGTTCTTTGGCTTGATGCCTCACCTCCTGACGCTCCATTAAATCTTCCAAAGCGTCAGCCCCGTGGGAAAGGGGGAGGTCCATCTAGTGATCTATCAGCTTTAGAAACGGGCCCCGGCGGGCATTTTACAGGAAAGAAATGAAGGATTCACCCACCAGTTAGGAAGCTACCAGGAACGTCAGAGCCTTCTGGTCCAGTGTCCCAAAGAACAGGAAGCTCTGCAGTGGTCCAGCACTCTGTTTAGGGAGGACCGTTTAACCAGGTTGGAGGAACTGGCTTGGGGCACCCTCCTGTCCTCTGGAGGCTTTCCCTCCCGGTTTCCCACCCTGCACCACCCAAAGGTGCCAGTGGCTGCACTGCATAGCACGTGCCCGGGCCCTCCCCCCGGGACTCATCGGGGGTGTTACGGGAAGGACTGGACGGTCAGACACGTCTCGGTGTCTCTGGACTCAGCAAAATGAAGCAGGTTTCCTCACTGCGGGACTTGTCAGGACCTTCAAAAATCCAACGAGCTTTGTGAACCCCCAATGGCAGAACAGTGTAGACGCATCTGGCAAAGTCATCTCAAGTGCAAAGCAGAATTCTTGATTTTCCCCTACATGCATTCGCCAGCTTGTTCTTCACCACTGGAGGGCACCCAGCTGTTGAGTCCCAAACTCTCAGAGCCCATCTGCATGTCTCCTTCTCCCTCCTTCCCCAGCGTTCAGCCTTCCAGCAGGGCCTTAGGCTCAAGTCCCCGTTCCACCCCCAAGCTACCTCTTTCTCCATTGCCTCCTCACCTTTTCCAGCCCCATCACCTCCTGCCTGTCTGTTTCTCTGTTCAATCTCCTTCATCTCTTGTAGCTGCTGGAGGGACCTGGTCCTGGACCAAATTCTCTCCACTTCCCCGCGCCCCTCTCCCACACACAATACCCCAGCCACATGAGCCGTCCTTCTTTTTTATGTTTCATCTTTTAAAACATCTTTAAAAAGTCTAATAAAGGAAGCAGATGTGGCTGAAACGACTAAACTCCTGCCTACCACATGGGAGGTCCTGGGTTTGGTTCCCTGTGTCTCCAAAAGAAGACGAGCAAGACAGCGAGCTGATGCAACGGGCTGGCATGGCGAGCTGACACGACAAGATGACACAATAAGAGATACAAAGAGGAAATCATAATGAGAGACCCAACAAAGCAGGGAGTGGAGATGGCTCAAGCATTTAGGTGCCTCCCTCCCACATGTGAGGTCTTGAGTTCTGTTTCTGGTGCCTTCTAAAAAAAAGAAGACCAGCACACAACAAACAGACACAGCAAATGCAAACAACGAGGGGGTAGGGAGAAGTAAATAAATAAAATGAACCTTACTTAAAAAGTCTAATAATTCTTTAAGTCTTATAATAAAATTAGCAAGCTCTTGGTTCACCCTCTTCACCCGTATCCCAGGGCACCCTGTTCAGCTCTCTGTGGTGTTGCTTGTTTTCTTACCTTGACTTTTTAAAATGAAGCCTTGCCCTGCCTTTTCTTTTTCATTGCAGTTGCTTCTCCATGGATTCCCCGCTCTGAGGATGAGGGTTTAACCCTGCCAAACACAAGACACAGGAAGTGCACACACAGTTCCCTTCCGCCATTCTCCCAGCAGCCACCATTTGAGCTTAGCATTGACATCCTTACGCAATTATTATTCACAGCTGAGCCCCAAATTAGTTCTATGATTACATTTCCTTCCCTGATCAACTTCGTACTTTCTCTGGAATGAATAACTACCATATTTTCATTTGCTCGGTTTTTACCTCTCACTAATGCCTCCCTGGACTGTCAATCAGTTATAAAATTACTCCCAATTGGCTCAAAGATCTCAAGTTGTCTAAATTCCATTTTTTATTTTCTGGGAAACAAGACTCCTGGAATTCTTCTTCCTCCTTCTCCACAGTGGACGATTGCTCCCTAGTCCAGCTGCACAGACAGTGTCCTGGGGCTTCCCGCATCGCCCTCACCTCTCTCCTGGGCAGTGTCCCCTCCTTCCTGGAATCCATGTCCCCAGCTTTGATGGAGCGTATCCTCCAAAAGCTTCATGAGGAAGGGGATGCAAAAGCTAATATTTTTTGACATCTGGCAAATCTGAAATGTCCATATTACACCCTCATACCTGATTATAGTTCAGTTGGGAAGAGAAGTCTCGGCTGGACATTCACCTTCTGAATTTTGAAGGAGCTCTTCCAGCATCTTCTAGGTTACAACTGAGAAATGCAATGACATTTTGATTCCTGTTGCTGTTTGGGTGAGCAGTGTTTTCCCTCTGGAAGCTTTTAGAGTTGTCTCTATCCTCTATGTTCTGAAATTCTATCACGGTGTGCCCAGGTGGGGTTTTTCACTCATTTTACTGGATACTCAACAGTGCAGAAACTCAAGTCCTTCCTATCTGGAAAATTTTCTCCCTCTATTTTTGTGTTCCCTTTCTAGAACGTCTATCAATAAGTCATTATACTCCAATTTTCTTCTGTCATCTTCTAGCTCCTTGTCTTTCTATTTTACTTTCTAGGAATTTTCCTCAACTTTATTTTCCTACCCTTTTATTCAAATTTTAATTTCTACCAGCATATCTTTAATTTCTAAAAGCTATTTCTTGTTCTCTGAATGTTCCTTTTTTTCCCCAAAAGAACATTCTGTTCTGCTGTCAAGATGACAATATATTCTCTTATATCTCTGGTGTCATTAATTTTATATATGTGAAGCTTTCTCCTGCTTCTTGCATTATTTCTGTCTCCTTTGAGTTCCTTTCTTTGGTTTGTTTTGTTTTCCAACTTGTGTCACAGCTTTTCCTAAAAATGTTTGTGTGGTTTGATTTAAAAGTGAGTCGTGAAACAAAAATAAGAATATAAAATAAAAATAGCCCACACCTCCCTGGAAGCTCTGTGTGTGTGTGGGGGGTGCGGGTTCCAGGTGGGGTCTCCAGAGGTGGAGAAGGCAGGGCACACCTGTGGGCTTTCCCGGGACAGGCCCGATGCCAGGGGCTGCGGGGCTGACGTCCAGCTTTCGGGGAGCAGACGGCGATGGTGCAGCCCCCCCCCATTCAGCAGCCCGTTTTCTACCGCTTTCAGGTCATGGCCTCCTCCCTGTTCTCACCAGAGCCAGCCTCTCCAGACAGTGACGCTTCCGTCTTCAGCTGGGGTGGGAGGAGGGAAACCCCTTGACTTGGTCTTGGGGGGCATCTTGAGGTAGAACTGTTCCTCTGTAAGCCTCTCCTCCTATTTTCAGCTCTGCCTAGCACCCCTATCTCCAGAATCACCTCCAAAGCCTGAGCCTGGAGCTTTCTGGGGGCATCTGACTCCAATGGGCTCCCCCTTGCCCAGCAGACTTGGAGCCGGGCTTTCGCAGCCTGCTACGTCCGTTACTGCACTTCTGCCTCCTGAATGTGGTCCACTCACTCCTCCTGTCTTAGCCTCACTGAATTTCTTGGTCCTTATGTGCTCATGCTTAGTTTATTCCTTTCTTGTTATTTCAGTGGGTTTAGAGGAGGGGACAGAGATAGATATGCACGTTCAATCCCTCACGTTTAGCTGGAAGCCACCACACTGGCTTTCTGTCATTTTTGCACAAGTTCTGTCCATTCCAGGATCTCGTCACAGGTGGTCTCTCTCCTGCAGTGCTTGTAGTCTCACTCTGCATATCTGGCTTTCTTCCATCCTTCAGTTCAATTGTGACATCGTTTAAGAGGACTAGAGACCTCACCTTTTAATCTGTGCAGAATTGGTGAAAAGGTTGTTTGTAAATCTTTGGAAATGAATAGAAATGGCGAAAGCATATCATGATGTTTGTCACTAGCAGAGCTATTATATGGGGATGACATTGGTTGAAAGGGAAAATCTAAGGTCATGTATATTATTAGAAGGAAAGCGAAAAATGTTGCTTGGGACTGTGTAACATGGTGAAACCTCTTGTGAAATACGAATATGGGTGAGATTGCCTACGTAAGACTGTAGAGGTACAAATAAACTAGAGAGAAGGAAACAGAAGAGCAGCTGTGTACAGCCGGGGAAGCATAAAGAGATGGAGAGGTGATGAGGTTTGTTTCTTTATTTGCTTGGATTGTTTTTGTTTTTCAGTATCATTATTACTTGAATAATGAAAATGGTCTAAATATGGTTAAGGTGATGAATGTACAACTATGGGATTATACTGAGTACTGTTGATAGTACACTTTGGATGGATTTATGCTTTATTAATATGTATCAATAAAATTGATTTGTAAAAAAAAATAAAATAGATTTGTGGAATAATTCTTAAGAAAGAAAGAAAGAAAGAAGAAAGAAAGAAAGAAGAAAGAAAGGAAGGAAGGAAGGAAGGAAGGAAGGAAGGAAGGAAGGAAGGAAGGAAGGAAGGAAGGAAGGAAGGAAGAAAGAAAGAAAGAAAGAAAGAAAGAAAGAAAGAAAGAAAGAAAGAAAGAAAGAAAGAAAGAAAGAAAGAAAGAAAGAAAGAAAAAACCAAAAAGGTGGTTCTGGAGAATTTCACTTATGAGAAGACAGTGTGAGTTCCCCATGGACCTGTGCCCTAGTGAAAACAAGCATAACTGGTGAAATGTTTTTTAAAATTCAGTCTCTGGAAATTGTCCTAAGGGCATACAGCAAATGAAGAAACATTTATTCAAGAAAACCTACTAAAACTGCCTAAGACCGTGAGAATCTGTGGCACTTGAGCCACTGGCCTCTCTCTCGCATCCCCCCACCCAGCTCCGCTCGACAGAGACTCCACTCTGGGTGGTGTGGCCAAGAAGATGGGCTTCCTTTCCCTTCAGCTCCCACTTGAGGAATGTGGCATCTCACTGGGAGGGGCAGGCTGGTGAAGACTCCTGGGGAGTGTGACTGAGAGGTGGGAGGCTGCCTTTTTCCACCTAGATCTCATGAACAGGGGGAGGCTCTCTCCCACCTGTGGGAGCCTGGGAGTACTGGGCTCTACTCCCTCTTCCCCAGCTCACTCATGGGCCAAGGTTCCACCCCAGGAAAAGCAGGCTGAGAAGAGCTTCCACCCTCTACAGCATCTGGAGCAGCGGCTCCGAGATTTCGAGATTTCGCCAGGAGAGGCAGCTGATATGAACCGAGAGCTCCAAAGCTCTCTCTTTGAAATGGATAGTGGGGAGTGCCGTGCCTAAGGGGTCTCTAGGAAGCGGGGACATTTTGGTGGTAAGCAAACAAGAGAAGACTGTCAGCTTCTCTTACTAAGAGCAACAAGCTAAACTGTAGGCTGGTTAGTCCACCAAGGAGAACCTGGAAAAGAGACACTGAGAACAGCCTTCCTGGGTGGGAAGAGCCCCAAACACTGGCAAGTGATCTAGGCAGCAATTGAATATACATGCAAAAACAAGGAGCACCAGTAAATGTAATTATGCAATTACAAAAGACACTATAAATGCATATTTCTGCTTCTTTCTTCTCTTAACTGATCAAAAGAGCAATTGTATGAAACATTACACATTTAATTGTATTGGGGGTGTATAGCAAATAAAAATGTAATATATTTGATAATAACAGCACAAAGGAGGTGGGTGGGAGAAAAGCTGCATTGTAAGGAAACGACACCAGATGGTAACTCACAGGGACAAATGAGGAGAACCAGAGAGGCTAAATAGGAAGGTTAATATAAAACTCTTCAGCTATACACTTATGCTCCTTTTATTTTCTCAGCTTCTTTAGTAGACATAAAATTATATGACATAATGATCATAACAATATATTGCTGGGTTTGTAACATATATAGATGTAATATGCATAACAATATTAGCATAAAAAGGGAAGAGAGGGAGGAGAGCTGTATAGGCTCTGTAATTATTGAAATTAAGTTAGTATAAATCTGAAGCTGATTTTAGAGCAACTGCTAAGAAAACAGCTCAAACTATAGTGGAAAAATCATTAAATAAATTAAAATGTTACATTAGAAAATATTTACTTAATGCAGAAGAAAGTAATAAAGGAGGACTAGAGGAATAAAAAATGAGACATACAGAAAACAGAAAGGAAAATGGCAGACATCAATCTAACTGTGACAATCTAACATTAAATGGTAATGGATTAAACAAGCCAATAAGAAGGCAGAGACTTTAAGATGGGATTTTAAAAGAAGATCCAAAAGATCCAATGATATGTTGTCAATGGGAGATATACTTTAGATTCAAAGAGGCAAATAGGTTGAAAACGTCAACCATAAGATAGTTGGAATGACTAATATAAGATAAAATAGACTTTAAAACAACAAATGTTACTAAAGATAAAGAGGAAAATTTTATATTGATGAAAAGGTAAATATGCCAGAAAGATATAATAAATATAAACATATATTCATCTAAAAACAGAGCCCCGAAATATATGAAGCAAAATTGACAGAATTAAAGGGAGAAGCAGACTCTTCAACAGTGATAGTTGGAGACTTCAAAACCCCACTTTCAATAATGGTCTAAAAGCAACAAAGAAGGGGAAACCTTGAGTAACTCTAAGGACCACGTGGCCTGAATGGACCCCTATGTAACGCTCCACCAGGAAGAGCAAAATGCCCCTTCTCCTGAAGTGCACAGGGAGCGTTCTCCAGGATGGACCATCTGCTAGGCTATAAACTCCTCTCAGTAAATTTTAAAGGAAGGAAATCATACAAATATGTTCTCCAATTGCAATGGAGTAAAGTTAGAAATTTATAGTGGAAAGAAATTTGGGAAATTCACAAAAATGTGGAAATTAAAACAGCACACTCATAATTAACCAATGGGTCAAAGAGGAAATCATATGATTAATGAGAAAATATTTTGACATGAATAAAAGTGAAGACATGATATACCCAAACATGTGATGCAGCTAAAGCAGCATTTGGAGGCAACTTTATAGTTGTAAATGATGACACTAAAAAAGAAGATGGAGCTCAAAATAATGACTTAAACTTCCATCTTAAGACTGTAGACAAAGAAGAGAAAACTAAGTTCAAATCAAGCAGAAGGAAGGAAATAATGTTTAAACAGAAACAAATAAAATGAAGAAGAGAAAAACAATTGAAAAAAATCAACAAAACCAAAAGCTGGTTGTTTGGAAATATATGGCAAACCTTTAGCAAGACAGACCAAGAAAAAAGAAGATCCAAATTAAAATAATCAGCAATGAAAGAGGGGGCAGGTTTTAGTTTACTAAAACAATACACCAGAAATGGGTTGGCTTTTATGATGGCAATTTGTTAGGTTAAAAGCTTACAGTTCTGAGGTAGTGAAAGGGTCCAAATCAAGACGTCATCAGGAGACCATTTCTCCCCGAGCTTCAGCTGTGGGCGGTCAGGCACATGGTGGCATCCACTGGGATCTGCCGTCTCCTTCAGGCCTCGCTGCTTTCAGCTGCTGGCTAAGGTGGCTTCCTCTTAGCATCTGTGTTCCACAAACGATCAGCTTCTGGCTCCCGGAGTCTTCTCCCTCGGCTTCTGGGCTCCTCTCTGTGTCTGCAGCTTTTTTCTGTATCTGTGGCTTTTTAGTTCTCTGGTTATAAAGGACTCCAGGAAGAGGGTTAAGACCTACTCTGGGTCACACAGTCTAATCATAGGCCCTTAACTGACGTAATTTCATCAAGAGCTCCCACCTACAATAGGTTTACACGCACAGGAATGGGTTAGCCCTAAGGACATGACTTTCTGGGGTCCACAGAAGCTTCAAAGTACCACACGGCATGACAGCTGATCAACAAAAATTAAAAGGACTTTAAGGCAATCCTATGGGCAACTCTATGCCCATATATTAGGTGATTTAGATGAAATGAACAAATGGGTAATGACTGCTAATGGATACAGGGTTTCTTCATGGGATGATGAAAATATTCTATAGTGGTGATTGCACTACTCTGCGGATGTACTGAAGACCATCGAATCGTAACTTAAACAGATGAACTTCATGGTAGTGGATAAAGCTAATATTAAACATATTGACTCTCCATCCCCCTGTCCATGACCTTGGGCTTCTTTCATAGCATTTTTCACTACTTGTGATTCCCTGTGTTGGCTTGTTTTGGTCCAGCCGCTACACGGGCAGCTTCAGAGTCGGGATCTTGTCCGTTATTGGCTGTCACTCCCCAGGGCCTAGAACGGTACAGGATCTGTAAAGACTTGTGGAATGAATAGTGTTCTTTTTTGCAGAGTGTCTCATGAAACTGGAGTTTCAAGGAACGCTGTTTGGAATGCGCTTCAGTTGGGCAGGGGCTTCAGTTGGGGGTGACTTACCCCTCCCAGGACATTGTCGATGTCTGGAGACATTTATGAATACCATAACTGGGGTGGGGGGTGGGGGCAGCCCCTCACGACAGAGAATCAGCTGTCCCCGAGTACCAGTAGAGCTGCTGTTGAGAAACCTTAGCGATCAGGAAGACTTCCAAAGTCTTGGAGATTTCTCTTTTCTTTCTGTACATCGGTGGCCTTTTAGAGTCCTCTGGGAAGCATTTAAAAAATCCCGTTACTGCTCCGGACAAGGTAAGTCGGTTGACTCCACTGCAAGGCAGTATTGATAAGCTCTGCTGCAGCCCCCCGGGCACACCTGAGCCCTGACCGCCAAGCGCAGGGACAGGTCTTGGGGCGACTGGGAAGGTGGGGGAGGCAATAGCATGAGCCCCTAGCTGGAACTTCTGCCTGGAAATGGAGGCCTGGCCTTCGGGAATCTGGTTTGGGAATGTGTATGAGCCCTGTGCCCACTCCTCGGGTGCAGAGGCTGCTTTTCCCTCGGCTTCTCCTACCTGCGGATCACTGTTAGCTGAGCCAAGGCACAAAGTCTGCTCTCCCCGACGGGGCAGGGGCCCCGCCCCCCAGAGCCCTTCTCCCACCGGCTCCAGCCGGGGCAGTGGGGGGGGGCTGGATTTCAGTGGTTTCTTTCTCGCTCGAATTGCTGGCCTTGTGGAAGACGGGGAGAAGGATTAATTAGCCTGCGGTCGTTAGAGAAATGCTCAGATGTCCTGTTCTGTGTATTACTGGTGACCCTCCTCCAAGTGCAGGGCCTTCCAAGGTGGGGCGCAGCCTGCCGCTCCACCGCGGGTCCCCTTGCCTGGGCCTTGGGAACAATGGGTCAGGCCCCTGTGCTGCGGCCGCAGGTGTTAGACGAAGGTGGGATCGAGGCTGTGCCCCCCAGTCCTCTGGTTAATCGGAGAGGTGGCAAAGCTGGGTCGCACCTTGGGCTGGACCCTCAGTCCCCGCCGTTGGGCACGTGTGCTTCTACCCCCCACGTCCTTACGTGACTCCCCGTAGCAGACGGGCACGGCTTGCCACAGACATGCTGGCACACTAACGGTAGAAACTCACTCCTGATTAAAAAAAAAATTTTTTTTTTTTTGCATTTTTAATTCTTTTTATTTTTAAAGCTTTAGATTACATAAATGCTACATAAAAAATATAGGAGATTCCCATATGGCCCCCTCCCTCCCCTCCCACGCCTTCCCACACCAACAGCATCCCTATTAGAGTGCTTCTGTCTCACCCTTGATTTTCAGTCGGAGCTCAGGTGGCATGACAGGGACTCACTTGCAGCAAACGCTCCGGCCAGGTGCCTCCTCCGCGGACTTGCCAGTAGGTCCCAGGGCACTCATCCAGGGTCCAGAAGCCAGCGTTTAGGGGTCGTAGCCTTTGTCGTGCCTCCCAGCACAGCACAGTGTTGCTCAGACCTGGGCTGTGCGCCCAGGCCCACAGGCCTCCAGAGTTTGGCGAGTGTTTATTTATAAATGGTGTTTCCAATGGACCTTGACCTAGAAAACGGTGAGCGCTGTCTGCACCATCAGGACGTGGCCTCGTGCTGCACGGGCAGCTTTCGGTGTCTGCATTTGTGTTTGTCTTCTCCAACATGGAGGTACCCAGGGAAGGAAGGAAACCGGTGGGGGGGGCGCGTCCCGCATACTGCGTGGAGTAGACCCGATGGGCTGAAAACCGCTGCCCACCCTGAACCCTGCCTGGGTCCCAGCTACGCTGAACCAGCCAGGGACAGCCAGGCAGGAGCCAGCTCACCCTAAGGAATTTCAGCTTACACGGCATTTACGGATTGTTTTTTTTTTTGGGGGGGATTAAATTTTGTGTTGTCCCATTTAAGTGATTGGTCCATAGAAAGAAAGGATTGCTGATTAAAAATGAGCTCGTTGTTAACAAAAGCCAAGCGAAGGCGATGATGATGGATTAATTGGTGGTACATCAGACTCAAATCGACTCAGACGATTTATCAAGCCTAGAACGTACAAGCACATCTCTCTCCCCAAACGTGGCATCGTCAGTAACCGTGGCAAAGTTAATTTGAATTTTATTGGTTTTATAGTTTTGTTTGTATTTGAATTGTAAATTTATTTTGATTCTATAGTTGTACAAGAGCTACATGCACAAGAAGTTTATACCTAGCTTTATATTTATGCTTATTCAAATAACATCATTATACAAATGATTAGCGTTAAACCAGTCAGGGTGTCTGAACAGTATATTCCCGTTCTGGCTTCTGCACTGAATCCCAAGAGAAATAAGTAAGTGTGTAAATAAATGAAAAGCCATGTGCAGTTATTTAGTTTATATGATGCATTATATAGATATGATGCACACACATGTATAAATATCAACATTTACACACAATATATATATGCTAACTAGTTAAGAATTCTGCAGTTCACTTCATTTTGGCAAAATGGGCAGGAACATAGGATTGGGAATAAGACAGACCTGGATTCTGCTCTTCACTCTGACACTTTTAGTTTATTTGGCACCTCTGGGTTTTAATTTCCTAAAAAAATAAAATAAAAATGATATAATATAAAATAAAAGGAAAGGAAAGAAATGAAATGAAAGGGGCTACACTGCATCACATCGTAGCGAGGATTGAATAAAATAATGTCTCAAGTTTGGGCACACAGTAAGCGCTCAATACATGCTAGCTCTGGATTTGCTCCCGGTGCCTGCAGAGTCAGCAGCTCCAACCACCACGGAAGCCTGGCTGCTGCTCCTAGGCCGTCTGCTCCCAAGCCGAGCTGTCAGCAGGGAGCTGCCTGAAGGGCAGGCCCGGGGGAGCCTGGGCGCTCGTCCCTCTCAGGCTGGCCTGTGCCATTCTGGATTTGGAGTCCACTCGCAGGTGGACGTTTGGTGCCGACTGGCCCTGAAATACTCCCAGATTCTGGAGGCCAAGGAAAGGAGGCTGCCTGGAGGCGGGCGGGGGGCTGTGGGTGGGTGGCACAGTGGCTCCCTGGAGTTGCTCCGAGGCTAGGACCGGTGGCGGGGGTGGGGGGGGGTGGGGAGCATTTCTAGGAAAGGAAAACGCCCACGCCCTGGGTCCTGGGGAGCCTCTGCACGCACAGGCCCTGCTGGCTGCTCAGCCTTGGCTGTTCCCCTATGTGAGACGAATGGGGTCAAGAAAATTCAGAGAGCACGCAGTCCTGCCTTCCAACCCCACCTCCACCGCTTCCTAGCTGTGGCTCCTGATCAAGTTCTCGCAGCTCCCCCGTCCCGGCTGCCTCGCCTTCTGGGGTTAAATCATCCCTGTTGACGCCACTCTTCTGAGAGGTGAAGCAGCTAGCACCGCCAGCGGCACATGCCCGCTCGGCCCCTTTCTCCTTTTTCTGCCTCAACAGTTCCTCTGTTGTTTCTTAGGAATCCTCGGGCCGCCTCAGCCCTGCCAGAGAAAGTTCCCTTTATCCAGACTGCTCTGAAAACGGCTGCCTAACCTGAAATCCTGGGACAGGGAGGCCCGTGCCCCTCGCAGAGCCAGGCAGAAACCGCAGGCAGGTGTCACTTCCAGGCCCTGGTGGCGAGACTCCTGGGGATGCTGGTTGACCTGGCGTGGCCGTGCTCTTGGACACTGGCACAGGGGCCCTGGACACACGTACTGGACACAAGTCAGCCCGGGCTCTTGACCTGAAACGCTACAGAGAGCCGGTACCGGCCGAGCGCTTGTCAGCGCCACCCGTGACCAAGAAGGTCTCTTTCTTCTACAGAACTCCTGGGTTTCCCCTGGTGCCATTTTCCTGACTTGGGACAGGAGCCCCAAATTATTCCTCCTTTCTTTGAAACCTTGTCCCCCACCCCTCCCTTCTGCTTTGCAGACACCCAAGAGGAATGGGATTTGGGGTGGGTCGATTACTGAGCCTCTCCACGAGGTTCCTGCCCCTGACGCGCTCTTCTTGGCAAACTTCCCAACCCGGGGAGGCTCCTTTGCCCGTCGACCCGCTTTCACTCGCCAGCCGGCCTGTGCTCAGCCTGAGCGAAGACCCATTTGGAGGTTAAGTCTGCTTGAGGCCGACCTGAACTCATTCACATTCCCCACAAAGGCGTGCTCCGGCCTCAGTCCACGTGCCTGTGGGCGTGAGCTCCTTTGTGCACAGCACCACGGAGGAGGCTGTTACTCCTTAAGGTGAACTGGGTGGGGGTGGGCCTGACCCCTGAGGACTGGGGTCCTCCCAGGCAGAGGAAATTTGGATGAAGTCAGTCCCAGGGTGTCGGAGAAGGTAGAGAATGAGGCAGATCAGCCTGCAACAGAGGCCGAGTGCACGCCAAGGAGGCCCACGGCTCGTGGGAAGTAGCACCAGGAGGCTACGGCCCCCGGGGAAAGCCGGCCTGCTGGACCTGCCGCTTCCAGAACCAAGGCACAATACATCCGTCTTGCCAGCCAGGGCACCAGATGAGGAGATGGAGAGCAGAGCCCACGTGCCATTTCTCTTCCACCATTTCTACTGCTTTCTGGAACAATAGACTTTATCCTTGACATCCCAGGTCGCCTAACGCACCGTAGTCTCTCCTCAGTGCTGTCCCTGGGCTAAAGTCTGCTTTCCCTCCATCCTCACACTGCCGGTGACGACGACAGAGCTATGGGCACCCTGCCGGCTTGTGGACCTGTTCTCACTCAGCCAAGATGGTGCACTTCCCCGCTGCATTTTCCAGACTGAAGTGATCCGTTCAGCAGTTGTTGTCTTCTGGGAAAATGTGAGGGGAAGGAAGAAGAGGTGCAAAATGGAAGTGCTGTGTAATTAATTTACAAAGGAGAGGCAGTTAGGTCCAGACAGTAATGAGATTTTAACCCCTTGGGACCTGTTTTAATTGCAGGTACTAATACATGAGCTGTCTTTCCTTGCAACGCACCTTTCTCTCAGATCTGAGAAGGGCTGGAATCCAGGGAGAAGACTTTATGGAGTGCTTTTCTCTTTGTCCCGCTGAAGCCCGGCAGGCCAAGGTGCCTGGCGGAGGCTGGATGTGCTGCTCTCAGACCTCCCGTTCTTGGATTGTCCCAAGAATGGGCTTGGGAAGTGTCAGGAGTGGTGTATCAGTCAGCCAAAGGGGTGCTGATGCAAAGCACCAGAAATCTGTAGGCTTTTATAAAGGGTATTTACTTGGGGTAACAGCTGCTTTCTCACTAAAGTCAGCTGCCACGTGTTGAAGCAAGATGGCGGCCGATCTCTGCCTGGTCCCTCCTTCCTTCTTCCTCTTAAAGCTCCGTGGGCCCAGCTTCTTCCCATCTGAGCTGTAGGCTGGCCTAGGGCTCATCTCTCAGGGATTCCTATTTCCGTCTGGTGGCATAGGGCTCATTTCCTTCTAGGCCTTCTCAGCTGCTCTGATCTCTTCACAAGGTCAGCTGTAAGCTATCAGGCAAATGGCTCGTTTCTCTTCCCGGGGCCGCAGGATCAAAGCTGACAAAGTTCTCTCCTCCAGTATCTATGGAGTCTTCTCTCTTCTCATGTGTCTTCTTGAGTGAGTGTCTGTATTTATATAGCCTGCTAAGGGGGCGGGACTTAACCTGAGCCACGCCTTACTGACGTGGTTGAATCAAAACCCTAATCTTAACAGGTAATTTAATCAGACATCTCAGGTGAACACAGCACAATCAAAGGCGATCACACCCAGGAGGACAGAGCAGTTTATAAACCGAATCCTTGTTTTTTGGAATTCATAAATAATATCAAACTGCTACAAATGGCATCCCCGAGTCAGGCAGGGTTGAGCTTCTCGGGCAGCCTGGGGGGCTCAGGACGGCATTCGTGTTTCCCTTTCTTTGCAGATGTGGGCATTGGCACTATACACAGTGAGGTCTCTAAAAGGAGGACTTTGTACCTGTGAGTCCCAAACTAATGCTACCTGAGAGCCCTGTTATTGCAGGGCTGGAACAGGACTCAGCAGACACATCAGTGTGGGGAGGACTGATGGGACTTATACCTCCCTGTTCTTTCCTCTTGCTGTCCAACAGCAGGATATGGCCTTCCAGGTTCTCCTGGAACTTTCCAGAATGTTCCCACTCATAGTCCTCTCTTCCTCCTTTGGACTCCCACTAGTGAGTCTCTGGCAGCTTTATGTCCTCATGCAGCTTGTCTCAGTCCTTTGGCCATGGACGCTCACATCTCTGCTTGTTCTTCCCCTGATGTGCTCTTTGTTACGGGGAGATACATCCTACTAACTACATTTCCCAGACTTCCTTGCCAACTGGCTGCCAGCTGGCCAATGAGAGGCGCTGGTGGAGATTGGAGGGTGAGAGGAAGGGAAAATCCAGGTATTTCTTCCCCTCTCTCCGAGCTCCAGTAAGGCCACTTTGTCCCTTTGCCCATCCAGTCCCAGGGGTAGTAGCTGCTTCCAACAGCTTCTTACTAAGTAGCCAGTTTCACGGGTCCCTTCCCTCCCCTGTGTTCTTTTAGTTCATTCTAGCTCATTCCCCATAGGGATCTCTCTCAATTGTGATACCTGGCATGAGTTTTGTTTTTCTGGTTAGACCCTGGTGAGTACAGGGCTTGTATGTTCCTCGAGGATAAAGACCAGGCTTCTTTACTGCATTACTCACTGATTGAACACAGGCCAGCAAAAGCTTGGACTGTCATTTTCCCATTTAACCTTCAAGATATATATTTTCCTCCTAGCCAGGAAGAAAGAAACTTGTGCAGTATTAGACATTTTCTGTTTGGAGCTTCTGTAAGTGTGGTGGGTTGACTGTGGGCCAATAATTTTGGCAAATCCGAGAGTGGGTCACAGGGTCGGCATTGAGTGACCTTCCGATTCCCCTGTGTATTCCCTGATGAGCTGCTTCCAAACTGGAGCTCCTCCCCTGTGTTTCCCAATGGCCCATCTCTGGATTCTTTTTCCCTCTCATTGGCATGGTGGCAGGTATGGCTTGGCTAGGAGGGCTTCAACCCTGGGCTCCCCAGCTTTGAAAATCAGCAGCCCCCCACACAGCTCTTTCTCTGCTGATTTTACTGGCTGATATTGGTGGTCCAGGAAACCACAATGGAACAGCGCAGGATTTCTGTGGTGTCACCCAGATAGACACGTGGCGTGTACGTGAGATCCATGGCATAAAGCATTCTGAGCGAGCATATCTCAGGAGGCCCAGAGAAGACTCTGTGGAGACGGCAATCAGCCACATTAGCTGGGGGGCTTCAGGACTTAATGGGTGGTAACTCCTTGCAAGACAAAGCCTCTTCCTGTCGTGTGGCTCAGGGAGATGGAGGTAGATGTTTGTGTCACGGGAAAGGCAAGTTTTGATTTGACCTTTAGAGCAGGGGTTCTTAACAAGGGGTCCATGAGATTGGACTGAAATTAAAAAAAAACAACAACCGTCTGTGGGAACGTGTTGGTACAGGTGTGATGTGTTTATTCAATAATACACAGTATAGTGTGGACTTCGTAAGGCATCTGTGGTTTTCACCTGACTGGCAAAGGGGTCATGGAACCAAAAAGGTTAAGTAAGACCCTGCACTAGAGGGATTCCTGCAGAGCAGAGCAGGAGGTTGGAGAACTGTGCTGTCCTCCTGCCACTCAGGAATTCAAGTGGCCCAAGTCTCCATTGGACAGGTGTGCCCTCTCCACCTTTCTCTGCAGAGGCGAAGCTGCAGGCCACCTGGCCCCCAGGCTGCTCTCAGTGCTCGACTGTTCTCCCCCTTCCGTCCCCCAAAAAATCTAGAGCTGATTAGGAGAAACTGGAAGAACATCCAGACACCATAGAGGAGAGTACAAGAAAGCTCACAATCACCCAGCATCCACCACCCCATTGGCTGAACATTGTTTCCTTTGGCTTTTTAAAATATTTTAATATTTTTTAAATCCATTTATTCGAAGTCGGAAGACTCTGTATATTTAGTTTAATATTTGACTTTTTCAAAACTGAACATTAAATATAAGACTTGTTGGCTTAAGATATATATTCATTAGCATGGAACGGAAATATCCTTCCATTTCTAGTTTACCAAGAGTTTTATCAAGAATAAATGTTGGGTTTTATAAGTTCTTTTCAGCACCTCTGCAAGTGGACAGAGGCTTTTACAGCAGCTTGACCTATTGATGTGATATTTGGGATTAGGGATCTGCCATTGCTTGAGGCCACTTTCCCTCTCCTTTGGGGAAGAGCCAGTAGAAGCTGTGGTAATTCGCTCAATAAACATTTGTTGAGAGAATGGATATTGATTGAATGAAGAATTTTGAATAACTTAAAGGTAGAGACCTTTATTCTTTCTGTTTCCAGAAGTTAAAGCCTTTTCTGAGCTGAGACTCGTGAATAGGCCGAGTTTGTAAGGTGAGTAACATGATATGGGACCCTAATACGAGTCAAGGATGCCCCTTCCTCCACTTTTCCCTCCATTTTTGGGCAGAGTCCTACTGAGTTGCAAGAATGTACTGGATTCTGACCCAAAGGGCCCTCCTTGAGGGACTGAGAAGTGGGTGAAATTTGGCCCACCTGCCATGGCCAGGGCAGAGACCAGAGGACACGGCTGTCGAGCTCCCAGCCGAGGGCTTTCTGGTGCCGGCGAACCCAGGAGCAGGTGCAATCCTCAGAGGAAAGGAAGTGGCAACAGAAAACCAGAGAGCTGGGGGGCGCTCAGAGGGCCCCAGAGCACGGGAGACGGCATGGGGCAGGCCCTTCGGTGGGAAGTCAAGGTGGGGGTGGAGACCCCGGACACGTTTGGGAAGCCAGGTAGAGGGTGACCCCATTACAGGGCCATCGGGCCAATCGCTGCCTTCAGAAGGGAAGCAGGAATTTAGGGAGGGGCCCAGGTGTTTCTGGATGGCTGATAGCTCCTAACCCTAAGACTCGTCCTCCAGGCTCCTATTGACAACCTTGAACTTTAGCCGAGTCCTGTGAGCCTGGAAAGCAGTGAAGGTTTCCTAGCCCCCAGCTTTGTGTTCCTGAAAATGGCTCACTGCAAAGAACTCCCCTTCCCTGTGTGACTCAGCTGAGACTCTCGGGGGCCCCGTTTCCCAGACAAGGCTGCACGCAGACCCTCCCCGTCCTGTTCTTCGCCTCGTAAATGATTAGCTGAACTGCTGGTCCCCCCAGTCAATCGGAACAAGATGCTTGGTGACCAAACGTGGGTTCAGCTGCGCTCCTGCGCCCAGGCCCCCGAGCTCTGGCCCACCCTCAGCCTGAGCCAGCACGGGGCCCCGCCCGAAAGCCCCTCCCCAGAACAGACTGGCCACGCAAGGACCTTGCCCTGGTCTCCTGTCCTGCCACACGCCTTCCTTCCCGCTTCCCCACCGCTGGCCCTTTCTGGCCTTGGCTGCTCCTCACTGTAAAAGAAAAGCCCTTTGCTGCCTCACCCTGGAGGCGCCTGCAGGCCTTGGGGTCAGAGCATCCCCCCCACCGCAACAGCCCCCTCCGTTGCAACAGTCCCCTCTCCCAGTGAGTCTAGCCTCTTCTTACCTAAGCCCAGATCTGACTTTCATTTGACCCCATCATGTCTTGCGACAACCCATTGGGGCCGTCAGCCTTCCCGCTGGATGGGAGCCCACTGAGAGCAGGACTCAGCTGCTCGTGCTGAATTCCCACATTGCTCAGCCCAGGAACTGCGGGGCCCTAAGGCCACTGAACGAGAGAATGCGCTAGGGAGTGAACGCCGCCAGGAGACGGCGGTGACGCCGCGTGGGCAGCCCTGCTGACAGCTCCGGCTTTGGCTCCTGCTCAGGAGCGTTTGTGGGAGGACGAGGTGGCCGCCCAGAACTCTAGGAGGTGCCGTCCCTCGGGGCCCAGGATACGGAAAGAGGGCAGGATGGGAAACTGGTACAACTCGGGGGACTCACAGACCCCTGGCTGGGGCTGCGGGAATCCAAAGCATGGGACTGCTCCTGAGCTAAGAGCACGGCCTCTACAGGGTCAGTGCTGGCCCTGGACCCTCTCCCAGCTGGTGAAATGGTGAGATGCAAACTGCAGCAGACACGCCTTCCCAGGGTTGCCCTGAGGACTAAGCAAGATGGGCTGTGCCACGTGGCCTGGCTCAGAAAACTACCCACTAACATGATCGGGCTTGTGGTTTTCCCCTTTGGAAAAGGTCCTTTTGAGAATTGCAGCCTGTTTCAGTTGTGCTCCTGGGAAGCCAGAATCCGGTGCAATGGGGGAGCTGGAATCCCGGGGGAGCAACCCCCTGGGGGAGGCAGGACTGGCTTGCAGGGGAAAGCTTTGCTGCTGCCGGGAGCAGACACACTCTCACTGACTTGCTTTGGGGGTGGCTTAGTCAGGCCCAGACCCCGGCCTCAAAGGACAGCAAGACGAGAGTGGGGGAGTCGGCAGGTTGCAGGGAGTCCTCCCCATCCAGCCCTCCCCACAGGGGAGATTTCCTGGCTTCCCTCTTGCTGCAAGGCAGCAGCAGGGCCGAGCCACTGACCTCAGGCTTCCACGGAGGCTGGCTATGTCTGAGACCCTTTAGCCTGCCCCAGGGCTGCCTTGTGGCCGTGGGCTATGACCCTGGACTCCAGTCTGGGGTTGTTAGCTTTTGTGCAAGTCTGGCCTAAACGTGCACTCAGGGCCCCCACGCAGTGGGGAGCTGTTTGTAGTCTCCTGCTTAGCCAGCCTGGCACACAAGTCATGACCTGACTCAGGGTGAGAGCCGGCTCCCTGCATCTCTGAGCAGAGCTGAAGGTGGATGAAATGGGTAAAACTGTGCTCAGCAAGGAAAATAGAACTGCTTCCCATCAGAGTGCCTGGTTTTTGAGCTGTGGATCAGTATATGATTCTTCTGTATGATTCAGAGAAGGCCACTTTGCCCTGCTCAGTCTGGTTTCCTGCCTGTAATGAGTGTGTGTGTGTGTGTGTGTGTGTGTGTGTTTGGGGTGGTATGGGCTAGACTGATAAGTTCTTTTCCTCTCCGCTGACTATAACTCTGGGGCAACACATCGTAAGGTGATCCCCCAATGAGTCACTCCCTTGTAGGATCCCCTTCTCTTGAGTAGGGAAGGACCTATCACCTGCTTCTGGCCATTAAAATACGGCAAAGGTGCAGGGATTTTGCAGATGTAATGAAGGTCCCAAATCCATTGATTTTTAGTTACTCAAAAGGAAGATTATCCTGGGTGGGCCTGACCGAATCAGGCAAGAGCCTTTTAAAGGACTGGTGTTGAAGAAGTAAGCACCATGTTGAAGGAGGAGTGCTGAGGGGCCACATGGGAGGGGACCCTGGGACAGCCTTGGGGAGGAGACCTGACTCCCACCGATAGCCAGGAAGAAACCAGGCCCTTGTCCTGCAGCCATGAGGAAACACATTTTGTCAGCAATCCTGATGAACTTGGAAGCAGATTCTTCACCAGTCAGACTTTCAGATGAAAACACAGCTCTGGCCGATACCTTGATGCAGCCTGGGAGCCCCTGAGCAGAGGATGCAGCTAAGCTGTGCCCAGAATCCTAACCCATGGAAATTGTGAGGAAATAAATACAATAAATACGTGTTGCTTGAAGCCTCTCAATCTGTGGTCATTTGTTCTGCAGCGCTAGAAAACTGACAGAGTCTAAACCACTGAAGATGAGAACAGGAATCGAGTCTCTAGCTTTTTCTTAATTGACTCCTGCATGGGTGTTTCTATTCCATGACCACTCATTTATTCAGCATTTATTAAACACCTCAGCGTGCCAGGGAAAGGGAATGGCTCTGCCGTCCCCCATATCCAGTGCTGGCAATGTCACTGTGAAGGTCCAGTGGCTTCTTAGTCCAGAGAGGTGAACTGGGGTCCTGGTGGGAATGCGTAAGCTTTTGCTAATTTGCTCTCCAAGCCATTCGACTTTCAATGTTCACATCTTGTTTTTCAATAACATGTATATGACATGATCATACACATTAGCTAAATTACTATCAAATGAGATTCTTCAATACATACGTGCCTGACTCTGACTTTTTGTTTCGTGCTTTCTAAGTGTGTTAAGTCTATTTATGATCTTACAACTAGCAGTGCACAAATTAATGGATGGATGGATGGATGAAAGAATGGAAATGCATTTGTCATCTGCAAGGCTTGCTTTGAGACCTCTTAATGCAAAGGGTATAATTTTTTAAGTCTAATAAATGAAAAGCAACTTCTTGTGAGCAAATGCTGGCTCAGCAGTGCAGGATGCAGCTAATGGCACATTCATCTCTCGAGTGGACAGTGCCAGGGATAATATTTTGGCAGGTTATCTCCGCACCGTAACTCAGTACAACATTCTTGGTCAAAGGTCAGCTTATGAAGCAGGGATTTATAAAGTGGACTTGGGAGTGCAGCCCAGGCAAATCCATCCCAAGCAGCAAATCTGTTTCTCAGCTCTGACAAATTCTTGTCTGTCATTGACAGGTCTTGACATGAGGCCTGGCACATGGGCTGCCCAGCTCCCGTTGGCAGTGGCTATCTGTCATCATGTGTCAATTCAGTGCCGAGGCTCTGATGGCAGGAGGCAAGGTCAAGGAGAAGGCCAAAGGGCATCCTTCCATTCAGGGTCTGTGACGTGGGTGGAGTAGGCATTGGAGCAAATCTGCCACAATCCAGGAACTTGTTGCATATATCTCCCCCTTTCATTGCAATAAAAATATATATGCATGTGTGCCTGTGTGTGCATTTGTGCACATTCATATTTGCATGCGTGTATTTGTATATATGCATGTGGTTGTGTGTGTGCATGTGTATTCACATGTATTTGTGTACATATGCATTTGTGTGACTGCACGCATGTGTGTATGCACGAAAACGTGGATGCTCATGTGCCTGTGTAGGTTGTTTATCCATATTTGTGTGTGTGCATGTGTGTGTCTATGAGTGTGTTTGTGTGTAGGTGTGTGTGTGCCTGCCCCTGCATGCTGCACGTGTGTGTGCATGGGTGTGTACATGCGTGTTCACGTGCACATATGCTGTGTGTGCATCTGTGCATGCACTTGCACGCGTGTGTGTGTGATTGTGCACATGTGCATGTGCGTGGCTCAGTCCCCAGTTGGACTGCCAAGTGCTTAAGGGAGGCTTCTTTTAAATGATCTATTCAAAAAGCATCTCTGAGCACTTGGTAAGGAGCTGATAACTCTGGGCTTTGTGGATTGCTTATCTAGCGTTTTCAGTCTTGACGTGTCTTGTCCTAACACAGCGAACACTATTTATGTAATGTTCACCTGCCTCCTCTAGAAGGTAGTCTCCGTGGGGTCAGCAACGCCAGGTTTGTTGCTCTTTTCCCGGAGTCTGGCACATCACAGGATCTCAATGAATATGACTCAATGGATTACTTGATGCAATATTCCCTGACTTGTAGCCTCTACATTGGGCACAAGGAAGTGAGGAAAGTAATGATGACATCATGGTTCACAAATGTCATTCACACACTGCTCAGGTGTGCGAAGAAAAAGTGATTCCTTCGTAGAGCTCACCTGTCACGGGGAGAGGGCGTGGGGGTTGCCCGCTGGAACTTAAAACAGTCAGACCTGGTGACTGATGTGCGCTCACGCTCTTGGGTTTATCTGTTGTTTTTGCCCTCCCCTCTTGCCTGCGTCCCAGGATGGAGCACGGAAAGGCTTGCGCAAACTGAGGCAGAGGGAGTAACCGGGTCGAGGTGTGCAGGTCTTCTGCTGGTCTGCCCAGCTGGCTCCTAAGGCTCAGGTTTGTCCGGGGAACCCATGGCTGCTCCACTGGCCCCTTGTGGCTCCCCAGCTCTGGCTGGTCCCACAGACCTGTCTGAGGCGGCACATTAACCACCTTTGTCCTGCTCTGCCTTCTGCTCTGCAGCCATGCCCACGGCCATCGTGCCTCCTGGGCCAAGCCCCTCAGGCTTGTTTTAGGGATGAACAGACTCTCGGGAGCATCTGGTCCTAGCTGAGAAACAAGGATGAGGCTGCCTGACCAGCGTGGGTGATGGTGTTGAATTTTACCTGAACCCTGTGATCCTGGAAAATGGCATAGCTTAAGAAATCCCCCACTCTTTGTGTTACTGACCAAGACGGCCTTAACCTCTCTTTAGCTTGACTAAACTTTAGACAGGCTTGTCTTTGACGTCTCTCACCTTGGCCGTACAGAACCCAGAAGGAACATGTTCCACCTCCTCACAACAGTAAACCTAGGAGAGAGCATCACAGGG